>CM076574.1:647117011-647401669 GCA_034641835.2 Pinus albicaulis
CGGGCTCTCCATAGTTCAATCGGCCATAGCCCCTTTCAGGTGGGCTTGGGATTCCAGCCACTATGTCCCATTGATGTAGCCATGCCATTTGCAGCTGCTCAGGCCAATTCAGCTCATGTCCAGTCTGAAGTTGACAAAGCCGGTAGCTTCATCGAGCGCATTCAACACATCCGCAAACAGGTTCATGATATATTGGACAGAGCCAATGCCAAGTACAAGCAACGCCATGATCAACATTGGGTGCCACACAAGGTGCCACACGGCTTCTAGGTGGGTGACAGTTATGTACATTTCCAAAAGGAGCGCCTCACTGGAACTTACTGCAAGCTTTGCCCGCTTCGATACAGGTCATACACCATCACCAAGGCTGTAGGGAACAATGCCTTTGAGCTCGGTATTCCACCATTCCTTGGTCAACACCCAGTATTCAATGTGGACCGCCTTCGTCCTTACTTCCCACCTCTACTGGACACCTCTGACATTGCAGAACAACTCACACCAACAGAGTTAAACCCAGACTGCATGGAACAGGCCACCACAGATTGTATCATGGACATGCAGATCAAGAACACTCGCCAACAGAAGATCCAACTGTATCGGGTTGTCAAAGCTGCCCAACTCCTGCACCAAGGAAAGTGGTTCACAGGGACCAAGTTCTCACAGGGACCAAGTTCGGTAGAAATTTCCTCATCTCATGGAGGAACTTAACGCAATGGGGACCATTGCTTCCTAAAGGGGAGGAATGATCCGGGTGGATATTGGTGGTCACCGCCTATTCACTTGAGACTCTGCCATTGTCTATTTCAGTTTTTCAGTTTCGGCACAGTTTACTATTTTTAGCAGTTTTTCGGGTCCTAAACTTCCGGAGCCGTTTTGAGGCCCTAAATGACGTTTTTTGGGAAAACGGAGAGAAAAATGGGTCCATGGACCAATGTTATATGTTTATTCTGTTGCGTTCCTGCATAAATCCGGATCAGAAAAAATACTCCAGAATTCGATGAAGGGAAACCATCTGTAGTATTAACCATATATCTCACCATTCATGGGTCAAGGATTCCTAGGCCCACCGAGGCACGCAATACCTAGGCTTACCTCAACCCATAGTTTGGTTCAGGGGACAATAGGCTAGTGGATTTACCACAATCCACAGTATACTTCAGGGATCATTAGGCCATGTTGTCTTCCTTTTAGATATGCATCTCACTCAACTTTGAATCCATCTCGCAGTCCAGCTCCACCAAAACGTGAGAACCCCTCACCTCAAGGCTATACGAAAATGGAATGGAAAAGCTGAAGAACACTATCACAGCTACTAAAACCCATGCCAATGACAACAAGAGAATTAAGAACACGCATGCATAACCATGCATTCCATATCTAGCAAGTAAATCACACATGAAAACCGATACTTGCAAGTAAACCCAATGTAGCTACTTAATCCCACTCTTCCTTGCTTGATATCTTCTTCTTCTTTTCCTTAATTTCATTTCTTGATCCAATTTTGAAGTGCTCCAAGAAAAATATAAGTGTCCAAGAGTGTGAGAGAGAGAATAGAGAGAGAGATCCAAAACTGAACTGGCAAAATTTACTAACTGATCCTCAAAAGCATTTTTATCAATGTGGCCAATATTTTCTTCATTTTCCATTATGTTCCTTCATTTTCCTCCTTGCATGAAACCTATGACATTTTACCTTCATTTTCTCCTAATTTCCATTACTTTCATAAATAAATTGCCAAAAATTCCATTTTTCCTTTCCAAATCCTTTGTCATTTAATTTTCCAATTTCCTTAGCCATAATAAACCAAATGAACACCACACTAGGATGTTTTTATCCAACATTTATCTTGGAATAAGTGTCCCATATTTTTGGTTATTATTTTACCTTTATTAACTTTATTTACATGCAATTTTCGCCAGGGTTGTTACACAGTGGATGGCCTCCTAAATGATTATTGGGATTTAAAATCATAAAATATATAGGATATTCCCAATAATATAGATGAACTTGACACATCTTCTAATACATCATCTGGTTTGATAACAAACCTATATGCTACTTATAATAATGTTGGAGTATATTGAAGAATAGGAAGATTTAATGGCTCCATTGTCTATTTACTCATAACGTAGATCAATAAAAGTGTTTTGAATATCAATACCATTGATATGATTTTTTACAATAAGGCTACCTGGGTCTAGATATTTTTTATCAATTGGTTTCCCCATCATAACATCACCAAATTTCCCTACCAATTCAATCTTTTTAACGTCTTTTATTTGTCTTCCTTGTTTTCTAATGCATAGCTCCTTAATAGTTTTTTCGAATATTGGTATTTCCTTTATAGCTTGAAATAAAGGAATTCTGATGAAAATATTCTTAAGTTCATCTAGCATATTGTAATATGGTGGATCTTGAGCCTGTCAGGGAAAGGTGGAACTTGCAAGGAAATAGAAGGTTTGTCTACTAGAGGAACTATAGGAGCTTGTTTTTTTTCTCATCCTTCGATTCTATAGGAACATATTCCTTTAGAGGAGTATTTTATTGATCGATATTTAGATATTTTTTAAGAACCTCATCCTCTTTATATTTTTGGATGGAAAATGTTGGTGAATTATTTTGTAAAAACCTACCAGATATAAATTCAACACCATTTAAAACTAATGGGGTTATAATACAAGCTTGAAATTTTTTCCCTTCAACATTATAAAAAACTTGTTGATTCTTATTACTTGGATTATGGGGCGGTTGAGAAGGTAGTTGATTAGGCATTTGAGGAAATGGTAATGAATGTTGTTGATTTGGATTTTGGAATTGAGGAGGATAATATTGTGGTGGAAAATAAGGATAAGGTTGTTGGAATTGAGGATATCTAGAATATTTTTCAATCTTGTGCCCAAGATGGATTTTGAGATTGTGGGGCCAAGGTTTCCAAGGCATGGGTACAGTCCAGTTATTTTATGGTTTTCATATGATTGAGTTTTGAAACCATGATTCATATTTGGTTGTTTATTTTATTATGTCCTTTTAGCGATAAAACTGAGTGATTCATCTTGGCTTGTCTCAACCACATCTTGAAAAACAAATTTAATACTAGGTATCGAGGGGCATTCCTTTATATTATTATTTTTAACACATATGAAACAAATTTCTATACTATCGAGGGGAAATTATATTAAGGCATGTTTTTTCCTACATCCAGGACAAAAAATAGGTAATACAACATTCTAATCTCTTTTCTTATCTTGTATATTAAGAGTATATAGTTTCTCACTAAGAATCCCAAGGATATCTATTTTGAAATTATCAATAAAACTTGCTATTTTAGCTACTTATTGTTCTAGTTGCAGATTTACTAATTTTTTACATGAAAAAGCCTCTTAGACTTTTACCAGTTCTAGTCTTGCCCCTTCAAATATATTTATACAAATCATAGATTTTTCCAAATGAAAGTTGAGAAACATATCCTTTACCCATTAAATTGAGAAGGTTAATCCATTCATATTTGACGGATTTAAGCAAAAAAAATAAATTAATGTTTCATCATCTAACTCAGGCATCCTAGCCCTTTTAACATTGTAAGTAAATATTCTTACTGGGTATTCAAGGCTTTCATCCTATTTGTAATACCCCAAGTGTCTATGCTTTTAAATTGAGAAACGAACATGTCCAAAGGGGAAGTGGACCCCAATGGAGAACTATGATGTGGACTTATTTTTTTATTATTAAAAATAAAATGAAAAATGATGTGTGCAATGACTATATTAAGAATTTAGATCTGAAAACCTAAATCCATGAGGATAGATAAGGTGATGAGGCTTTCCCACACCTTCTAGAAAATCCTTGGAAGGAATAAAACAAGTTACTAAAAATTAGATTTGGAGATAAATATCTAATTTCCCCAATAAAGAGGAAAGTATTGGGAAGAGGTGGAAAAAGTTGGAAAAGTGGAAAAGATAGCTTTAAAGTACCTCTGTGGAAGAAAAAAATGGAAAGCCTAGTCAAAAGAGGAAGAAATCATCATGAAATTAATGTACGTAGTCATTGCAAACAGGCTAGGGAAAACAAAGCTTTAATAAGCTACTCCAGGATAGACAAAGGGTTGTCTATCACTGAGAACTAAGGTCTTTGCTCGGGGGTGACTTACGGAGAGAGAACTCTACGGTTGGGTGGAAACTAGTCTAAGAAAATTTGTATGCACACTTAACTAGAATTTTACTATTTGATATGAATTTCACATATGTATTAACTGACATATGATTAGGAAATTTTTAAGAAAAATATGAATTTTCTGAGGTTAAAATTGTAGATTTCACATATTTTAATTAACATTGAGTCCAATCATCTAGAAAATGTCTATACATTTAACAGGTTCTGTTACAGTAGTAATATTGAAATCTGTATGGTTGTATGGACAAATTCTGGTTAGATCCAACTCCCAGAGTGTCTAAACCTGGTGACAGATTTAAATCTGGGGTTAGGATGCTAATAAATAATCTTTATATTCTATTTAAATAGTTAAATTGTTATTATTATTTTACTAGCATCTCAAAAAGAAAATATCATTAAGTATAAATTAAGTTTCATATCTAAGTCATAACATTATACACAGTGAGAGAAGGGGCAAGGATACCACTACATAAAAGCATATATAAGATTTTAGTATGCTGAAACAAAACCATGAGTGTTGTCAGAAATAAAAGAAAATCAATAATAGGAGAAATTTCTTATGGAAATCTTGTGGATACAAGTAGATGAATGTATTAGGACATTATGAGTACGAAAAGAGTAATATCACCAACACACAACCTTATAATATCACAGCATTCCATTATCACAATGTATTGAACAAGACGAGGTTGTGAAACCCTAAATGAAATATTTAAATGGATACTAAGAAAATATATATATATGGGTGAAATATACATATATATGCTCACCATAAAATTTCTCCAGAATGCTCGTTTTGTAAACAGTAAGTTTGGGTGCAAGAAAACCATAACAAAAACCTTCACAATAGCAGTTGAACTCAGGAAAATTATATATAAAAAAATTATTACAGCCCCAACTTGGGTTATAAACCCAGAAATGTTTAAATGTATTTGGTAAATCAAAATAAAACTCAGCACATAACGTAGTAGAGGTATGACTATTTTAAAAATAATATTCCATAGTTTTGGCAAATATGGAAAGTTTACCAATGTAGAAGAGACATCCCAGAATAACGTTACTGACTTATGTAGGCAAAGTATTATGATTGATAAGCTCACACAGTGGTTGATTAGCCCAATTAATTATTAATACAAGCAGAGGAACAGATGGACGTACCTGCACATCACAACAACACATAATTGAAACATTGAAGTAAAACTAAATTTACAACGAATGGGAATCGTGAGAAAATTTAGATCTAGAAGTTAACGTGAGATACCTTGAACAGTTATGTTACATGGCTACCACACCTGTAGCCACAAAAAAATTAATATAACTAGAGGTTAGAAGTGTTGCTATTACAAAATAAGACGTAGGGTAAATTCATATAAGGAATATCTCATTAGAAAAATATCGAACTTAACAATGAATGGAGGAAATCCGAAACCACACCATTAATACCTGGTGTAATTGAAAGCGTAAGTTAGATGGAGGAGTGACCTCAGGGTCTACACGATCTCTTTGCTGAAAACCTTCAATAAGTATAGTCCTACGTCCAAAAACTATTATGAATATACCAAATTTCAAATATTATTGAAGGTAACTTCATGACTATATAACTAGCTCAAATGAAAAAAAAGAGAGAGGGATTGTTATCGTCTTTCATATTAAGAAAACCAGAATCCTAAAATAAAAACCATATTCGATGTTACCTCATTAATGACTGAGGGAGAACTCCCTACTACAACTAAAATGGAGTATGCGTACTCTGGAAGAGAAATATTCTGAAATGAAATGTTCAAATCGAGCAGGAAAAGCTTTATTAAATCCGTAAAGAAATAGTAACCATAAGGAAGTCAAAACTACACCAAGAGAGCATCTCATATCAAGAGAGAGGAAATAAATTAAGTGATCTATTAGTTAAGGAGATAGCGTTGTTAAAAATGCAAGAGTCATCTTCAAACTGAATTATCGCACAACGTTTTAGTTTTTGGCAGTAATTTGTTATTTGTTTCTGTCTTATATATGTGTGGGCTCATAACCCATAGGTCCAAGGATCAAATCCACGCTTTTTTAAGAAATATTGAAGCTTTGCCATGGATTTTTGAAGGTTGTAGATTCATATTGAATAGATGAGAGTTAAACTTACCTAATGCAGTTTAGCTCTCTATCAAGTGGTATCAGAGCAGGGAGAGGATTCCTGCGAGAAAGGGTTTACATGCGAGGAAGAAAAGGTACAGTTATGTTAAACATTTGTAAATTTTGT
Source organism: Pinus albicaulis (assembly GCA_034641835.2). Lineage (NCBI taxonomy): Eukaryota > Viridiplantae > Streptophyta > Pinopsida > Pinales > Pinaceae > Pinus > Pinus albicaulis. Next base: position 647,123,430 of record CM076574.1, read on the forward strand.
GGTTTTTATATTTTGTGAAGCTAGCTGCAGAGGACGGTGAGAAGATTGAAGCAGCCTAGAGCAAGAGTGCTCAAATGCTTCCAAAGGAGAGAACCAAAGAGATGCTGAAAGACTGGGCTCAAAAGAGAGAAGCTTGGTGAGGTATCTGGTAGCAGGGAGGACTTGCTATTGCAGAGTTTTTGTTGCAGCTCACAAAGGGAAATTCCACGGAGGATGTGGGTAGAATTTCTCAAGAATTTTGTTACAAGAAGGTCACAAAGGGAAATTCCACAGAGGACGTGGGTATAATTGCTGATAGATGTAGAAGACATATGACCAAGAGGTCATAATTTATTTATTTATTTACCTTGGGAGTCTGATGAAGGAGCATGCATGATTTTTCCATTAAAATTGGAATTTGACGCTGTGAAAGGGAAAATGTGAAAATTCATTGTAAATTGGGGCAAAATTGGTTAAAAACAGAACTAAATTGATGGAGTTGATAAGGTTTAATTAATTTAAATTATATTCCATGTATGCATATTGAGAGAGTTAGGATTTGTTTGAGCGATTAAAGGAGAAAAATCGTGGATCTTAGATGATCCACGCTCTTGTAATTTATATATAAAAGGAATTATATGGTGTGATAGAAGGGAGAGTGCGAGAGAATACAATGTAATCATAGGTGAATTTGTGACTAAGGCTAAAATGTCTTAGACGGTATTAGAGTTGTATATAATTGAATACATATTGTGTGGATTTCTGTGTGTCTAATATGGTTTACCTATAGTTTAGATTTATTTATTAAATTTTGTGCTATTATGTTACTAATCAATCATCGATCACTGTAAGGATTGATGGTGATCCAATGATAGTGTCAGATTTTAGATGGAACTGTTATATGGAGTGAAGGCCGAGTGCTGAGAGTGGGGACAACCTACAATGGGCAAAGAGATGTTCAAGTTAAAATGTGAATGCGATAACCAAAAATTGAAAGCATAGTGGAAGTGTAGTAAAATATGTGGTTTGGAACCACAACTATGTAGAACCACGAAAAAGTGTCGAAGCAAAATGGAAGAGGGTTTTACAAAACCAGAAAGGAATTATCACACAGCGTTTTAGTTGTTGGCGATAATCTGTTATTTGTTTCCATTTTATATATGTGTGGGCTCATAAACCATAGGTCCAAGGATCGAATCCATGCTTTTTGAAGAAATATTGCAGCTTTGCCATGGATTTTTAAAGGTTGTAGATTCATATTGAATAGAAGAAAGTTAAACTTCCCTAATGCAATTTAGCTCTCCATCAAGTGGTATCAGAGTAGGGAAAGGATTCCTAGGAGAAATATTTTGCATGCGAGAAAGAAGAGCTACAATTATGTTAAAGATTTGTAAAGCTTGTGGGTTTTATATTTTGTGAAGGTAGTAGTAGAGGAAGGTGAGAAGATTGTAGCACCCTAGATTAGGAGTGCTCAAATGGTTCCAGAGGAGAGAACTAGAGAGATGCCTAAAGACTACGCTTAGAAGGGAGAAGCTTGGTGAGGTATCTGGTAGTAGGGAGGACTTGCTATTGCAGAGGTTTTGTTGTAGCTCACAAAGGGAAATTCCACAAAGGATGTGGATAGAATTACTCAAGAATGATGTTATGGGAAGATCACAAAGGGAAATTACACAAAGGATGTGGGTAGAATTGCTGACAAATGTAGAAGACATATGACTAGGAGGTCATAATTTATTTATTTTTACCTTAGGAGTCTAATGCAGGAGCATTCGAGCATTTTTCATTAAATTGGAATCCGAAGCTGTGAAAGGGAAAATGTGAATAGTCATTGTAAATTAGGGAAAAATTGGTTAAAAGCATAACTAAATTGATGGAGCTGATAAGGTTTAATTAATTTTAATTATCTTCCATGTATGCATATCGAGAGAGCTAGGATTTTTTTGAGCGATTAAAGGAGAAAAATTGTGAATCTTAGATTATCCACGCTCTTGTAATTTCTATAGAAAAGGAAGTTTGTGGTGTGACAGAAGGGAGAGCATGAGAGAATACAATGTAATCACAGGTGAATTTGTGACTAAGGCTGAAATTCCATAGACGATATTAGAGTTGTATATAATTGAATACATATTGTGTGTATTTCCAAGTATAATATGTTTTACCTATAGTTTAGATTTATTTATTAAATTATGTGCGATGGGTTACTGATCGACCATCGATCACTGTAAGGGTCGATGGTGATCCAATGATAGTGTTATATTTTAGATGGAACTGTTATATGGAGTGAAGGATAAGTGCTGAGAGTGAGGCCAACGTGCAATGGAAAATGAGTGGTGAAAGTTAAAATGTGAATGCGATAACCACAAATTGAAATCATAGCAGAAGCGTGGTAAAATATGTGGTTTAGAATCACAACTGTGTAGAACCACGAATAAATGGCAAAGCAGAAAGGAAGATGGTTTTACAAAACCAGAAAGGAATAATAGCACAACATTTTAGTTGTTGGTGGTAATATATTATTTGTTTCCATTTTATGTACGTGTGGGCTCATAACCCACAGGTCCAAGGATCGAATCCACACTTTTTAAAGAAATATTGCAGCTTTGCCACGGATTTTTGAAGGTTGTAGATTCATATTGAATAGATGAGAGTTAAACTTCACTAATGAAGTTTGTCTCTCCATCAATAAATAAAATATATTATTTCATAACAGATATGTTAAGAAATTTACAAAGTTGAAATCTTCACAATTGCTTGAGTGAGATTAAGGCAAAGGATAAGGTTTAACTAAATTCACAAATGTGTCTTGAGAGGAAATGTTATGTGGGAGACTAGGATCTTGACTATTAATGACTAATACATTTCTAAGGCCTATAAATGACATAAAGAAAGATGTATTTCATATGTCATCAAGATGCGACGAAAAAAAATATTGGTGAACTTAGAGAAATTACAAATGGTATCAAATCACTAGCTAAAAACACTGGGAAAATTATGTGCTCACACAGAAATTGTATGCTATTGGAAAATTTTATGGAATTTAAATTTTTCTAATGTTTAATTTCATGTACAGTGAACGGTACTGAAGTATACAACTATGAAATATGAGGAAAAAGAACAAGTTGTATGTAGATATGGGTGGTGGAGAAAACACACCAGATCCAAATGCTCCATTGATGGCTATGTTGCATAGAATGCAAAGAGAAATTACCCAGCTTAAAAGCCACAATGAAAGGTTATCTTTAGCTAGTGAGGATCAAGACAAGATAATAAGAGAATTGACTTCTTGATATAGTCAAGAAGGTGAAGATTCTGGAAAGAAGAGAAAGGAAAGAGTGAATTTCTTAGAGGATTTTGAGGAAGATGATGCCTCTAGATAGCAGTCTAGACGGAAGAAGGAATTATAGGGTGAATTCTGTAAAAATTAAACCTCCCTCCTATGATGGAGAGAAGGAGGAAGATGTTGAAGCGTGGCTTCTGAATATGATAAAGTATTCTCAAGTTTATGAATATGAAAGTAACTTAAGAGCTAGGCTGGTTGTTTATCAACTGCAATGTAAGGCTACCTTGTGGTGGGAAGAAACAAAAATGGTCCATGCCATTGATGAGAAAATGGTGACTTGGGAGGATTTTCAAGTTAAGTTTAAAAATCGATACTATGACGACAAGGAAAAAGAGTTTCATGAACTCAAATTGGGACAACTCACGATTGATAAATTTATAACCAAATTCACGAATATGTTACGACATATACCTTATATCAAAGAGAAGAAAGAAAAGGTACAACAATTTTTGAACTGGTTGCACATTATTTACAAGGAAAAGATAGAGTTTGTTAATCCAAATACTATGGATGAGGTGGTGCGCAAGGCCAGATTTTGTTACCAACAATTCAAAGGTAAGAGTGAGCAAGGAAAGAATTGGTGAAACAAAGGTGAATCTAGCGGAAAGAAAACAAAACCACCATATATGAAGAACTTTAGGAGAAACCACGAAAGAAATAAGTTCAAGAAAATGGGTGAAAATAAAACTTCTCAATCACAAACTGGGTCCAAACAAATGAATGGAAATAATAAAAGAGAGGGGATTGTTAAAATGAAAGAACCTTTGAAGTGTTGGGGTTGTGGAGAACCTCATTTATTGAGGTATTGCCTGCATCAGAGTATTCAGACTATAAAAGTACTCAGAGAGGCAACGAATGTAAATAATGTGGCAAGGAATATCCCTAAAATCAGCACTGCTTTAGAATATCGTCAAGCAGAACCCCAGTCCACTATGGTCGAAATGGAAGGTATGATTTCTGACCAATCTGTTATAGTTTTAATAGATCTAACTACATATTTAAGTTATATCAGTCCTCAAATGGTAGAAAAATGTAATTTAAAGTCACAGAAGTTTCAACAGTCTTGGTTAGTTCAGTTAGCCACTGGTACAAAACAGAAAGTAACTCATAAGTTACCCCAAACAGCCATAAATTTGAATGGATACCAAACATAATTAAATTTAAATATTCTGCCATTAGGTTCTTATGATTTACTGGTAGGGATGGATTGGTTAGAAAAATAGAAGGTTGTGTTGAATTGTTTAGACAAAACCTTACACTACATTGACAAGGAGGGAAACTTGTTATAGTAAAAGGAAAGCCTAAACCCATATCTGTGAGTCAAATTTCATCTCTTTAGTTAAAGAGAATTTCTAGGAAAGGTTATTAGGTGTATTCTATTCATGTAGAGGAGTTGGGATGGCAGGCAGAGGAAAATTTGTTGGAAACATTACCAGTAATAAGAGAATTCAAAGATATTTTTCTAGATGAAACTCCTCATTTGCCCCCTAGGAGAGAGATTGATTTTTCAATTGACTTAGTGTGAGGAGAAACTCCAGTTTCTAGAGCCCCATACAAAATGAGTACTCCAGAATTAATGGAGTTAAAAATTCAACTACAAGAGTTGTTGGACAGAGGTTATATTAGACTAAGTGTATCCCCATGGGGAGCACCAGTGCTATTTGTGAAAAAGAAAGATGATACTTTTAGAATGTTTATTGATTACCGTCAATTAAATAAGCTGACAATAAAATCAAATATCCATTACCTAGGATAGATGACCTCTTTGACCAAGTTAGGGGGGCAATAATTTTTTCAAAATTTGATTTAAGGAGAGGCTACCACTAGATAAGGATTAATATGAAGATATCAGTAAAACAACCTTTAGAATTAGGTATGGACACTATGAGTTTGTGGTCCTACCGTTTGTTTTAACCAATGCACCTGCCACTTTTATGTGCTTAATGAATAGTGTTTTAAATAAATACTAGGAGAAGTTTGTACTAGTATTTATTGACGACATTTTGATTTATTCAAAAAGTGAAGCGGAGCATAAAGAACATATTAGAACTATTTTTCAAACTCTCAAGGAAAACAAACTGTATGCTTAGTTTAGCAAATGTGAATTTTTCAAAGATAAAATTCAATACTCAGGGCATATAATTTTAGAACAAGGGCTGGCTGTAGACCCAGAAAATATTAAAGCAATCATAGAGTGGCCTGTACCTACTGATGTATCTGCTGTAAGATCCTTTATGGGAATTGCAGGATATTATCGAATATCTGTAGAGAGATTTTCAGCTTTAGCCTACCCCATTACTTCCTTATGAAGGAAAGGAGTTAAATTTGAAAGGACTGAAAAATGTCAATATCGCTTTGAGAAACTAAAACTGAAACTTACTACAACACCTATTTTAATAATTGCTAATCCATATTAGGAATTTGTAGTATGCACAGATGCTTGTGGCGAAGGAATAGGGGGAGTACTGCTACAAGAAAATTCTGTCATAGCCTATGAATCCATAAAAATTGATAAACATGAATAGAATTATAGTGTTTATGATCTTGAATTAGCTACTGTAATACACTCTCTCAAGATGTGGAGACATTACCTTCTAGGAAAAAAAATGTGTTGATGACAGATCACATTAGACTAAAGTATTTTCTCACACAACTAGATCTGAATGCTAGGCAAGATAGGTGGTTGTCTTTCCTAAGTGAATTTGACATGGAGATCAAACATATCAAAGGTAAGGAAAATAATATTGCAGATTCATTAAGTAGAAATGCTTGGAAAAATGTAAGTAATATTGGAAGTAGTGTCAACTTTGACTTAGAGGGACTGATACAAGGGGAAGTGAACCAAGACCAAAAACATGAAAATCTTCAGACACAAATGTTGAAAAAAGAAATGAAATTGTATACAAAAATAAAAAACGGCTACTTTTTTATAGAGATAGATTGTATATTCCTGATGTAGACTCTTTAAAGAAAGAAATTTTGGATGAATATCATAAAATACCCTATGTTGGACATCTTGGATACCAGAAATTACTCACAGCTTTAAGAAAGAACCTATTTTGGCATGGAATGAAAAAGGATGTAGCAAATTACTTGGCCAGATTTATTGAATGTCAACAGGTAAATGTTGAACATCAGCATCCAGCTAGGTTATTGAATCCTTTACCCATTTCGGAATGGAAGTGGGAAACTGTTTCCATATATTTTATTACTGGTTTACCAAGAACCAAATATCAACATGACTCTATCATGGTTGTAGTGGATACTTTGACTAACGCTTCTCATTTTATACCTGTACAGTCTACCTTTGGAATAGCTCAAGTATCAAATGTGTATATTAAGGAGATTGTCAGGTTACATGGTGTTCCTAAAATGATCATTTCAGATAGGGATGCTAAATTTACTGTAGCTTTTTGGAGGAGTTTGTTTGGAGGCATGGGTACCAAATTGAATTTTAGCACTGCCTACCATCCCCAAACTTATGGTCAAACTGAAAGAACAAACCAGATTCTAGAGGATATGTTAAGGATGTATGTTATAGATAGGCCAACCAAGTAGGAATATTATTTACACTTAGCAGAGTTTGCCTACATCAATAGCTACCAAGATTCCATAAATATGAGCCCATTTGAAGCACTTTATGCTAGAAAGTGCCATACTCCTCTAAGTTGGAGTCAACCTAAAGATAAAATAATACTTGGACCCAAATATTTACAAGAAATGGAAAAAGTTATGAAAGAGATTCAGAAAAATATCAAAACAACTCAGGACAGACAAAAAAATTATGAAGACAAAAGAGAGTTCACAGAGAATTTAGTGCGGGTGATCATGTATATCTGAGGATTAAGTGAAAGAAGACTACTTTGCACACGGAAAGTTGTGCAAAATTATCTCCATGATATTTGGACCTTTTGAAATGCTGGAAAGAGTGGGACTACTTTCCTATAAGTTGGCCTTACCCATTCACATTAAGGTTCATGATGTATTTCATGTTTCGTTATTAAAAAAATATGTATAGTATTCTGCTCACGTTATTGATTAGAATGTGATTCAGGTGGAACCAGAAGGGGAATTCCTTCCAGAAATGCTTCAAATCTTGAAGTGGGAGGAAATTGAACTTCGAAACTGGACAGTGGTCAGGGTAAAAGTGCAATGGAGGCACTTTAAACCCGAAGAGGCTACTTGGGAGCGAGAGGCTGATATGATGGAAAAATATCCATCATTGTTTACATAGTAATTTAGTTAATTATTTTGTCAAAATTGAGGATGGTGTTTGTTTTTAGAGGGGGAATATGTAATAACCAAGTGTCTATGCTTTTAAATTTACAAACGAACAAGTGCAAAGGGGAAGTGGACCCCAATGGGGAACTATGCTTGGATTTATTTTTTTATTATAAAAAATAAAATGAAAAATTATGTGTTCAATGATTAGATTGAGAATTGAGATCTGAAAACCTAAATTCATGAGGATGGATAAGGTGATGAGAGTTTCCCACTCCTTCCAGAAAATCCCTGGAAGGAATAAAACATGTTAGTAAAAATTAGATTTGGAGATAAATATCTAATTTCCCCAATAAAGAGGAAAGCATTGGGAAGAGGTAGAAAAATATAGAAAAGCAGAAAATACATATTTAAAGTACCTTTGTGGAAGAAACAGAGGGAAAGCCAAGCAAAACAGGAAGAAAGCATCCTGAAATTATTGGACGCAGTAATTGGAAATAGGCTAGGGAAAGAAAAGTTAAATAAGTTTCTCTAGGATAGAAAAATGGTTGTCTATCACTGGGAGCTAAGCTCTCTGCTCGGGGATGAGTTACGGAGAGAGAACTCTACGGTTGGGAGGAAACTAGTTAGAGCAAATTGGTATGCACACTTAACTAAAATTTTATTGTTTGATATGAATTTCGCATATGTGTTAACTGACATATAATTAGGAAATTGTTAAGAAAAATATGAATTTGCTGAGGTTAAAATTTTAGATTTCACATATTTTAATTAGCATTGAATCCAATGGTCTAGAAAAGGTCCATACATTTAAAAAGTTTTGTTACAGTAGTAATTTTGAAATCTATAAGGTTGTATGGATAAATTCTGGTTAGATCCAAATCCCAGAGTGCCTAAACCTTGTGACAGATTTAAATCTTGGGTTAGGATACTAACAGAGAATATTTCTATTCTATTTAAATAGTTAAGTTGTTATTATTATTTGACTAGCATACCAAAAACAATATATCATTAAACATAAATTAAGTTTCAGATCTGAGTCATAACATTATACATAGTGAGAGAAGGGGTACAGGTACCACTACATAAAAGCATGCATAAAAATTTAGTATGTTGAAACAAAACTTTGAGTGTTGTTAGAAATAAAACAAAATTAATAATATCAGAAATTTCTTATGGAATTTGTTTGGTCAATTTAGTGTGTCCTAAATTGCTACATTAATTTGTAAATCTGGGATTCGTAAGCTGATGAAGTGTGCCACACTATATGTGCAAGATAAACTATCTCTTACTTTTTTGTCGTTTTTGGTTTTTTTCTTTTATCTTGGTTGGTTTCCTAATGAAAATTCTAAAAGGAAAGTATGGTTATGATTGTTCAAGGCAATGATGTTCCTTTATAATGATTTACCAAACTTCAAACTTCAAAAGGATTTTGAAAAATACAATGAAAAAATTAGTTCCTAACAGGAAATGAAAATGTGCTACTATTCTAGTTAAACAAACAGTGAACTATTGATCATGAAAACCATTACCCTTGCTGCTGTCTAAACACAAAAGAAACTGTTACTCAAAGAAAATATTGCAAGTAAAGTAAAACTAAAATCAAATTACATCAACTCATATTCTGACCCCTCACCATTAGTCTCACTATGGCTTTCGTAGGTAATCATAAACAACTTGAGCAATCTAATATCTAATTTGCAGAAAAATAAACTAATATCAAATTACACACTCATACTTCAATCCCTCACCATTAGTCTCGCTATGGCTTTCGGAGGTAACTGATAATGACATAAGCAATTTAATATCTATCTTGTAGAAAATTAAACTAATATCAAACTATACACTCATACTTCAATCCCTCACCATTAGTCTCGCTATGGCTTTCGGAAGTAACTGAAAATGACATGAACAGTTTCATATCTAACTTACAGAAAATTAAACTAATATCAAACTACACATTCATACTTCAATCCCTCACCATTAGTCTCGCTATGGCTTTCGGAGGTAACTGAAAATGACATGAACAGTTTAATATCTAATCTAACTACTAAAGCAAATATGCAAGACTGAAATAAACAAAACAGTGCTGGAATTAAACAAAAACTAAGAAAAAGAAATCAGCAGAAGGACAATATTGATTCCATGTCATTAGTCATTATAAGAAGATGTGCAAATGCCTGGGCTGTTTATTGTAATCTGAAACAAGAACACTGATCAGTTAACAACAACATAATACATAAAAGATTATGGACAGAAGTAAAATATAAAACATGAAAGATTATGGACAAAGATGAAATGTAAATACCATGAAAGATGTAATCTATATACACGTGAATGACTATAGCACAATGAACATAAAGAAATGAAGCATGAAACTATACAGTAATACACAAAACCCCAGCGTGTGTAGGGGCCCTCTGCATAGACCTCGGGGAGTAGCTTTCAAATACGAATTATGCTTATGAACAGAGTCTTCTCATATATTAAAATGCGGTCATAACAGAGAAACAATGTCACAGCACAATGGCAACGCAATTACATTATAGAGCTAAAGAATATCTAACTATTATGCATATGAGAACACATTATTTATAACAGAGGGAGATATAACTAATTCCCTAAAGTCTGCGCTGATAGAATACACGTGAACCATCACCTCCAGAGATCTAGAGATCTAGCATTATGGCTGCCGTGAGGATTAAATCTATGGAGAGTGGATGTTGGATTCGGCTTATGGAGCCATTTACAGGTGTTGATGTGTCTCCCGTGATTTAGAAACGGTCATGCAAATCTTCACGTGATGAGAAATAGAGTTCTGTCACCATGGGACTCTATGGTTGACCACCACTTGGCCACCTTTGACCACAGCCTTCTTAGGTGAATTCAACTGAGCCAATAGGACACGATCCATGTCCATGTCATTTCTAACTTGCCCATGTGGCTCGATTTTCCTGAAGACACCTGCAATATAGACTTTTACAAAATGGATGTGGAAATTTGTAGCAGCTGCGGAAAGTGACAAGATTCTGCAGCTAAATGAGCAAAAATCTAAATCAAACAACAGACACAAACCATAGTTAAAAACCATTTTAAATGCTCTTTTACAATTAATATGCAATGATATTGATGACTTAGAAGGTCCAAGTGAATGAAAAAGGTCTAGAAAGGTGTATAAGAAAGATGCAGATTTGAGACTCAACATACCCCCACTGTGAAGGTGTTGCATGTCCTCATGCAACCAAAATTTTGATAATAATTCTTGAATTCATATTCCTTGACACTTCAGCCAGTACATCCAGTCCTCTTCTCCTCTTCCTTGGTGCTGCTAACATCCCGGGCTTCTTCATCAAGCATCTGAATTTGATATTAACCAGTGCTCTACTTAACTTCTGGCATTTCTTCTTCAATTTCTTGTTCTTTTTCTGCCATAGTCCCAGATGTAGCATGGTATTGTCATGAATGATCTTTTCCAATTTTATTTTTTCCTTTAATGCCTCATTTTCATTTTTAATGTGTTTATTTAAAACCTCCAACTCAAAGACTTCTTGTTTCAATGATTGGACTAGGTCTTCTTGTGCTATGTGAGGCTGAGTGGATGAAGTACTGGGACCCGTGGCTGCTTTTTCTAAAGATTCTATATAATCATACACTTCTTGCTGCTTTGGGTCTATCTCAGGTGTCATGTTCATTGGGTTGTCCCCAAAATTCCGTGGAGGAGAATTGTCTTCAAAATCTGGCTGAAAAACGCTCATGTCAACGTCTGGCTGAGAATGAGATGGACTATGTTCAATGTCTCATTGAGAATGAAATGAAATATGTTCATTTTCTGACTGATAATGAGATGGACTATGGCCAGATGGAGTTTGTTCAGATGTTTCTTCTCCCAAATCAATAAAATGGGGTCCTTTCATTGGTGTTTTCCTCAACTTCCCTTTAAGCCTGGAACTTCTTCTTACACGCTCTGGACTACTGTCTTTTTTCTTTTGTTTCCATTTTCCTCTCTTTTTGGCCATAGATGATTGTTTCTAAAGGTGAACTAGTCTCTCAGATAACACTTGATGATCTTCTTCTGAAGAAGGAGTTTGATGCATAGCCTCAATGCTTTTTCTCTCTTTTGATTTTATTGGCTTTTTACCCTTGGTTTCTTCCTTCCTTCTTTTTGACAGTCTCTCTTCTCTACTAGTTCTTTCAACCGTAGTAGTAGGAGTACTTTGAGTTTAATCATTTTTTCTCTTTCTCCTACTCCTTCTTGATGTACTGCCTTCAGGAATTTCTTGGGGTTCTTCAAAGAAATTTCTAATCAAAAATTGTTCCCATGTGTCCTTTTCTCTTTTAACTGTTTTTCAATCAAAATTTTCACAACACCATGGTGATATAAATGTGGTTCTACGTCCCCTAAATGCTTCTGAATGGTCATAGACATCTTCTTCAAACTATTTAATAAAAAGTATGGCAGATTGAGGGTCTGGTTGTCTTGAAAATTCATCAGTAATCGGGTATGATACATATACATTGACCCAAAATGGCCCTCACAGGTGATAAATTATTGAATAACTAGCAGCAAAGTAGCCCACTCCTCTTTCAAAGCATGAACAAGAATTCCCATTTTAAAAATAGTTACATCCATACCTGGGTTACGTAGGATTACTCTCCAGGCTTCATCACTAATACTCTTGTTCTTGAACCAGCGTTCACCTTCTTGAGGAAGTTATGTGGCAGCTGCTATGGATGCCTCATTCACTGTAAATTTGAGGTCCCCAATGTCTACCTCCAGGCCATTGAAAGACCTTGCAAAAGCTTTTGTCACCTCTTTATGGTAGCCTCTAAAATTTTGGATGAACCGAAGCCACTTTTCCTTTTTCAATATATCTTTGACTTGCGGGTATCGTTCCATGAATTTAGGTCCTTCTGGTTTTGTTCTCAAAAACCGACCCATCCTTCTTTCTGCTCTTTAAAACTTGTCTGCGTGAGGAGGGTTCAACGGAGGTAAGACGACTGAATGAGTGGAAATGAGCACGATGATTGTAGGTAGATATCAGAGAATGGGTATACAGACTGTAGCATAATAGAGAAGAAATGGGGTGAAGCGGAATAGAGAAGGGTTACGTGAGCACGGTGGAAATGCGGCTGTGAGATCAATAGAATAGTAGGAGGAGTATAACGCATCCGGCAGTGTTTAAAATTGGGTGGCTTCAGAGTAAATGTAAGCACGTTTATGAAACGGCTACGGATTTTATGCGGCTGAAAGAAGCCGTAGTCAAATCAACCACATTTCATCATCACAGGTGGAGTATCGGAGTATGAGTGAAGATCGGAGGCTTGATTATGGGACCGTTTGAAAATGAATGCAAGGGTTGTGGGAGGATCATATAGAGATCGTTGAATGGTTACGGAGTTTGTGAACACAATCATTGCATATAATGGAGCTATGGTTTATAAATATGTAAAAATGTGCTTAAATGCCATTTGAAATAAATTTTACTCATACCTTGGAATTCTTGCCATTTTTCCTTGGTCTTCAATTAGTTGCTTCTCATTGATGTCTTGAATGCCCCATGTCTTCATAATATGTCTTCATACCTGCATTTGATTTCATGATTGTGAAAATACATCTGACTGTACATTCTTTTGAAAAACTGAGTGGTAGCTGCAGAATCTGCTTCCGGCTGCGGAAACTGATATCAGCTGCGGAAACTGACACAGATATTATTTGGGTGAATGGAAATAGATGGATTATAACTAACTGAATTAAAATGGTCATGACAGAAAATTTTATTGGTGAAATGAAATGAAATAGATGAAATGAAGTGAAATGGAATTAACTGGAGTGAAATGAAGTGGAGTGAAATGAAGTGGAATGAAGTGGAATGGAATGGAGTGGATGGTCACAAGATTTGTGAAATGAAAGAGAGATGTTTTTTGGAAAATATAGGGTGTCAGGTGTTCTTGATTTTCACCCTACATTTTCTGTATAAGACTACCAATCAATGATTGGTATTCAGGCTTATACAAAAAAAAATTCTCTTTTTTTTTTTAATTTTTTTAATTTTTTTGTTATGAACAGAAAAGAACAAAGGCTAGGCTGGTGGATAAGAAGAATTCTTCTGTACCAGCATGATTGCAAAATTTTCTTGAAACATTTTGACAAATTCCTCTTTTGAGAGTGGCTTATGATAGACTTTTAATCTGTGGCCATTCACAATAAGAGGAGTTTGAAATTCATCAATGGTCTTGATTCTTACTGCTCCATTGCTAAAGATCTTGTCAATCTCATATGGCCCAAGCTAATGAGTCTGAAATTTTCCTTTAAAATATTTAAACTTGCAATCAAATAACAATGCCCAATCTCCTTCTTGAAACTTCTTCTCTTTGATGTATTTGTCATGCCATTTAGCTCTTTGATATTGAACTAGATCAGTTCTTAGAATTGCCTCTTGTCTGATCTCATCTAGCTCATTCAACTGCTCCATTCTATGCTTTTGAGCTTCTGATAAATCCATCCCCAACTGAACTGCTATCTTGAAGTTCTTGACTTGGAACTCAATGGGGAGTAGGACTTCTTTCCCATAAACAAGTTCATAGGGAGAATGTCCTGTTGTATTTCTCCATGTAGTTCTGTAGGCCCACAAGGCTTCAGAAAGCCTTTCTGCCCAATCTCTTCTATGTAGATGAACAATTTTGGTGATGATACTTTCGAGAACTTTGTTTGTAGACTCCACTTGACCATTTGCTTGCGGATGGTAAGGATTAGATCTTCTATGCTTGATTTTGTATTCTTCCATCAGCTTCTCCACCAAGTTAGATGTGAATTGGCTTCCCTAATCTGTCACAATTTCTCTTGGAACACCAAAGAGAGTAAAAATATCGTCATAAAGAAAATTAACAACTGATTTTTCAGTAGCAAACACTAATTCTTTGGCTTCTACCCATTTAGTAACATAATCAGTACAAACCAATATATACTTATTTTTCTTAAATGGTGGATTAATAGGTCCAATGAAATCCAACGCCCATTTTTCAAAGGGCTCGATGAGTACCTATGTTTGCAATGTCATTTCATTTGAAAGGGTAGGTTTCCCTACTCTTTGGCAGCTGTCACACCTTTTGAAATACTGTTTTGCATCTTTGAAGAGGGAAGGCCAATAATATCCTAAAGAGAGGATTTTATAGGCTGACCTTTTTTCTGCAAAGTGTCCGCTGCATGGTTCATCATGACATGCCTTAAGAATATCAGGCATTTCATCTTCCCTGACACATCTTCTGATCACAAGATCTGGCCCTATTTTAAACAATTCGTTAGAAATCCATGAATATTTTGAACTCTCCTGAATAATTTTTCATTTTTCACTTGGAAATAAATGTGAAGGCAGTTTCCCTGTAACCAAATAGTTAGCAATTTCTGCATACCAAGGAGTCTTAATAGTTACTGCAAACAAGTATTCATCAGGAAACTTATCCTCTACAGGAGAATCTTCTTTAGTATTCTGAATCCTAGACAAGAAATCAGCTACTGTATTTTGTTTTCCTGGTCTATCCAACATAGTAATATTGAATTCTTGCAAAATTAAGAGCCATCTTGTCACTCTGCCATTAGTAACAGGTTTTTTCATTAGATATCTAATTGCAGAATGGTCAGTATGAATAAAAGTTTCATAGCCTGTTATATAATGTCTAAATTTATTGATTGCATGAACAACAGCTAAAAACTCTTTTTCAGTCACAGTATAGTTCAACTCAGTAGGAGTCAAATTTTTACTGGTATAGTAAATGGCATAAGGGACTAAATCCTTTTGACCCAACACAACTCCCAGAGCTGTATTTGAAGCATCTGTAGAAATATGGAAAGGGAGTTTCCAATTTGGTCCTCTCAAGATAGGTGCTTCAGATATTTTTGTTTTCAAAGTTTCAAAGGCTGATTGACAATCAGGATCCCATTTAAATTCACAGTCTTTTGTAAGAAATTTAAAGAGTGGAGATTCTATTTTAGTGAAGTTTTCTATAAATCTTCTATAGTAACCAGTAAATCCTAGAAAACTTCTAACATCTCTTTGACAATTTGGAATAGGCAACTTGGAGATAACTTCAACTTTTGATCTATCAACCTTAATCCCATCTCCTGAAATATGATGCCCCAAAACAATACCTTCAGTAAACATGATAAAGCATTTTTCATGGCTTAATGAAATTTTTGTTTCTTTACATCTTATAAGGACTTTTTCCAAATTTTCTAATGCCTCTTCAAATTAATTACCATAAACTGTAAAATCATCCATATAAACCTCTACACAATCATGGATTACATCAGAAAAAATTCCTAGTACTGCTCTTTGGAATGTTGCGGGTGCATTACATAACCCAAAAGGAAGTACTCGATAGGAAACAGTTCCCCATGGACAGGTGAATGTGGTCTTATCTTGATCTTCAGGTGCTACCTGAATTTTATTATAGCCACTAAAACCATCCAAGAATGAAAAGTACTTTTTACCTGCTAATGTATCTAATACTTGATCGATAAAAGGAAAAGGAAAGTGATCCTTCAAAGTTGCTTTGTTCAATTCCCTGTAATCAATGCATACCCTCCATTTACCATTCTTTTTAGGTACTATAACCAAAGGAGAAACCCATCGGCTATCTGAAATTGGATAAATGAAGTTTACATTGAGTAATTTTTTGAGCTCTTCTTTCACTATCTCCCTAAGATTTGGATTCATCCTTCTTTGAGGTTGTCTGATTGGTCTACTGTTTTCCTCAATATAGATATGATGAATGCAAGTCTTAGGATCAATACCTTTCATGTCAGTATACTCCCATGCAAATGCAGTAGAATGTTTTTGCAAGATTTTGGTTAGTTTTTCCTGTTGTGACTTTTCCAAATGTTTGTTGAAATTCAATGTTTTTCCTGGAAAAATCTCAATGGTAGAACTACCAAACTCTTCCATAGAGTAAAGAGACATTTGTCTTGATGATAAATATTCTATGTCAGATTCCAACTAAAATTGTGTGGGGTCATATTCTGAAGATGTCTCAAAATTTTCTAATGTGTTCAGAATTTGACTATCCTCACTGATTTCAGAAATGGTAAGAACAGGTTGTATAATATCTCATCATCAACCCATTCATTGTCTCCTACTTCTGTGATTTCTTTTGCTGGAGGATACAAATTGAATTTCTTTGTCGAATTACCATTAGAAATGTACATATCCCTAGATCTACAACTAATGAAAGCATCAGCTGTGGCTAGCCAAGGTCTTCCTAAGATAAGTGGGTGCCCTCCTAGATTACTCTTAGGAGTCAAAATCATAAAATCTACTGGATATTCCCAAGAATCTAAGGAGACTGAAATATCTTCTAATACACCATCTGGTTTAATAATTGATCGATCTGCAAGTTGCAGTAAAGTAGGTGTAAAAGAAGGTTAGGAAGTTTTAGCTGGTCCATAGTCTGTCTACTCATAATGTTGATAGCAGCCCCTAAGTCAATCAATGTGTTTGGAATTTCTATCCCATTTATATGTGTCTTGACAATTGGACTTCCTGGATCTACATACTTATGCATGGTAATTTTTCCCATCATAATATCTGCAATTTTTCCTACCAGGTGGATTCTTCTTGTGTCTTTTAGTTTCCTTCCTGGTCTTTTGAAACTCAACTCCTTTATTGTTTTTGCTAGAATAGGAATCTCTCGAATGGCTTGTAGCAAGGGAATCTTGATACAAAAATTCTTTAATTCAAATAGAAAATCATAGTTAGACAACAATATTTGTTTTTCCACCCCCTTGTCAATTTGTAATCTTTCAGGAAAAGGCGGTGTAGATGAAGATGCAGGTTGCTCAACTATAGGAGTTGTGGGGGTTAACTTTTCTTTCTCTTTTTGAATGTTCAAGTTTTGAAGAGATGTTTCCTCATAACCCTTATTTGTTTTAAGAGAGTCCTCCTCAGAGGTATCTTGCTCTTGGACATCTATAGAAGGTTTTTCTAAAACTCTACCAGATCTAAGTTGTACATCATTGAGAGGAACAATCATATAGGTAGGAAATTGTTGTCCTTCTATCATTTAAGTATTCTGAGGATTTTTATTGTTAGGATTTGGCAATGGATGAGCTGGAAGTTGATTTGTATTTTGTTGGTATGGAAGCATGAGTTGAGGATTTGGATTTTGCTGAGAAGGTTGTTGTGGAAATGGCAATGAAAGTTGTGGATTTGAGTTTGGAAGTTGTGGAGCTTGTTGATTTTGAAAATATGGAGGATATTGATAAAATTGAGCAAATATCCCATAAGGATTTTGCATCCCTTGTACCCATGGTTGATATGGATTTTGATGTTGGGGCCAAGGTTGTTGCCAAGGATTCCAATTTGGTGGGGTTTGAAGATTCATAGGGTTGTTAAACCCTTGAGTTTGTTGTCCCTGCCAAGGTCTCCTTGCAACAAAACAGAGAGATTCTACTGAATTTGGGTCTTCTTGAAAGACAGCTTTGAGTCCAGGAATTGAAGTACAATCCTTGATCTCATGATTCTCTGAGAAAATCATACATGTTTCTACAACTTTTGCATCCAAGGGACATTCCCTTAAAGCATGTTTCTTCCTACATTTCGGAAAAAAGATGGCTAGAGCATCAGTTTCTGCTTTCTGCTTGTTTTGAATTTTAAGGGTGTCTAGTTGTTCACTAAGGCTCCCTAAGATATCAGTTTTGAATTCATCAAGCATATTGCCAATCTCTGCCCTACTTACTGATCCAGTTGCAGATTTGTTTGCCCTAATAAGAGAAGGATCTCTAGGCCCTTTTCTCGTTTTAGATTTTCCCCTTGAGAGATGGACACATAGTTCTGTTATGTCACGAAGTGGAAGTTGAGAAATGTCTCCTTTCCCCATCATGTTTAAAATATCTATCCATTCATCTCTAATGGCTTTTAATATGAGGGCTTTCAAAGTTTCATCATCTAAGTTTCTCATCTTTGCTCTTTTTAAGTTGTATTGAAATATTTCAAGTAAATCTTCCAAATTTTCATCTTCTTTTTGCATCATTTTGAATACCTCATCCTTCTAATTGGTGGGCATACAATAGTCCAAGTATCTATCCAAAAATGTTTGTTTCATATCATTCCAAGTCCTAATAGATTGGGTGGTTAATCCCATGAACCATTTCAAAGCGGCTCCCTTCAATGTTGAAGGAAAAAGTTTGAGTTTTTGAGAGTCTTCCATATAGTCATAGGTTCGGCACACGACTTCAAACTCAAACAGAAATGTTTCAGGATCCTCACTTTGCAATCCATAAAAGTTGGGGAGGACAGATGGTGAGATGTTTTTCATTGTTGTATGAGTTTCCTCATCAACTATAGGGAATCCAAGCAAGTTGTCTCCTTCTCTATTTCTTCCATTATTACCTTCACCATTGTTGTCTCCATTGTTTCCTCCTCCTCTACCTCTACCTCTACCTCCAAATCCATCTATTATTTCCTCTGCTATGATAGTTTATTTAGAGTCCTCAAAGTCCTCTGGTTCTTCTATCAAGGGAGGATGAGAGGGAGTCTTTTCCTTTTCTTCTTCAGGTGATTCTACTTCTTTGATTACAATATACTCTCTTGTAGAAGTAAAGAAAGGATCATTTTCTAAATGAGATTTAGTAGGTGGTATAGGAGAATCCTCTAATTCAGCTGCTCCTTGAATTCCAAGAATCTTAAGGCTAGGGGTAGATGGTGGTGAATCTTGTCTATGCCTTAAAGAATATGGAGTTGTGAAAATCGAACTCTTGGCTCTAGCTATAAACCTTCCCCTAGAATCTCTTTCTCTATGCATGTCATTTTTTTTTATTTTTTTATTTTTTATTTTTAAGTTGGGCTAATAATTCTCTTTCTCATCTTCCAGGTCACACTAGGTGCAAGAAGAGAGCATACTTAAGAAATTATTGAACCAATAACTCTCTTTTCTGATCCTCCAGATCACACTAGGTGCAAGAGGAGAGCATACTTCAAGAAGTTATCAAGTTTTCCCTTCTCTTTATTGTTTTTTTTTTAAGAAATTGGCTACCTAGTTACACTTCCTCCACAACGGCGCCAAAATGTTTGGTCAATTTAGTGTGTCCTAAATTGTTACATTAATTTGTCAATTCGGGATTCGTAAGCTGACGAAGTGTGGCGCACTATATGTGCAGGATAACCTATCTCTTACTTTTTTGTCGTTTTTGGTTTTTTTCTTTTTATCTTGGTTGGTTTCCTAATGAAAATTCTAAAAGGAAAGTAAGGTTATGATTGTTCAAGGCAATGATGTTCCTTTATAATGATTTACCAAACTTCAAACTTCAAAAGGATTTTGAAACATACAATGAAAAAATTAGTTCCTAAAAGGAAATGAAAATGTGCTACTATTCTAGTTAAACAAACAATGAACTATTGATCATGAAAACCATTACCTTTACTGCTGTCTAAACACAAAAGAAACTGTTACTCAAAGAAAAGATTGCAAGTAAAGTAAAACTATAATCAAATTACATCAACTCATATTCTGACCCCTCACCATTAGTCTCGCTATGGCTTTCGGAGGTAATCATAAACAACTTGAGCAATCTGATATCTAATTTGCAGAAAAATAAACTAATATCAAATTACACACTCATACTTCAATCCCCCACCATTAGTCTCGCTATGGCTTTCGGAGGTAACTGATAATGACATGAGTAATTTAACATCTATCTTGCAGAAAAGTAAACTAATATCAAACTATACACTCATACTTCAATCCCTCACCATTAGTCTCGCTATGGCTTTCGGAGGTAACTGAAAATGACATGAACAATTTAATATCTAACTTGCAGAAAAGTAAACTAATATCAAAATACACGCTCATACTTCAATCCCTCACCATTAGTCCCGCTATGTCTTTTGAAGGTAACTAAAAATGACATGAGCAATTTAATATCTAATCTAACTACTGAAGCAAATGTGCAAGACTGAAATAAACAAAACAGTGCTGGAATTAAAAACTAAGAAAAAGAAATCAACAGAAGGACAATATTTATTCCATGGCATTAGTCATTATAAAATGATATGCAAATGCCCGGGCTGCCTATTGTAATCTGGAACAAAAACACTGATCAGTTAACAACAATATAAAACATAAAAGATTATGAACAGAAGTAAAATGTAAAGCATGAAAGATTATGGACAAAGATGAAATGTAAATACCATGAAAGATGTAATCTATATACACGTGAATGACTATGGCACAATGAACATAAAGAAATGAAGCATGAAACTATACAGTAATACACAAAACCTCAGCGTGTGCAGGGGCCCTCTGCACAGACCTCGGGGAGTAGCTTTCAAATACGAATTACGCTTATGAACAAAGTCTTCTCATATATTAAAATGCGGTCATAATAGAGAAATGATGTCACAGCATAATGGCGACGCAATTACATTACAGAGCTAAAGAAGATCTAACTATTATGCGTATGAGAATGCATTATTTATAACAGAGGGGGATATAAGTAATTCCCTAAAGTCTGCGCTGATAGAAGACACGTGAACCATCACGTCCAAAGATCTAGAGATCTAGCATTATGGCTGCCGTGAGGATTAAATCTATGGAGAGTGGATGTTGGATTCGGCTTATGGAGCCATTTACAGGTGTTGATGTGTCTCCCGTGATTTAGAAACGGCCATGAAAATCTTCACGTGATGAGAAACAGAGTTCTATCACCGTGGGACTCTACGGTTGACCACCACTTGTCCACCTTTGACCACAGCCTTCTTAGGTGAATTCGACTGAGCCAATAGGACACGATCCATGTCCATGTCATTTCTAACTTGCCCATGTGGCTCGATTTGCCTGAAGACACCTGCAATATAGACTTTAACAAAATGGCTGCGGAAAGTTGCAGCAGCTGCGGAAAGTGACAAGATTCCGCAGCTAAATGAGCAAAAATATAAATCAAACAGTAGACACAAAACATAGTTAAAAACCATTTTACATGCTCTTTTACAATTAATATGCAATGATATTGATGACTTAGAAGGTCTAGGTGAATGAAAAAGGTCTAGAAAGGTGTATAAGAAAGATGCAGATTTGAGACTCAACAGAAATCTTGTGGATACAGGTAGATGAATGTATTAGAACATTATGAGTACGAAAACAATAATATCAGCAACAGACAACCTTATAATATCACAGTATTCCATTATCCCAATGTATTGAACAAGACGAGGCTATGAAAGCCTAAATGAAATATTTAAATGGTTACTAAGAAAATATATATAAATGGGCGAAAGATACATATATGTGATTGGCATAAAATGTATCCAGAATGCTCGTTCTATAAATCTTAAGGTTGGGTGCAAGACAACCATAAAAAAACCTTCACAATAGCAGTTGAACTCGGGAAAGTTATATATAAAAAAATTATTACAGTCCCAACTTGGGTTATAAACCCAAAAATGTTTAAATGTATCTAGTAAATCAAAATAAAACTCAGAACATAACGTAGCAGAGGTATGACTATTTTAAAAATAATATTCCATAGCTTTGGAAAATCTGGAAAGTTGACCAGTGTAGAAGAGACGTTCATAAATAATGTTACCGACCTGTGTAGGAAAAGTATTACAATTGATAAGTTAACACAGTGGTCGAGTAGCCCAATTAATTCTTAAGACAAGTAGAGGAACGCATGGACGTACCTGCACATCAAAACCAAACATAATTGAAACATTGAAGTAAAACTAAACTGCCAGTGAATGGGAATCATGAAAAAATTTAGATCCAAAAGTTAACGTGAGATACCTTGAATAGTTTTGCTACCATACCTATAGCCACAAAAAAAAATTGAACTGGAGTTTAGAAGTGTTTCTATTTGAAAATAAGACGTAGGCTAAATTCACATAAAGAATATCTCATGAGAAAAATATCGAACTTAACAATGAACGGAGGAAATCCAAAACCATTCCATTAATACCTGGTGTAATTGCAAGCATAAGTTAGATGGAGGAGTGACCTTAGGGTCTACACCATCCCTTTGCTGGCGACCTTCAATAAGTATAGTCCTACGTCTAAACACTGTTATGAATATACCAAATTGTAAATATTATTGAAGGTAACTTCACGACTATATAAGTGGTTGAAATGAGAAAAAAGAAAGGGATTGTTATCTTCTTGCATATTAATCAAACCAAATGCCTGAAATGAAAACCATATTCGATGTCACCTCATTAATGACTGAGGGATAAATCCCTACTCCAACGAAAATGGAGTATGCGTACTCTGGAAGATAAATGTTCCGAAATGGAGTGTTAAAATGGAGCAGGAAAAGCTTGATTAAATTCGTAAAGAAATATTAACCGTAAGAAAGTGAAAATGACACCAAGAAAGCAACTCATATCAAGTGAGATGAAATAAATTAACACAATGATCTATTAGTCAAGGAGACAACATTCTTAAAAAACACAAGAGTCATCTTCAAACTAAAACTAAATTCCTTTACAACATATAGCTCATATGACAGGAGCTGAGAAGCCTAGAAATTTAAGAAGACCATATGACGTAAAATAATCTTACCTGTCCTTGAAGTCCATGAGGAGGAATGGCCAGAAAGGTGTTGCACTGATTTGGCACACTGGAAATGAAGGTTCGGCTCCCCACCGACTAGAAATCTAGCTCTGGCTCTTGGTAGAAGTCACAAAGAATGAAAATCACTATATATTGCATATTTTAACCATAAATACAGGGTAAACCCTAAAATATCTCAACCATATAGGTGTCAAATGATTAGGAATGTCACTTGGATCACAAATTTGAAATGGTGAACCAGAAACCCGTCACGTGATGAAGTATTAGGGGAGTTACGTCGATGGCAGATGAGTTAAGATGCTGGATAGTTTAACATTACAGCCAAATGTACAAAGGGTTCTCATTTGGTTTAAGAATTGGATTGTGAACTGCCAACATTAATTTCATCCCAAATACCTACGTAGAGTTAGGTATAAAATTAGTGTAATGAATGTCAGAAAGTGGGTCAGCAGATGTTATGCAACATCTTGGTGTACCGATAAATAAAACCAATGAAAACATTAAGTTAAATTAGCATGGGAATTCCTCAAGCCTAAGGACCAATTAATGGTGTACCATCCAGATGATAGGACCAATGTTCAATCATACATACCACTTTAAATTATGGAGAAGGAATTATATTGACCTAATGGGTATAACTTAGAACTAGTTATGGTTGGATGCATTTCAAACAAGCCTAAGGTAATGAACTTCGAAACCATAATAATAGGCTAATGGAATATAATATATATATATATATATAAATGAATTAGGAGAGATACTATATCGTGTATATTATATGTATATAGGGTGATAAAAAAATGTATTAAGGAAACCCTTGTTACTATATAAATTTGATGGCATTGATTAGCAAATGAGAAAGGATGTAAGAAATTCTAAATAATATGATATATATATATATATATTAGGTGAGGAGGCCTCATATCAATATATATATACATTGTCAAAAGTATTGTAAAGAATAATGATGGGATAAATAAAATATATTATTTCATAATGGATATGTTAAGAACTTTACAAAGTTGAAATCGTCACAATTGCTTCAGTGGGCTTAAGGAAAATGATAAGATTTAACTAAATTCACAAATGTGTCTTGAGAGGAAACATTAAGTGGGAGACTAGGATCTTCACTATTAATGACCAATACATTTCTAAAGCCTATCAATGACATAAAGAAAGATGTAATTCATATGTCATCAATATGTGATGAAAATAAAATAAAATATTTTCGTGGACTAAGAGACATTACACTATTTTTGCATCATCTTAAAGCTTTCATCCTTAAGATTATTGGGAATTCAATAATCCTTATATTTTTATAAGAAAAAAAATTTCATTCATTCCCATGTTATAATAGTATGTGTTCCTAATCCCAAGAACCATTTAAGTGCTCCATATTTCAGTGTAGTTGGAAATAGTTTCAAATTTTGAGGATCTACCGAATATTCATAATATCTACATAAAACTTCAAAATGAAAAAGAAATGTTTCAATATCCTCATTTCTTAAATCATCGAAATTAGGGAGGATAGACGGTAATAAGTTTTTCATTGTCGCTGTGGTGTCTTCATCAAGAATACGAAATCCATATGGATTTGGTTCTCCTTTGACTCCTTTACCACCTCATCCTCCACCTCGTCCTCTATTTCATCCTCTTCCTCTTCCACCTCCAATCCTATGTTCACCATTTATAGTTTGTACTTATCCTTCTACTTCCCTTTCCATTATAGGCTCCTCAAAGATGATAAAATGTTCTATAATAGGATTATATAGCTCTTCTTTTGGTTCCTCTACTAATTGTATATTAAATTAATTTTATTCTTCTTCTTCTTCTCTAGGGACCTCTAATTATTGTCCTAGAAGTTGTTATCCTATTGAAGAGAGAAAGATTAATCCTTCTATTAGGGATGTAGGTTTTTTAACTAAAACTTTAGTAGAAGAACTTGATAAATATCTTTGTTGGATTTCATATATATGTGCTTCAGGAAGTCTATGTCTACCTGAAAATGATGGGCTGTGGGTGTTAGTGGATGGTGTGTAAATACAAGGTTTAGCAGGAGTGAGTTGTGATGTTGGAATTGAAACTCTACCTCAACCGATAAATATACCACTAGAATCCATTTCTATATGCATAAATGATTTTTATGATGTTTTATTTGTGCATATACAAAATAGAAATTGAATGCACATAAAATTATATGCAAATCAAGAATGGAATCCCATATACAATTCATCAGAAATGATGCCAAAACGTTGGGTAATTTAATTGACCTTAAATTATTTCATTAATTGTCAACCAAGGTTAGTGCACTTATAAAGTGTATGTGCACCATATATGCCAGGAATTCTATCTCTCGATGAAATTATTCTAAATATGTATAAGTGTTAAATGATGTTAAAGAGTTGTCACACACATGTAAGAAAATACCAAACATATTTATTTCTAACATGAATTTCCTTCAAGCAATATAGTTTTATTACTCAGTTAATTTTTTGGATAAGTGTTAAATGATATTAACTCTATGAGCGCTCTGGAAAAAAAACACATGATTAAAACACAAGTGAAATGTAACCATTCAAGGAGGGAAATACGTAAAATTTCTATGTGAATACAATTTTTTTATGAACAAATCACAATAAAAGAAAAACTAAATATCCTTGCTACTTTCCAAGGGGGGGCTTCTTTGAGTGTAATTTATCATTCCTCAAACAATATCTCAACCACGCATCAGAAAGAAACATAGTATTATTTTAATTCATAAAAAAGTTTTCAAAAGAATGGAAATTAACCATAACTTACCTTAAATATGTTTTTGTTTTTGCCTCATGACTTTTATACAATCATTTTCCAAATGAATCTAAGTGTCCTATGAAGATAGTAAATTCTACTAATCTTCCATCTAAGAAGTAAACTTGAATTAAAATTATAGCTCCTCATGATTTGCCACTGGAAGAGAAAATCATGAGGGATTCTTCTTGAGTCATATCTTTATGATTGAACAAGGATTCTCCACCCTCTTTTGATTTCGTCATGATATGTTGCCGATGTTCGCTTAACTGTTGGGTAGTCATAACCAAAGTTTGTCTTTGGGTTTGACTCTTAGATATATCAATCTCTGTAACTTTCCAGATCATGTCGATATGTGGACATCCATGTGGGGAAAATTTTTCATCTACATGTACATTTCATTCATTCATTGCTATATTACAACCGGTTTAGTCACGAAGATGACTTCATAATTCAATATTAGCTGAAGAATGATCAAGATTATGTAATTGTAGAGATGTTTTAATTATAATTCACAAAGAAACAATATATTATAAAAAATGGATGATTAAGAAATTTTATAGCTCGATTAATTCTAAAATGATCTTGATTAGGCTGAAATTTCTACAAAATGGTCACAAAAATATGAAGGAGAGGACCAAAGGTAGTAAAAAAGAAAATTTCAAACTTCAACATCTAGAATAGTTAGTATGTTGAACTAATAAGTGAATTAAATTTACAAAAATAAAACATTAATCATTTGAGTGATACCATTTAATTTATAGATTGATATGTAACCTATAAATATACATCCCATAAAGTATCTACACATACATGAATTGTTCAAGAATACTCAGAAACAAGGAAAATATGCATGAAATAATACAGTTCTAGAAATGGCCTTTCAAGAATTTTAAATATTAAAGAAATTAATGCAAAGGAACTTGCCTCTTAGCTTTGGTCTATATGTATATCAACAAAGAGAAAAAAAACTCAAAAAAATGAGGACCCTTATTATCGAGGGTTTTACAATAGTTATCCTTGAGTTAGTAATTGTCACTTGTGGTTATTAAACTTCTAGTTAGATGGTGTTACACAACCTTTGAGGTATAAAATGGGCCTCCTAAGGAATATTATCAAATAATATTCGAAATATTCAAATCAGATAAAATTACATCATAAAATTTTACTGGAAAAAAGAAGAAGAAAAAATTTGTTTTCAATTCATATTTTCAACTTATCTCCCTGGGAGTTTACTCAAATTTTGATCGAGAGTGTTCGTTGGATGTAGAATTTAATTTGTCATCCAAGGAGTACCTGTGTTGAATACTTTTGATAGACCATGCTACATGGGAAATGATAAATACATGAAAAAATGTGATTGCAATCACATTTTTCATGTATTTCTCATTTTTCATGTAGCACAGTTTGTTGGAATTATGAAGCATGGGTACAGACTTGCATGAATAATAAAAATCCACATCTAATGAGTTCTCCCTCTTGAAATTTGAGTAAAATCGTAGGGAGATAAGTTGAAAATATGAGTTTAAAGAGTAATTTTCAAAATTTTAAAATTTTTTACATTTTTGTTCAAAAAATGGAAAATCATCCCCCATGGCTGACACCATAATCTTGAATCATATTAGTTCTTATAAAGTTGATTTTGGTTTTACATTTTTGTTTTCAGGCCCATTTTTTACCACAAAATTTCTGTAATGGTTGCGACTTTTAAGCTTCTTCGAATTTACAAATAAAATAAAATGCTTAATTCACCTCAACAATGAAGCTAAGGACTATTATAATTTTATTAGGTCTTCAATTTTTATTTTAAAATATTATTTAAGATATGAAAAACACACTTCATATTAAGATGGGATCATTATGCCCCTATTAGGTTCAAATCTCTCCATAGTGGCACGAAATTTTTTTGTGTTTTGGGAGACGATTTAGAAAAATATTTTTTAATGAAACCATAAATGAAATCAAAATTTTTAGCTAGGGCCTAAGGATATTCTTAGGGAAATTGTTCCAGTTGGGTGACAACATTTATTTCTCCTTGTCACTAAGTGCCTCTTTATTTAGCTAACTTTGAAATGTGTAGTAGTTGGGTTTAAACCTTCTATAAAATTAATAAGCATTGCTAGACTTGTAAAATCAAGGACTTATATAATTTATGCACCTTTGAGGAACATGAAATATAGTGTTTGACTATGATTCTCTTTCATTGCACTATCCTAGCTTCCTTCCTCAAAAATCTTGTATGTTGTTCCAAATCAACTATTTGTGCATCCTTCCTTTTCAATTTTTCTAGAATGTATCTGATATTTACCTCTGTATCCTAAGAGAATGCTATGAAAAATGAGGCCATGGCCATAGGATCCTTCCTTGTGTGTAGAAAAACATGTGTTTTAGTGATGATCTGCATGTTGAAAGTTGTGTTGTAACATAATTTTGACTCATTTGCTCCATAATTTTGTTCTGGATATGATAAAAAATGAACTAATTTAGGTCGGCACCTTCTTTCTCTATGTTTTTGTGATTCATTTTTTAGTTACCATAAGGCAGTCTCTTGTGACTTATCTAAATTCCAATGGGATTGGGTCAATATACATTACAGTTAAGTGTATATTTCATTTGATCTAGCTCTTCTTGTCAAGCTTGGTGAGCTTCTTCCCTTGCATTGATTTTTCCTTCATCTTGTAATCTATTCTATTCTTCTTCTGCCTACCTCCTCCTTTCTTCCCCAAAATTTTTTATTTACCTTGACTTCTTTGTCTTATCCCTCTCTCTTTTCATTTCCTTTTCCTTATGCTCTTTAATAATTAGCTCTTGAGTTGCTTTAACATCCTCTTGTGCTATATGGACTGCTTCATGTTCCCCATTTAGTTTCTCCTCTTGCCCCCTCTAAGTTGCATCCTCTTGATATGATTATTATTGGGCCAATGCTTATAAATTCTCCTAATTCTCTTCCACTTTTGTAGTGGTACAGGTGTAACCGATCCTATAAATAATGACTGCAAAGTTAAATGAATTATTTTCTTGATCTTTCACTACCAAGTTCTTTGATTGATATGCTCATCATTAGATAGACTTTGAGGTCTAAATTGTACCTAAAAAGACAAATATACAACCAAAATAAAATTTATAAGAACCAATAGGACTCAAGTTGATGATGTTAATCATGGGAGATGATTCACAATTTCTAAAGTAACAATGTAAAAAAATTGAAAATTAAAAAATTAAAAAAAGAACACTTTTCAACTCATATTTTTAACACTTCTCCCTACATTTTTACTCAAATTTCAAGTGGGAGCACTCGTTGGATGCGTAATTAAATTTCTCATCCAAATAGTAACCATGTTTCATAGTTTCGATGGACCATGCTACAAAAAAAAATGAGGAATACATGAAAAGTGTGATTGCAATAACATTTTTTTCATGTATTTCTCATTTTTTGTGTAGCAGGGACTATCAAAACTATTCAACATGTGTATTCCTTAGACAAGGAATTAAATTATTCATCTAAGGAGTGCTATCACTTGAAATTTGAGTAAAAATATAGGGAAATTAGATGAAAACACGAGTTGATAAAAGTGTTTTTTCTTTTCTTTTTTTCCGTCTAAAATTTGATGATTTAATTTAATATTATTTTATTATTTGTTTGACGGAGTTTCCCCTTCCTGGGTACCTCTAGAGGAAGCCCCAGTATTTTTATTCACGCCAACAACTAGTTGTTTCCCTTGGGGAAAAGGGTTTTTCAACACAGCCTGGGAACTAGAAGAACCCTGCTGAGCTAACAAGCACTGCGCATCCTGAATTTTAGGGAAAAGGTGAGTAAGATGGTCTCCAACACATAACTTGCATGGAAAATTCACTTTATTTTTATCCTTTGGACCCTCACCAACATGCTCGTTGGATTTATTTGCATTACCCTTCCCATTCTTGCCCTTTTTCTTATTATTGTTCCGTCCCTTCTTCTTCCCTTCGAATTGTTGATTTTATTTAGGGTTAGAAGTCTGAACGACATTCACCGACAAAGATTGAGAAGGCGATGACTCAGTAGGCATAGCCTGACCAGAAGAAATAGATTGTATAGACAACTGCTGCAATTGACTAAGTAGGTTAGTTGCACCACTATTGATCGACCCAATAAGTCCGTCACCATGAGGACTAGGTTTAGTTTTGGATATATCTAATTTGGAGCGAGGAGCATTAGGCAAATATTTATGAAGGACACCAAACTGAGAATATATCAATTCAAGCTGTTGGGCTCTAAAAATAGCCTGCTCCTCTGAAAATACCCTAGACAGGGATACCTCCTTAGAAATATCTGACTGCAAAGATTTCAAAAACCATTCCAAAAGGAATTCTCCTGGAATATAAGCTTTAATAAGCCTCTTCCTTCTCTGCCATTCCTGAATATGGTCAAAAATGTGGGTTGCGTCGTCCTGCTTAAAATTATCTAGGAGTTCAGTCCCAGCATCACAATGGACAGGAAACTGGAAATGATTTAGAAATATAGTAGCCAGATCTCCAAAACTAGAAAAACTTCCCCCAGTTAACTCAATATACCACTTGGCAGCATTTTCATTTAAGGTGCATTGAAACAATCTCAACGTA
The DNA here is from genome assembly GCA_034641835.2 of Pinus albicaulis. Taxonomy (NCBI): domain Eukaryota; kingdom Viridiplantae; phylum Streptophyta; class Pinopsida; order Pinales; family Pinaceae; genus Pinus; species Pinus albicaulis. The sequence continues at coordinate 647,153,914 of CM076574.1, forward strand.
ATCGAATCCTCGATCAGAGAGTTAGATGAACACCATAAATGGAAAGTGGTGATATGATCAACCGAGTCCTATCCATTCTTGCCTTCAAACTTTGGAATGTCTGAAGGTAGTTTGGTAGGGACCGGAGGCCACCCCAGACTATATCGGATCGGATCATCTGTCAATTTTGACAAATCTGGAAAGTTCAACGTTTCCAGAAAAGGTAAACGAGGAGGAGCCTGAGGATTCCATCCTTGCTGGGATGAATTCCCAACATTCGGAAAAGAGTAACCTGGATTTGATGAGGCACCAGGTTGCCAAAAAGAACTCGTAGAAAATGTTGGGCGATAAGACCCAGCATTAGGAGAAGGACCCCCTCCCAACGTAGAGTTACCAAAGACCGGACTAGTTCCCGCCCCCCGAAGTAATAAATGAAGAGGAAACCCCCTGATAGGGGTTCCAAGCATTAGAAAGAGGGGAAAAAGTCTGATAAGTACTTGACAAAGGGAAAGAAGAATTCCCTTGTTGACCAGCGAGAAACTGATTCCCTTCCCCCACTACTGTAAACACAGGGTTCCAACCTATAAAGGTAGTCGAACTTTGACCTCCAGACCAAGGGTTAAAACTCTGAGTCTGAGAAGTAAAAGGAAAAGACCTTAAGGAAGGATTCGAACTATGAATATGCCCACTTCCGAAGGGGAAGCCTTGAAAAGAAGCTGACCCACTAGCCATGGAAGACATGGGTGCAGATGCAGTTGCAGCAGTGGAAAAGGAAAATGAAGGAATCCCACTACTAAGCATTCTAAAACAAAAGGGACCAGATTGAGAAGCTTGTGTTTGGGTGAAACCAGAGCCAAACACAATAGTACTAGAAGCAATCGAATATATAGCAATTGTGCCTCCTCCTTCGACTGAAGCAGGAGTCTGAATGCCTACAGCACTCACAGCCGAAGCCGCATTCCCAGTCATGGCCATCGAAAGGTATGAATAAGATGGATAAGGACTTTCTGGTCTTTCTGACTCAGGTATGATGTACTCAACAACAAATGGGTAATCAGGAGGAAGAGGAGATGGAAGTGATTCAGAAAGCTAAGATACTTCCTCTACTTCTACTTCTTCTTCTCCCTGAAATAAGACTCTCGAGGTGAGCGGAGCGCTCCTCTCGGAACCAACACTGGAACCAACTACAAAACCTTTAAGACCTTGTGGAGGATCTCTCTCCACTGCGTCAGATACCACAGGGTGATATTCACCTGCTATATTACTCCTACGCCTTCTTGAAGAAGGCTCAAAAGTTTCGGGGGATAACCTCTGAACTCTCCTCGATCGACGAGGCGCTTGAGAAGCCACTTTAACAGATTAATTAGACTCAAAAAAGTATAAATCTAGGCAAGCTAGGAGCAAATAGCACCCACGACAAAAATCCGTAAGATACAACCAAGCAAGCAGCCTTTAGGTATTTCCGTTCTGGGTGATTAGGACCGGATACCAAAATGCGAGAAAGCGAAAAATAGGACCTCCCGAATGTAGTCTAGGATAATTACGGCCCAGGCCTACTAGCGAAGGTAACAGAAATAGTTACGCTGACCTCCTAACAATAGCCTTTGCCGGTGAAAGTACCCAAGCTTCACCGGGGCACCCTCCAAAAGTACTGCTAGAAGTGATACGATGTATGCCTCAGGTGCCACGGGTATTCCTCCCCGCAGTCACCTGTGTGGAACCTAGGAATGGCAGCTATGGGCACCAATCCGTGTCAGCAGCCGGGCGGAACGGTCTTAAGGCAAGATCCAGTAAATCAGAGAGGGGGTATCTCTCGTCTCAACCTTCACTTCCCATCGCACTTGGCTCTCTGGAGGAGAGCTTTCCCGGTCCGCCTAACGGAGTTGGATTTCACTCATTTAATAAAATTCTATGTTTTAGTTTGAGCGGCCTTGGAGAGTTAACTCTCCACTCACCTAATCGAAGGCCCTACAACCTAGCTAGTTGGTGTATGACACTTAATAAAAAAATTGCTAGTTGTTTTTAAATTATTGTGTTTATTTTAGTTGGCTATTATATTAAGTCAAGGGAATATGGAAATGAAACTCGTGATGTTTTATAACGCAGAAAAGAAATTAATGAAAACCAAACTACATGAAAATGTAGTAATTTCCTTTCGATGAAAAGAAATTTCTACTTGGGTTCTATGAGACTCATTTTTTTTCTTTTCAGATATCAAACTTCACACTCGCAAAATTTATGAAAAAGACTACAAATGTTTAAGTGCACCTAATGAAAATTACTAAGAGAATGCCAATTCTAAGATGAAAAATCTAACAAAGCAAAGAGAAGTTTCCAAGAATCCCCCAGTTCTATCACTTTTCCGGTTGTCCACAAAGCCAGTTCCCAAATCAGAAACTCTCAGTATAAAGACACCCAAATATGCTCGAAATAAGAGAAAGAAACCAACAGAAATTCCCTTCCCAAATCAAGTCAGAAACTGAAGGTAAGAAATCTCAACAAGGCTTCAAAATATGAAAAGAAACCTAAACAAAAATTCAAAACAAAATCAATGGAAAAAAAAAAATGTTTTTGAGCTTTTTGAATTTTATAAAAAAGAAGAATTCAAAGAGACCAAGAAGAACTATCCAATTACCAAGCCAAACAATCTATGAATTTCAAGTAAAACTCCAAAAATAATGCTCCAAATCTTATAGTGCACTTACTAGCAAGATTTATATGAGAAAAAGGAAGACAAGAAACTTAGTAACTCAGACCAAAAGGATAGCACAATCTTGCAGCAAACAAAACTTCAAAGACCCAAAAATGACTCTTCAAAAATTGCAACAAGACCTAGTCACATGAAATCAAGAAAACTAACTGAAAAGAAGGAAAAAATTAAAGTGAAAAGCAAGACATAAAGTTAGGAAAGAGAATATGAGCAGAAGCTCTCTGTCCTGATTAAGCAGAACAACCAAGAATCCCGAAAAAGAGATCTCGGTACTCAGACCAGAAATGCAAGCACTACAAAAAGAAGATTTTCCAACTGAGCCAGTCTTCAACTAAAAAAGAGAGAAAAAGACTAATAACCACTATCAACACAATCCAAAGACTAAAAAGACACTGCAGGAACAGGTCACCACAGGCAGACAAGACCAAAAAGTCAAAAAATCAAAAATTTCAAAATTTTCCCAGGGATACGCTACTTAGCAGTTTTGAAACAAGTGTGCATACGCGGCTGTGGTGAAGGAAAGCGCGTATACGTGACTTCCTTTCACCAAACCTGCATGTATACACATCTGTATAGAGGAAAACTAGCATATGGAAAGGTAAATAATGAAAACAAAATGATCAAGCCTGGCTAAAGAACCAGGTCTTTAGTCTGACTGAGAAAAAACTAACTAGACTGGACATAATGATTAAAACTGTTGGAAACCTTTAAAACAACTGAAACCACCCAACAGGGGAATCAAAAGAATGTGATCCCCAGTTGAGTCACCAGTTCTGTTTCGAGAAATAACTCCCTAGAGGTCGTTGGGTCAAAAACCTCCACAGATCAGGGCACGCTATTCAAGAAGGACTCACACAGCCAAACTTGTATGCTAAAAGCTAGATAATATCAATTGTAGAACTCACCCGTAGATCCTACGTTTTATGTAGATCCTGCGGGGTCCAAACCCCCAGCAGACCTTCTTCCTCTTCAACCTAGAAATCAAGAAGAGACATGCACAAAAATCTAGTTTTACAGCATATATCTTTCCTAAATGTTAGTGTAATCTATGTGAAACATCATATAAACAATAATAAATGCTTAAATAACAATATTTTCACATATGCAAGCAGATATTAACACGTGAATTCAGGAACAATATGGTTCTTGTTCATTACGAACAGCATGTACAATAATAGAAAGGTGGAGAGATCACCTGAATCCTTCCACGATCTTCGAACAAATCGTCGTTTGGATCCGTCCCGCCCTTGCCTCACTAGGATAATTTCAAGACTTGTGCACACGAGATGACATATAAGATGATGAACATCTCCAAGAAATAAGGGTTTCCTGTAAAAATCTGGGAAGTGCAGGAGGCACAGGAAATTAGACTTGAATTGGGGCTCCAACAGAGTATAATGTCTATAATTTTCTCCCTCCCTTAGGCCATGCACATGACGGGCTTTTATACTCCTTGAAAGTAGTTTCAATCTGTTGGAAACATTTGGCCATGGGCTGGGGTGGTTGAATTACAGGAATAACCATCAACCCAACCTTGAAAATAGGAATTTTTATATATATTTTTAATGATTTTAATGGCATACGTGGAAAATTATCTCTGGACTCACGTATACACGCGAAAAAGTCTAGGCATGCCCGCGTATGGGATTTTAAACACTGTTTTTTATGAACTTTATTCAAGTCTTTGGGAATGGGTTCCCAAGGCCAAATAGACAATCATGAATCACATGAGGGTGAAAAATGATGTTATAACAGATATTCCTTAGGAGGCCAATTTTTTACCTCAAAATTTGTCTAATACTAAGATCATATTTGTGAAACATTAGATCCATAAAATGGAAAATTGTTATGGTTTCATAATTTATGTCATAATATCCTCTATAGAAATGGATGATATGATAGGGATGATTCTTTATCCTTGAGAGTGCTCCATCGACCCCTCTGTATAGCCTGATATTCTATTTTTTTCAAAACTACCTTGTCAGTTACAAAGCTAAGAAGTAGATGGGGAAATTTCTTTAATCCAAAACTCTAATGTAGGTACCTTCTTGATCCAAAAACCAATCACCAATTAAGGGTACTACCTACCTAGATCTTTTTGATATGAACTGCAAGTCTCATAATAACTTATGATAAAAATAAATAGGTATCTCATTGAGAAAAACCTAGGAATATTAAGAATATCAATAGCTAAATGTTTCTGATCTTTTCTATTTTATCTAATCATCATTTTTTCATGAAAAAAAGGTTGTAAAGATAAAAAAGAGTAGATGTTGGCCGACCTAGGAACAATTGCAGGGTATAGATGTGTATAAGAATTAAAAGGATGTAACCAAAAAAGGCGTATATTACATATAAAACTACTTAAGGCTAATATTGATCTAGAATTGAGTTATTTACCCCTCCTTTGAGAGTTGTAAGATATGTATAGTTCACCCGAGGTCACTATAAGGATGAGGATTATAGAAAAGCAACACAACCTAACTCAATGCCTAATAAAATTCATCAAAAAAACATTCCTTTGGTCAAATACAAAGTAAATAAATGATAATATATGGAATTAAAAGGAAATTTTTTAGAGAATAAATATGAAAATAAGGTATAAAATCAAAATGAGCACAAAAAGTACCTCACTTAAATTTAGATTTAAAAAAAAGTAATGGTCAAGTAATTAGGAAGTGGAATTCCTCATCACTAAATCAATTTGACCTCAAAATAGGATAACCAATATGTATTAGTGAAGAGGAATGATTTGGGATTATTTTAAAAGTTTAATAAAGGTATTTTCTTTTGATTACTTGAGTGATTATTTAATTGAACTTGATTTTCACCTTTTGTTAACTCTACGTGAACTAAGAAAAGCCAAGAATATGTTTTTAGAGATTGAGAAAATCTTTAAGTTAGCTTTAATGAATACTTCAGCTTTAAAGTACTGGTGTAGAACTTTTCTAAGTCTCATTGTTTCTCTTTAGTTCCTGTTAAAGTCTTATTACTGTCATATAGAGGGCAGGATAAACTAGCAATGCACTTAAGAGAGAGAAACATGTAACCCTATCTCTCCATTGAGGGTCATCTAGGCACTGTCATATTCTAGAGGCTTAGTGATGTGCTACAGAGACTCAGAAGAGAGAATATATGCCTTGAGGATTAAAATGTGAAGATAGTTTACATTTTTGGGCCAAATGTGGTGATGAAATTTCAAAATTTTACTCTTGTATCAAATTGGAACCCTCAAAATTCATATCAGCTTTGTAAATTTTTATTTGGAGTAAAAGGACAATTTGTGCAGAATTATGTTGTTGTGAAACTGTTTTTTTTTTGCAAAAAATATCAGTTCCATATGATCTATCATTTTTCTATTAAATTATATGTTTTTCCTTGTAAGTTTTCACACATATGCATGTGTTCACGTGAGATAAAGGAATATTATAAAATAATAATGGAAATAATAAAATAAGGTTAGATTACATCATCAAATTTTAGAGGAAAAAAAGTAAAAACTACTTTTTTAAACTCATATTTTCAACTTATATCCCTATGTTTTTTTCTCAAATTTTGAGTGCGAGCACGCATTCAATGTAAAATTAATTTCTCATCCAAGGAGTACCCATGTTACATTCTTTAGATGGACCTTTCTACACAACAAATGAGAAATACATGAAAAAGCATGATTGTAATCTTGTTTTTCATGTTTTCCTCATTTTTCATGTGGTAGGGTCGATCAAAAGTATGGAACATGGGTACTCCGTGGATGGGGAACTAAATTCCACATCCAATGAGTTACCTTGTTTGAAATTTGAGTAAAAATGTGGGGATATAACTTGGAAATATGAGTTGAAAAATTAAATTTTTTTTTTAATTTTTAAATTTTTTTGATATTTTTACTTTTTTACTCGAAAAATGGTGAATCATCCCCCATGGTTGACATCATCTTATTAAATATTATTTTTTCTTATAAATTTTATTTTAGTTGTACATTTTTTTTTTGAGGTCCATTTTAGACCTCAAAATTTCTCTAATGATTAAAATTTGAATTGTATTTTTTCAAACACATGTTCATGCATCATTTTTTATAATATTTAAATAAATTCAAAAACCAAGAATACCCTTTTAAAGAGGACTCTATTATGAAGATGATGATTTTTTTTCATTTCATATATTTAAAGTTATTGATTTTTCATTCAATCCCTTCAAAACCGTCCAAAAAAAAATATCAAACATAATGTTTAAAATAAATTAAACAAAAAATATCATATGAATTCGAAAATGTCATACTCATATGCCATTGGATAAATGATTCCTTCATGAATCCAACATCATCAACTCTTCCACTTTAAGGAAAAATATTTCCTTAAGTTCACCATGCTACAAGATGGTTTTATAGAGAAAAAGGTAGAAGGGGAGCTAAAACTTTGTTTTTCAGGTCCTCAATAGCTCGATCGAGAATTTCAGGTAAAATTTGAATAGCTCGATTGAGGGTTTAAAAAATCCTTAGTCGAGATTCTGACATGGTTAAAAAAGGGCTTGATCGAGGTATGGCCCGATCAAGTCCTTCTAGTAATAAACCCTTGACCAACACTAACAACCAAATATTAATGTTATTGATTTTGAGAGTTATAGAGCTAAGAGCTCGATTGAGCTCCTTTTACAACCCAAAAAGATAAAACAAACCAAAACTAAACATTCGTTCATGTAAAAATAACACAAAACATTCATTCATGGAGAGGTGACACAACATGGAAATTATATAGAGATTGACAACAAACATGGGAAAATAGAGAATATATTCTTGAAAATTGGCTCAAGTGCCAAACCAAGAAGAAGCCTAAGAAATTTCTAGAGAATGGAAGAGGAAAACACGAGAGAGATTGAAAGAACAACAATATCAAAAATACTATCCAACTCAAAAAATCCGCACAAATACATGTAATTCTTTGTCTCACCTCTCATATTACATACTCCATATTGTATGCATTAGGAAATATAACTCAAGAAAAGGAAACAATGGAGAATAAACAATAGAAAAAAGATAAAATAATAAATGAATTATTAATACCAAAACCAACTTTATTTTAGTGGTGGAAATTTGTGCAACATGAAGCATTCAAATGGATTGTGCATTGATTCATGCGCTTACAACACCCCACATTAAACTATTCATTAAACAAGCATTTAAGGTCAAAGTGCCTGAACATTATATAGATTTATGTAGTTTTGTAGCATTGTATAATGACCATACAAGATGTGGACTTCCAAGAGTACTTGTGGAAGAATAAATTTTGATTAATCATTATTTGTGCCATGGAACACCATTCCAAATTATCAAGACACTTGAGAGTGGATACAACCATCACAAATTTTCTTAACGCATTTCTATTGGGTTAAAATATGTGAAAATTATGGAAAGTTCATGACAAGTTGTCCGCTATATAACATATGAAGGATACGAATTTGGAAGACATAAATATATACTTTACTTCCAATATCAAGAAGGCCATGGGAGTTGAAATTAGTATATCTCCTCATAATTTTAGTGACCAAGAGTGGGGAAATGATTACAAAATGGTAGTTGTGGATCACTTCCATGTAATTCTCATGATGGTAACTCCAAGGAAGATAAATTATTAGAATAAGAATTTTCACAATTATGCTTTAAGCCATTATAGGTGCCCTTTTTCCTCCCATCATTGATCATCCCTAAATAGATCAACATTTCTTAGTTACTTTTTGAAAATTGTATGGGGATTGAATTAGGATACTAAGCTAAAGAAGAGGATTTCAATCAATCTACAAAGAGGTGGAAAAATATAGGTAGTGTTGTGGAGGTAAATCCCCTCTGCGGAAAGAGGTGATCCCACTAGTCCCAGATTGGGTCTAGCAACAATCGAATCACACAATGATGTTGGTTCCTAGTTATAAGAAAGATAAAGATCGCGATAAGTAGCCTACCTCAAATCCCACGCTGTTGTTATCAAGGAAGAAGCAGTGCTCCTCGTCCCTAGCTTGGCAGATCACAATCCTTCCGTTCGACACGTCTGGATACCGATACACATGTAGAGAAATGATGAAATACAACATAATATTCAAAGAATATAACTATATATCAGTCAGAGAAGATATAATTCGTTTCATTACATAAAAGAGTAGACACACGAATGGAACCAAAATTAGAGTCGCTTATATTATATATGACAAAAAGGGAGATTACAACCAAATGCTCTAACGCTATGATCTTCCTTCGATGGGGGCTTGCAGTAGAGAACGTCTCAACAAATATTGTCAGGGATTCGACATAACTCTCTCTCTCATAGGGTTCTCCTCGGCTCTTCTCTTGATCGTCACTAAGCTATCATTTCCTTCCCAAAAGTTCAGCTAGCTTTCAAATGGAGAGGGCAAGCTTCTATAGATGGAGGAATGGAAGTTGGGATCCCTATAATCATGGGATAGGTCCTATCTCATAGGAAGGTTCCATGAGAGGTGGAAAACCACTTCCTATAAATGCATATCCAGAGCCAAACCACTCAACTTATTTTGATGATTCATTCTGGAGTTTGTTAGAATCAAACTTCTGCCATTTATTTTTAAAAAGCATTCCTTAATAGGCTTGGAGCGAGTGAAAAACAGGGACAAAGTGCCATCTAGCGTGCCCTCTTGTGTGGATTTCCCCCATTGGCGTGAGGGATGAACTGGCTAGTTGCGTTAAGGCTAAAACATCTGTTTTTAGGGTTTTCCAAAGGAAATGTTATTCAGGAGAATATTTGTCCTTATGTAGGAGGATGCCATGAAGATGTTTTCAGGACATTTTACTGTTCACAGGTCACGGGAATAGTCCTCCAATGTATGGAACGAGGGATTGTATCGAAGGTGACAAAATGTTGTGTAACAGATTCCCCCTAAAGCATGAGGTCCGAGAGAGAGGGAGGGGTGAAATGCTTTATGAGAACATGCCCAATTGAAAACACTGCCATTGGAAGACCTGCAAATATAGATACAACTGATATCTATGATACATGACATGTGGTATGGGCACAACCATCCATAATAGAGCGTAAAAAAAACCGGGATCCAAGGTATGGATGTAGCCATCCAGTAAATAAGGATCGACAAGTAGAATCATGTATGGTCGCAACCATCCAATAAAATGATTCATGTAATAAATTATGATAATCCAAAAAGAATCTGCAGCCTGGATTTTATCAGACAAGATATAGGGTCTTTCGCTCCATCTTGACCTGAACAAAGTACAAGTCCGAGCATGCAAATAAGTGAGATGAAGTCAAACATGCAAGAGCATCATCTCATTACCAGCCAATAATGAAAGCTGTTAACAGACGCGAGATGAGCCACCAATAACGATGATGGCTCTCAAGGTACAAGAGGTACAATCTACAAAATGTGAATAGTGAGATGGCATTGAAAACCCACAGAATCATTCATTCGAAGGCCAATAATGAAAACCTTGTGTCGAATGTGAAGAACATTCCATTGAGGCATGCAGGCTTCAAGGTACCTAAAGGGAGTCTCTAGATCAGCTTCCTAGATAATGAGCTGAAGTCGACAGGAAGTGACCTCGATCGAAGGTGGTCCATAGTATTTCCCACATCATTGACGCGAGACAGAGGAACATGATGTTTGTGAATCAATATCAATAGAGAATCAGAGGGTGGTTGAAAACTGCAAATGCCAACTTCTCTTGAACATAATGGTGGTACAACACTAGATTTGGTAGTATTTTCCATCAAGGGATGTCAGGTCATGGTGACATGGAAAAGAGCAAATCAACGGTCAAAAGAGATTACCCAAATCCACAGAAGCAAGTAGATAGCGAGATGAGATGTCCCCAACCCGACATGAATGAAGACAAGTTCCATGCTCAAGAGTGACATACTACCGACATGACTATAATACCGGTTCCATTTTCCCCCACCATTTATAGCATATGCTTGCGATATAAGTTTTTCCTTTAGAAAAATCCAACCTAGTACATTTAACGAGCCCTAGGAAGGAGGAACTCGAGTATTGTCATTATGATGGAGTCCAATTTCATTAGTTTTTAATGAGTCTGAAAAAGGAAGAACTCGGCGTCCTTTCACATTTAGAGTGTTTGAAAAGACAACAAAAAAGAAAACTCTAGTGGTCCCTTTTCGTAGATAGTCCCACAGATTCGAAAAGGTAGAAACTATTTCTAGGAGAACCTCCTAGTTGCGATAGGCTAGGGTATTCCTTTATTTCGTAAATAATCTATCCCAACCTGAAAAATGGGTAAACGTATACTGTGTAGATGTCGTTTCGCAGCCAATTTAATGAGCTCAAAATGACAAGCGACTCAGCGATATTTTCAGTTTTAGAGAGTCAGAAAGGATCTGAAAGGTGACTCCAATAGTGAATTTTTTTGTGTTTTTACCGAGTCCAAAAAAGTATAAAATACAACTCGTGTCATCATCCTAATCGCATGAAAACCTGTCGCTACACAAAAATCAAGTGTAAAACCCATTTTTCGACAAAAATATGATAAAATATCAGAAAAATAAGTCCCAAAGCCTAATTTTGATTTTGGAAAGTTATAAATATCACGAATAGTAAAATCTTATTTACTTTTACCTTTTTACCTCTTTGCAGAGCGATAGTGAGCCATTTCCTTTGCGATCTTGTGGTGATGATCATGGACAATCCAATGCACTATTCTGGATCCCGTTTTTTCCAGGTAAAATTCACTTCCATTAGTCATTTTTTAAGCCATATTTCATAGCTTTTCATTGTCATTTGGCATCCCTGAGGGGAGGATTTTAAAAACTAGGGCTTCCGCAGTTGGCATGGGTATCAGGCATAGACCCGCACCAATCGACCTCTTTTTGCAAAGGGGCCACGCCAGGTGGCACGACTGTCAACAAAACAGCCGCCCCAACCGCGCAACCCAATATTTTGTTTGAATTTGACAAAAATACAACCAATGAATTGTTGTTTTAATTACCCAAGAGATCTTATAATGTGCTTATGACCAATTTGATGCAGGTGTAAAGAAAAATGGTAATTGAATGGAAGGAAAGAGAGCACAGTGAGGAAGACGAAATGGAAATGGGGAATGAGCAGTGTATGAATGCTCTCAAAAATTGCAGTTTGAAAATATTTTTCCTAATTCCATGTCTCTAGGCTCAGCCTGAACTATTACAATATATGTTTAACATCTAGGATTTTGACTGCCTATCTTCTAGTGCCAGGGGGCTATAGTCCCAGATCCACCATTGAGAGAGCCACGGATGGCTCGATGGGCAGCATTGATGCCCAGGGCAGGGGGCGGTCAGAAAATGTCATGGTAGCCCAAGTTGTTTGGACGGATCTTACTATAGTTGATCGTCATAGAGGACTGGACCTATGTGCGCACTTATTTCATTAGAGACCCATACCTTCTGCTCCCTGAAGGAGAGGACTCGAATGAGGAGTTGCGTAAAAATATTTTTCATTTTATGAGTTTTATGATTTTTTGGTATACATGCATGTTCTAACAACTAATCCTATATGTATGCAGATGTTGGCCCAGAGAGTCTCACCGTGATGTCACCGATCATGAGGAGGACTCCTCTCACCTATGACCCTCAAGGTGAGGGGGGCGAGGGGAACGAGCTTGTACAGAACATAGAGGGGATTTCCCATGGGGTTCTGGATTATGCTCACCTAGCTAATGCCCCTTTGGCTTATCAGAGGTACACCGTAGGGGTGCCGAGTCGCCTCCATTAGTTACTGAGGTGGTTGGTGTGGGCAGTAACGTGCTACCATGAGCACCACGCCGATTAGTCGCCTAGGCTTTTATTTGCATATTTTTGAGAAACATGTCATCTCCGGATGTAATTAAAATAAACATGTATATTTTTTGGATTTTATAAGATGCACATGTTGCAAACACTCAACATATATATATATATATATATATATATATACATCTATTTTCTACATGGATCTTGCTTATACATGATGATGTTTTTACAAGTTGTGTAAATTTCTAACTAATACCATGTTGGATACTGCATCTGTTAATGTATTAATTCATTTTGGTATCTGCAGATATGTGATGTAATCAAAATTTCTTTCAAGTAAACGAATATGTAGATTCAACCTTAAAATTCATGGGTTTTTGACTGAATAATGACCACTGAGATATAACACTACAAGTTGTGAGTCTAGATATACAATTAATCCACAGATACCAAGGTTGACAGCCTCATTTAATAATTCCAAAACGACACTATATTCCGCGACATCATTTGTAGCAGGCCCTAGACAAACACCTTATAAATTAACCAACTCACCAGTAGGATCTTAAATTACCTAGGCTACCGAAGACATGTTCCTGGTACTGCGAGAGGCACCATCCACGAAACCGGCATAAGGAGTAATAAACATCTGCATAATCAGGAAGACCCAATTAGTAGAAAAGCGCTTACAAACCACACCACACCACACATGTACAAAAATGAAAAAAAAATCACCTATGTACATATACTACACAAGAATGATTCAAGAATAATATTTCTTCAAGTACAGCCCATTCTTGGGCTAAGCCAAAGGAAGACCTTCATAATCGATTAGCTCATAAGCCCCATTTTTCAATACAACTTTAACGATATAGGGCCCATGCCACATAGGTTGGAATTTTCCTGCCCCAAGCTTGTCGTGAGCTTGATCATAAAAAAGGATGAGATCCCCTTCGATAAAAAAGTGCGGAGAAACTGTTTGATCTAAGTGAGCTTTAACTCGCTTTTTCTGTGCATCAATGACTAACACATCCAAGCGGCGAGTTTCTTCCAACCTCTCTAGATATAGGAGATGTTTTTCCTCCGGGAAAGTATCGGGCAATAATTCCACAACCAATTTTAGTGAAGGGATCTCACATTCAATCAGAAGAGTAGCTTCTAGGCCATACATGAACTGAAAAGGTGTGAGTCCGGTCGAACTTTTCACTGATGTTCGGTAGGCCCAAAGAGCTGAAAACAATTGGAGATGCCAATTCAATTTGTGTATATCAATTGTTCGTTGAAGCATCGTGACAAGAACTTTATTTACGACTTCAACCTAGCCATTTGCCTGAGGATAATATGGCGTTGAGTTGTCGTGACACAAGCACAACCTAGATGTCATATCTGCCATCATGTAGTCCCAAAAATGAGAGCCATGATCGATGATGATGGCTTGAGGAACATCGAAATGAGTGATCATGTGGCTGAAAATGAACTATGTGGTTGTCTTATCGTCTGTGGCCAGTGTAGGCATTGCTTTGGCCCACTTGGTGAAATAATTGATGACAATGATGATATAAGCATGCCTCCAGGCTGAGTGAGGGTTACATGTCATAAAATCAATGCCCCATTTGGAAAAATGTCCCACAATAATGATAGGATGTAATGGGAGAGGCAACGCATGCATCTTGCATTGGAAGATCTGGCACGCGTGACACTTTCGTACTGCAAAAATACAGTCTTTAAAGATAGATGGCTAGAAATAGCCCGCACGTAGAATCTTTTGGGCGGTAGCATAACTGTACATGTGACCGCTACAGGTACCACTGTGACAGTCATTCAGAACTTTCTCAGCCTCTTCTAAAGTCAAAGACTGACGGAGTATGGAATCGACTCCAACATGATATAGTGTATCTCCGACAATGCGATATGGTTGCGACTGATGTCGAACACGGCATCAAGAATCCTTCGTTAACTCGGAATGGAAGGTTGATGTCTAGAGGTACATGATGATATCACCATACCATGGATCAAGAGTGCTGATTAGAAAGAGATTTTTGTCTAGGATATGATCCTCGGATTGAGACGGAACAGAGTTGGTATGGAGGGAGCAAATGAGATCAGAAAAAACCAGTGACTTCTTCAATTTGGTAGTAGTGAACTCCAAATCAAACTCTTGAAGGATCACAATCCATTTAGAGTACTTTCCCCCCAAAATTTTTTGAGAGAAAATGTAAGTCATGGGGCTGCAGTCAGAAATCACGTTTACCATGCGCAATAGGATGTAATGGTGAAATTGTTGAATGGACTAGACCACAGCCAACACCAACTTCTCGACATGGGAATAACGCATTTCAGTGTTGAGGAGATTCTGAGACAGATAATAAACCACGTGTTTGTTACCGGCGTCTTCATCCTGTACCAGAACCATGGCAATTGTGTTGAATGTGGTAGCCAAATAGAGGGTAAAGTCATGATGATAGTTTGGAGGACGTATTAATGGAGCATTGACGAGAAACATCTTAAGGTTATCGAAAGATTGCTGATCATTCTCGTTCCAAAAGAAAGGGATGTCCTATTTGAGAAGATGCGTAAACCCTTTGGCTACCTCTACATAGTTTGGGATAAAGTGACGTAAGAAATTCGCTTTCCCCTGAAGACTCTGAAGTGGATGTAGCGAGGATGGGGATGGGAGATTAACAATAGCCTCGACCTTGAGAGGGTCAAGATGAATTCCATCCTTAGAGATGATGAATCCTAAAAGCCAACCAAAGTCAACGTAGAAGACGCACTTGTGAGGATTAAGCCTGATGTTGTAACATCTGCAGCGGAGAAAAATCTGGTGGAGATGTTCTAGATGGTCTTCGCGTAGAGCTAAATGAGCCAGAAGGTCATCCAGGTACAGCTGAACAACATTACATATGTCATGAAAGGCGTAGGACATGGCATGCTGGAAGGTAGCCCCAACTTTTTTTAAGTTTAAAGGGAGCTTCTTATAGGAAAATGTTCTCCATGGACAGATGAAAGCGGTCTTATGTCAATCGGATGGAAGGATATTGATTTGATTATAAACAAAAAATAAATCCATAAGGGAAAATATCTCACTCCCCGCACAATCATCAATGATCTGATCTATAAAGGGGGTGGGATAGTTGTCCTTAGGGCAAGCCTGATTGATATCTTGATAGTCAACACAGACTCGAATTGTGCCCTATTTCTTATCCACATGGACAATATCAAAAACCCACTCTATCAGAGGGATCAGCTATATGAAGCCCACTTTAAGAATGTTCTCAACTTTAGCTTTTATAGTAGCGTCTTTCCGAGGATGCACTGGACGCAGATGATGGTGCACAAGCTTCGCACCAGGATAGGTGGGAATTTCATGCACGACGATACTGGGATCGATCCCAGGAATATATTCATAAGACCATGCGAAAACATCATGGAATTTGCAGAAAAGGCTAGTGTACACTTGAATCTCATCGGGAGAACAAGTGACTCCCACATGGATGTTCTCGATGACCCCTTGTTTAATAGAGATTTCGATAGGCATTGTTTGGGTAATATTACTCAGATTTCCTTTCGAAAATACTTCATGAGTTAATATTGGTGTTTGGAGTGGTGGAAAGGGAACCTGAGATGCAAAACGCTCAAGACAATTGGACATTTCCCCCAGGGCGTTCATGAATGAGGAACAATGATGTCCATCGCTCCATGGTAGATATTTGAGAGACATAGTCTCCATGATAGCTTCGTCAGACATAAAAACTTCTCTCAAAGGATCAGGTGAATCTGCATCGCCGAGCCAAGGGGATTGAGAATAAACATCAAGATCCATGCTCAAAGGAGCATTATCAGTAGGAGGAGGATCCGATGTGGAAACGATCTCGCAATAATTGATTTCAAAGGGGGTCAGAGGCATCAATTCTCCAAAATAGGCAACCTTTTTAGGAGAAGGGATGATCCACAGGTCATCTGACCTGGAGATCATATTGACTTCAACGGTGTTCAGTGGTGGAATGGGAAAAATAACCATGAGAATGGGGTCCTTGAAAAGACCAGGTCCTACACTATCAGGGAGATTAAGAATTTGATCCACGTATGGCATGTTGTTCTCCGAGGATGAGGTAAATAAATACAACTGATCAAAAGTAATAATATTTCCATCATGTGTAAACTTCAAAAGCCAAAAGAGGGTGGACATAACGCACAACATGGCATGGGTCCAGCTGCGACTGAGTAGAAGATTGTAGTTGAGTTTGGCATCAACAAATTCCACTTGGATGTTGACTGTTTTACCTTGCAATGTAATTAGTAAACTCGCGAGAACACCCAATGGTTTTGATTCACTTCCATTGAATGCCTAGAGGGCATTGGGAGATGAAGTGAGGGCGAGAGAGCCGATGGCCTTCCAACAAGCAGATGACATAACACAGGTAGAGGCACCTTCGTCCACAATGACTCTATGAATATTGAGGCCATTAATGCCAACTTGTATAACAAGGGAAATCTAGTGTGGAAGTCCGGGCACGAAATTCTCTAGATCAAAGGAGAGAAGGCTAGAATCGGCATGATCAATTCTGCCGATTGTAGATAACAAAGATTTCCATTTAGACGGGGAACTTTGAAGCACTTCTAACACGAACATCACGAATGAAACCTGTGCCAAATCCTCAACAATGTTGTAATGTTTAGCAGCATGGGCGTTTGGATTATAGGAAGACTTTCGGAGAACACTTTTGGAAGGTGGTCGAATAACCGGTTCAACACTGGGCCTTTCAATCTCAAGATGACTAGAGGCAAGTGGGGGAGGAAGGCCATTAACGACTTCCTTCCCATCTTCCTAGCGTGATTTGGCATAATCCTTCAATCGAGTGGAAATAGAAACAGGTGCAACACCATTCATCATGAAAACCTAAGACCCAAACGGTGCAAATGGTGAAGGCTGCTTGACCATCTGGGTCTGCTGAGATGGAAAAGGTTCCTTAAGGATTTTCGGAGTTCCCTTAGAGCCCTTAAGAATTTGACTAACCTCGTATTGTCGAGGAAAATATTTTGTGTAGTGGTCTTCATCACATATCAGGCAAGGGTACCTCGTTTTCCACTGTGAACCATCATCAGCACGTGGTTTGGATGATTCTAGTTTTGGGGCATCGGATTTCGCTTTGCCTTTTCCCTTCTTCTTCCCTTTGGAAGTCTTGTCTGCAGGATTGGCCTAAATGGCGTTGACCTCTGCGGTCTTACTAGAATCTAGAGTAGGCTGAGGATTAGAATTTTTGGAAGAATTCAATTTCTACTTTCAATTAGAAGACTTACGAGAAGTCTAAGAAACGAAACCAATAACACCGTCGACCGATGGGGTTGTTGATGCGTTAAAGGTCCCTGTTCGTGGGGCATCAGTCAAGATGTCGTATAATGTGCCAGACTAGGATTACACTAAATCGAGGTATTGGGCATGAGAAATGGCTTGTTCCTCGGTTACACATGCCCCCATAGCAATGTCTTGTGAAATATTATTGACAAAGGAGGTAGTGAACCAGTGAGTTAGAAGCTGATCAGGAATGTCAAACTTGATCAAACGACGACGAAGTCTCCATTCATGAATATGATCTGAAATATGAGTGGCTTTGTCCTATTTCAGAGATGTTAAGAGATGTGTCCTGGCTTCATAGTGAACCAATAACTTGAAATGTGTCAGGAATGCCATAGCTAGAGTATTAAAATCCTGAAAAATACCATAGGGTATTTTTATGTACGATTTGGCAGCAGCACTGGTGAGAGTGCACTGGAAAATACATACACGAATAAAGTCATCTATCCAAGAGTTCGAAGAACATGACAAATGGTATGTCATAACATGTGCTTGGGGGTCTTCTCCAGATTTACCATCAAACTTAGGACAATCACTAGGCACTTTCATTGGAACCGAAGGCCAATATGGATTATGAAGAATCAGATCATTGGTCAACTTAGACATGTCTGGTAATTCCAACGTGGCGAGAAAAGGAAATTGAGGGTTAAAAGGCATGCCAGGTCCCCGATAAGGACCTATACCCTATACTCCAGCCTGGTTGAGCATAAATCTACCCCCATTGGTTTTTTCCTAGAGGATTCTAACCATAGGGGTATAAGTCATATAATTGGGTTGATATGGTGGCTGAAAAATAGGATACGGGGGTTGATAACCAGGGTACTAATTCAGATTATACATGCACCTTGTTTGAGCAGTGTATGGATTCGATTACGGAGTATAAGTATAGCTTGGCTGTTGAAGGTAATAACTAGAACCTTGGGGTGAGTTGTAAACCGGTCGAGACTGACCTTGAAGGTAATAGCCGCCTCGGGGTCTAACAGACTGCTGGTAAGTGGGACCCTGTTGAGTCTGATAAGTTGAGCACAAATGTGGATTCGGCTGTGGCATAGAATAGATCGGTTGATGAGCAAGGTTAATAGGTTGTGCAGGTTGTCCTGGTTGAACAGGCTGACCTGGCTATGCAGGTTGTCCTAGTTGACCTGGCTGTGAAATTTGTCCCGGTTGAATAGTTTGACCTGGCTGATGAAGGAAAATAGGATACCCTAGCTAAGTAGGTTGGCCTGATGGTGGGAGAGGGCCAAGTTGTGCCTGATAACTAGGTTGACCTGTGACAGGACCATAAGATGGCCCTAGCTGTGCACCATTTTGACCAATTGGAAAATGAGGTTTTTGAGGTTGCAACAATGGTTGAGAAGGATGGGTTTGCCCCCCAGGACTGTATGGAGGTCTAGGTTCATACCCCGGTTGCCCTGCAAGTCCTTGAGGTTGCCCTGGTTGGACCACAGGGTGAGGCCGCAGAGGTTGACCTTGAGGATTGTAAGACTGCCCTTGTGAGCCATAAAACAATCCCTGCTGGACCTAAGGTTGTCCCTGTAAGGGTTGTTTTTATGGGCCAAAAGTGTATCCTTGCTGAAATAAAGGTTGTCCCTGAAGGTTTTTCCCTTGTTGATTAGAAGGTTTCCCAGGTTAGGTAGATAGAAAATCATTAATATACTGATAAGCCTCATGAGTAGGAAACTGAAGGTGGTTTCCTTGCTCATCATATTGATATGAAAATACATAAATCGGGGCACCATCCGCTCCATAATGGGAAAAGTAAGGATGGTTAAGATCTTGAGAGGACTGACCAACCTCGGAGATTGACGGCTGTAAAGACAACTGATACTCCTTAGGAGAAATATTCTCCAGAATAGCAGAAGCTATATAAACGTCTTCAGTAACTAATGAGGTCCTAATTGACAACAGACATAGATGTAGCCACGTAGACAGTAGGTCTAACAGGTGCCAATGTGACAAACAGAGATGCCGTGAGAGGTGTCGATGGCGACATCCTTAACGTGGGAATAGTCGGCCTCGTGGACGGAGTTGATACTCCCATAGAGGCAATCACGGCCATGACCTAACTTAAAGACCTATATCTAGCTAGGAGCGAAGGACTAAGTGAATACATAATAGAAGATTCGGGGATGTATTTGGGAAAAAGCTAGTAATCTTCACCAAAAGTAGGAATTCCATCACTAGGAGAAGGACTAGATGAGTCCATATCTGTCCCTACCGTAAGATCTTCTAAAAGACGATGGGGACTAGGAGGTATGACAGCAACCAAAAAAGGCGATCCTAATGTAAGAGGAGTGAAGTATTCCCCTACTCCAAATGCAAACCAAGCGTTGGACAAGGACCAATTGAAGTCAATTGGTCCTCCAAAGGGAAGTTCAGATATAACTGATCCCCCGTTAGGAAACTCGGATACAATGGGCTGCTGATACTCAGCAGAGGACTGGGAGACCTCTGATGAATCATCTATATAAGGACTACCAGTAGAAAAAACCGATGGTTTTGCCACTGTGACTGTAGCCAAAAGAGGAAGAGATCAAAATAAATACACACGGGCAAAACCAAGGAAAACAAAAAAAGGCCGAAAGAATCAATCTCTAAATGGGCGTGTGATCGTAGGTGATTAATTTTACCACATTGAAACTGGAAATTTTACTGTTTCATGTTTTAAGAGTCTAGAAACAAGTAAAATATGACTCTATCACTTTCAGTTTGGAAAAAAACGTGAAAGGACAAGTGCTTGATGATCTTTTCAAGTTTAAGGAGTCAGTAAAGATCAAAATGACTTCTCTGGTAATCTAGGTAAATGGGTGTACCAGATATCCGTGAACTGCCATATAAACCTTGGTAAAAATGAAATAGAAATCAACCAAGGACTTGACGTACGTGTAGGTCATCTCCCTGAATGCTGTGTTCGGTGTATCATGGGTAAAAGACGACAGAATTGACTTCCTACACATAAAGAATTGAAACCTAATGGGGTCTCCCTTTATATACGCAACAGTACGGGGAGCACAAATCCATACTAGTGCTGTCTATAGCTAGATGGCAAGCGACAACTGCTAGGCTTAAAGACGCCAGAACACGTCTCTACCTTAGACTACTAGATGTTCTGTTAATGTTTCAATGCTACCTTAGGTTAATTCAGTGAATTTTAAATTTGATCTTCAGTTTACATTTCAATTTGAAGGCCCTATCAAATGTTGGATCTCGTAAAACCTCTAAATGCAAACTACATGCCACAAAGCATCATTTTGTTCAATGAAGAGCTATCTACGGGAAAGTTGAGAGCTTTCAAATGACAGCAAAACAAAGACACAAAAACATCCACTACTATTTCCAATGCAAGCTACTTAAACTAGAAAAATTCTCTCTAGAGTTATATAACACTAGTAATGCGAAAGAGCTTTCAATTTTCACTATGCCAGTCAAAATGAAAAATATTTTGTTTTTTGTATTTTTCAATATATTAGAGAAAATGCACTAAATTAATGAAAAACTAATGAAAACACCAATTCGAGAAATGACAGAGAGAGAGATGAAACAATCAAGTTCACTCAATTCAAATGCACACAATCAAGACTCAAACCGATGACAAAATCACTCAAAGGGAAGAAGAATATCGAAAGAGAGTCAAACAAACTGTGTGATCTAGGCTTGGAGCAACACAAAGAGAAATTGAATGAAAGAGAAGTCAATCACTCAATAAACGCAATGATTCCATGGGACTAACCAAGATGAATTGAGAGAAGCAAAGGAAAAATTGACTGGGCAAGAAAGGACCCAAAACTCCCACAGGAGGCTCAGCACATTGAAGCACCTAGAAGCCCTAGGGCTAAAATGAAAAACTGAACGTAAAGGGAAAACAACAGGAGAAAAAGGGCCAAACACAGTAAAAAATGACTTCAAGGCACTCAATCAATTAGAAAAATGACACCAAGACAAAAACTCAATCTTAGAGAGGCCAAAAGTAAGCAAACCCTAGCACCAAGCAAATTTGGCACACCTATTTGACTATAATCTACACCAAAAAGGCATTGGCGTGGTTGCCTAACTAGAAACAAGCGCTAGTTTGTGCGACTGTCAGGGGAAAAACTGTGCCAATCGATTTTACCCTAGAAAAATGTTGAAAATGGAAAAGCAGAGACTGGATCTGGTCATCTAGGGGATGATAAAGGGTTTAACACCAAGGAAGGTGAACTAGAAAAGAAAATAAATCAATCAAAAGCTGAAAAACAACCCAAAGGAGGAAGGACTAACTCCCACTATTCCCCAGCGTAGTCGCCAAATTGTTGTGGAGGTAAATCCCCTCTGCGGACAGAGGCAATCCCACTAGCCCTATATTGGGTCTAGCAACAATAAAATCATGCAATGACGTCGATTCCTAGTTAAAAGAAAGATAAATATGACGATAAGTAGCCTACCTCAAATCCCATGCTGTTGTTGTCGAGGAAGAAGTGGTGCTCCTCATCCCTAGCTTGGCAGATCACAATCCTTCCATTCGACACGTCCAGATACCTGTACACATGCAGATAAATGATGACATACAACATAATATTCAAAGCATATAACTATATATTAGTCATAGAAGATATAATTCATTTCATTACATAAAAGAGTAGACACACGAATGGAACCAAAATCAGAGTCGTTTATATTATAGATGACAAAAAGGGAGATTACAACCAAATGCTCTAATGCTATGATCTTCCTTCAGTGGGGCTTGCAGTGGATCACGTCTCAACAAATCTCGTCAGGGATTTGACAGAACTCTCTCTCTCACACAAGGTTCTCCTCGGCTCTACTCTTGATCGTCACTAAGCTATCATTTCCTTCCCTAAATTTCAGCTAGCTTGCAAATGGAAAGGGCATACTTTTATAGATGGAGGAAGGGAAGTTGGGATCCCTATAATCATGGGATAGGTCCTATCTCATAGGAAGGTTCCATGAGAGGTGGAAAACCACTTCCTATACAAGGATATCTGAAGCCAAACCACTCCAATTATTTTGATGATTCATTCTGGAGTTTGTTAGAATCAAACTTCCGCCATTTATTTCTAAAAATCATTCCTTAATAGGCTTGGCGCGAGTGAAACACAGGGACAGAGCACCAGCTGGCATGCCCTCTAGTGTGGATTTCCCCCACTGCCGCGAGGGATGAACTGGCTAGTTGCGCCAAGGCTAAAACATCTATTTTTAGGGTTTTCCAGAGGAAATTTTCTTCAGGAGAATGTTTGTCCTTATGCAGGAGGATGCCATGAAGGTGTTTTCAGGACATTTTACTATTCACAGGTCACGGGAATAGCCCTCCAATGTACGAGATGAGGGATTGAATAGACGGTGACAAAATGTTGTGTAGTAGGTAGTATATCACACCATAGTTTATTTCCATATATCTAATAATAAATATTTGAAGATAGAAGATTTCATATCATACATGCAACAATATGAGAATCGAGTAATGTATAACATAATATAAGAAATTCATCTTTAAAGAGATGCCTTGAGTTCAAGTTGAAGAC
Source organism: Pinus albicaulis (assembly GCA_034641835.2). Taxonomy (NCBI): domain Eukaryota; kingdom Viridiplantae; phylum Streptophyta; class Pinopsida; order Pinales; family Pinaceae; genus Pinus; species Pinus albicaulis. Next base: position 647,177,227 of record CM076574.1, read on the forward strand.
CATTATTTGACACATTATTCAGGTAGAGATGGTGAAGAAAATAACTAAACATGTGAAAGCCATGAATTTCATTGATTTTATCTAAAACATTCATTATCAAGTTCATGAAGATTTTCAAATAGTCAACAAAACACAAGGACACGTATCAATTTTGTATAGGAGATATAGTTTTATTTATTTTTTTGAAAGGTGATTTAATGAGAATAAAATATAACTTAAAAGGGTCATACTATGATATTTATACCTTCATTACAAGGATTGAATAATTCATGTTTGAATTATATATATTAGTGCACATGGAAATTCATTTAGAGTTCAACATAAATTACATGTATATCTACAAGCTACCAATGTTGGAAATTTATCATGATAAATTAAGGTTTGTGGTCAATGAAAAAGCACTTGGTGTGATTAATGGTTCACTACAAATCATAAATCACTTGAGATGTCAGACTAATATTCCATTGCAAAACGTGAACCAATTAAGAATTGTAATATTTGAGGGTAACTCACAAAAGCTAAGGATTTTATTTAAAAAAATAAAATCTGTACATTTCCATATTATTTAGATGAATTATAATATAACATATAACACTATTTTATTTTCTTAAACAAATAACAACATGAAACATTTTTTACATCCATAATCATAACATAATGGTTTGACCTTGAATCATAAATGATGATCCATAATTTTGAACATCTACAAGTTTCTTCTTGCAATCCTCATAAAGGTTATGAGAATTTGTTCCATTATGTTCAAGGATATACAAAGTGAAGTGAGGAATATTTCTTGCACACAAATGAGTCTATTAGTGATAGGTGTGTATAGAAATGAGTCTATCAGTCTACGAGGTATAAAATATTTGAATATTTCATTGTGCTACACTCTGTTTCCTTCTTATATATCCAAAACCTTGTCATTGTTGGCAAAGAAAATTGCGAACGAAATCTAGGTTGTTATCTCTAGTTAGATTAACAGTTTCTACATAATTTGTCTAGAATTTTCTCAGATGAAAATACATGGCACCATAAAAAAGATCACACATCTAAATCCATGGAATCAAAGCATTTGAAAGCTTATAACAATTTCAGGAACTATGGTTGATGATTTTTTACAAATTATGCCACTAAGGGAATGATTTTCTAAGTGAAATAAGGATTTCCCATAAGAGATGCCATCAACCTCCATGCCTTCCCCGCATTTCTAAAGAGATAAATGAGAAATTTGGAATATCTTATGTAAAGGGAAATTATAATTTTTGTTTGAATGTAGTGCTTATTTGTATCAAATTGAGTTTTTGGATAAAAATTCAATGCAAATAAACAAATAAATTTGGGCATAATTGTGACAGCACTAACATTGGATGCAAAATGAAAGCAATGGATCTCAAACAATCATAAAAAAGCATTAAACTAGTTTTTTGTTACGCCTTGACCAAGTTTGGTTCATTGAAGATAATTCTTCTTGTTTTTTGATTATGATGAAATAATTGGTGCAAAATAATGACATATTTATTTCACATTTTCAAAGGTATAGTGAATGATTCATTAAATTTTTTATTAATAAAAATGAAATATTGTTTTTATATAAGAATAACAAATATTTATATATACAAATTTTTTATTTTTAATAAAAAAGTGTTATTATGAAATTTCAAATAATGGTAAAACTTTTAGTATGAATTCCACATTAATGTGATGCAACATATATCAACACCAATTCATCCATCTCACAATTTTAAATTTTATTTTTTTAACAATCGATAAATAAATAACATTGGATTATTAATTTTATCCATATTTCATAGAGGTGTTGCAAAGAGATAACACTCAAGCTTATATCTTAAATAATAAACATATAAAACATATTTTATAGGTATTTTGGATTTGTCGATAATTTATTTTTCTACATTGGTTATGACACAGGAGTATTAGACAAAGTTTGTGATGAAGAAATGGAGTGGGATTGACAATTTGGTGGATTGGCCAGATGTTGAGTTGGAAATAAATTTGCTTATATTTGAAAAGATTTCAAATATTTAATGTAGATAAAAAGTTCAAATAAGTTGGATATTTTAGGAATGAATATTTATTTCAGTTGTGTATTTTTTTCTTATTTCAATTAGAAAGAAGGGGAAGCGAATCAGTTGTAAATATTCTGCATAAAGGAAGCATCGATTGGGGAGGAGGAGAGATTATTCTACTAGCTCATAGAATGTACATGAAAATAAAATAATTTTGAAACACGTTAATTCCATATCTCTATGTTATTATCTCTCAATTCGACTTATGTGCACCTGTGATTTCATCCTAGAATTTGTGTGACCCAAGATGTAACCGTTGGTAAGGGAGATGAGGGAGCTCATTCCCTGAGAGTGGGAGGTGTGTTAAGATAGTGAGAAATCATTTTGGTAGAGGAAATAATTACTTCACATTCCCAATATCCAAAAACAAAGTTCCAGAAGTGCTACGAAAATATTTCACAATGGATACAAGTTTTTGAAAAGGATTCTGTGGAAATATTTCACAGCTCCTACAACTAGTTTTATTTATGCACTGCATTGTGTCCAAATTTCCTTTCCAGATACTAAATACCATCATTTTTTTCCCTCATAGTATATTTTATGCAAATATACATTTGTGGTGGAGTTTTCTTCAATATTTTTGGTGTTTTCTATGATAAAGGGAGATGGAAATGCGAGGAAGAAGAGCACAAGGCCATGGAGGGAGGTTCGTAACTAATGCATAACTCCAACAAGAGATAAAAAGGGTGAAACATCACTTAGAGGACATAGAAACTAGAAGGAAGTGATACCTTAAGGATATATATGACAGTGATTGGAGGATGAAGATATAGTAGAAAGAGAAGCACATGTGGATCAAGCTCCAAATTTAAGACTATTGAGGTTTGTGTTAAGGTCAAGTTGAAGACTAAAATTTGAGTTTTCCCCCTATGATGTGTTGTTAGGATAAATTGATTTGTTTGTAAACCATTTCATACTTAAAATACACAACCTAAGACCTTTTCTTAACCTCGTAACCCCCTCATTCCTGCACTATTCCAAGAATCGTGTATATTCCTACACTAGCTTTCTATTTTCATATTTAAGGTTTGAAATGCACTTAATTAATTATTTTTATAGATTTTATACCTTTTATATTATTTTCAACTAATATTTTATTTCCTAAAGTATTTGGTAAGCAATTTATTAATCATTTAGTTAGTATGGTGGAGTACTGGTAGGATTCCTGAACAGCTGGAAGTTCGTGCACTCCCGTGACAACTCACCACCTAACGCAGATATCTTGTATGAAATCAGTCATCTTGAGTTGGGCTCGGAGCGGACATAAGTTAGGAAGATGATAGAGATTAGGTCGCTGACTGAACGATTAGTTTAGTATTTTCTTATAGCAGAAAGGCTTACATTGTAACATTGTTGTAATTTTGTTACGAACACAGACCTAAAGGTATGTATATAATATAGAATTCAAATAAGAGGTAGCTAGTGATAGTGATGCTACTATGATATTGGTAATTGTAATTTTGATGGAATCACTCTCATTCTCTATTGGATTTGATTTGACCATGTACATTTTCTTATTTCTAAATATAATATAAAGGGACTGATCCATGTCATTTTAATTCTAGCTTTTAATTCTATATTGATGCACTATTGAAGCTAGGTTTTCAAGTTTCTTAAATAGTGAAACGAGTTGGTTGGCTAGGGCCCAACCAACCCAGATCATTCTCCCTCTTATTTTATTTCTCGTCAAAGGTGTGTTAATCTCATTTGAATGCAAAGCGTAAATTATGTAGATATTTCAATTCTTTCACAGAGTTGAGGTACGATTTGATTTACAGTTATTGTGTGATGGATCTATGGTGTGCATGCTTAACTAAGCTTCATTTTACCCTATTTAATTTTCCTTTTCCCATCTTAGTTCATTTATGCGTGGATTGTGCAAGCACGTTTTTTCCTGTACTACTGCATTTCTAGTTCTGCTATTTGATTCCTTTGGTTCATTAGAACAAAGTCTTTATGTTCTTTTCTTTCATAAAGATCTTGATGTGTTTCTGCAAGTGGGTATTCTTTTGTAGACAGAATCACTTTTGATATTAAGAGTTAAAACTTAAGGATTAAAGGTGCTTTTATAATTAATGAACTTGTTATATGTTGTTATAATGCACAGATCTTTACCTACACTTTACACTTTTAAGGAAAGGACCGAACTTCACATTAAGTTATTAAGTGAACCTTTATGAATTAAAATGATTAAAGGGGTAGATCTAATCTATGTGAATAACTATTACAGGAACAAAGCATGTGGTCATAATTAAATGACTTTTTTTAACCACATGAAAGAGTTCGTTGACTAAAGAAAAGTGTGCATTGACTTTCAAAGTTAATTCTTGTTTTGAGATTAAGTTAGTTGAATCATATTTGTGTTTGTGGAAACTATTTTAGAATTATGTTAACCTATTCAAATTATTTTCTTAGCTAAAATGCCCTTTATTATTTTTTTGAAAGTAGTTTTAAACATGGTGTAGGAATATTTGTTCTGGTATAGGAATCAATATCCTGATACAAGGAACGCAAAGAAATTGGCCGAGAGATGGATAGGGTTTTGTCTCATTCTGGTGCCGCCCCCGCCGACTCTGCCCCCGCCGACTCTGCTGATCGGGCCTCTGAACCTGATCAACGCCCCGCTGCTGTTCCAGAGGGGAAGCTTATTGGGGAGACTCTCGCTACAGTCCGTTGCCTCATCACTGCGTATGGACTGTATGGACTGTATGCCTCATCACTGGAAGCCGAAGCTCTTTCAATGGACACGCGATTTACGGCGCTCAAGATCGATGCAGACCTCACGATTGCCAAGATCCACGGCGTCTATCCATCGATGCCTGTGGAGGCCGCCATTTATTTCAAAGGAGTCTCTCAGCCCCGAAGTCTTTCTGCATTCTCCGAACAAGCAGTTTCTGCAGGCTTCAATACAATCTCTGTCTCCGCCTCTGTCTGCAAACTCTGGCAGATAAGTCCCTTGGATCGGCACTGGTGGACGGCTGTGGATTTTTTGGGAGGCGCATACCTTCCTGCTTACCCCTCCATACCTCGGCTGGGCCAGGAGATGCTGTGTCTCCAGCGAACCTTTCCCCTTTTCTCACTGAGATGTTTTAAAAAGATGGGTCCAAATGACAGCGCTGCCCTAATGCAGATCCGGCATTGGTCTTCTGAGGTTTCCCACCCTCAAAGACTTTCTTTGCAGAGGTCTGGAGATGTACGCAAGAGCAGATCCGCCCCTCGTTGCAGTGTAGACTTGGCTATTAAAAAGCCCCCTGCCACTTTTCAGATACAACTCCGGATGCTTTCTGGCAAAACTCTTTTGCTGTGGGTTTCTTCTACAGATTTGATACAGAATCTGAAGCTCAATCTGGAATGTTGGACTGGGATTCCTTCTTCTCTCCAGAGACTTCTTTTCCAAGGTAAACATCTTGAGAATCTTCTTCCCCTCTCTGCTTACAACATTAACAGAAATGATTCCTTAGTGTTCACCCTTCGTTTGAGAGGAGGGGCAGTGGGACAGTCTTCTTCAGCCCCTACTCTCTCTTACAAAAATGTTGTTTCTTCTCAGAACCCCAAGCCCCCTGCAGCCCCCAAACCCCAGCCTTTTCTGGTTGACAAATTGGATGAAGTACCTTCTATTGAGATCCCTTTGCCAGTTCTCGCAGAAGATCTTCAAAAATATGCAGATAGAGCCATCATTTGCAGATTTAATGGACTCTGGCCGCGAACAAAGGATCTCTTTGATTGGATCCACGAAAACTGGACTAGAAAATGCCAGGTCAACTGCTACTCACGAGGATTCTTCATAGTGTTGTTCGATCACTCCAAGCATTATGAGCAGGCATTACAGGAAGGTCCTTGGTTTTTTGGAAATGCTGGGCTCTTCTTAACCCCATGGTTCCCAGATTTTGACCCTGCTACAGCTACCATCACCAGAACTCCTGTTTGGATCAGGCTTCCCAACTTACCTATCCATCTTTGGCATCTGGATGTGTTTAGACGCATGGGCGATACCTTGGGACGCTTTCTCACTGTAGATTTTGACAGGGCACTTCAGAGCCTCTACACTTATGCCATAATATGCGTGGAGGTTGATATTAGCAAAGGATTGCCTGATCAATTCATCATCAAGGTCGGCGACTTTGTTTGGACTCAGATCTTAGACTACGAGAATACTGCATTCCGCTGCCGTCACTGCCACCAAGCAGGGCATCTGCAGAACTCCTGCCCCACTCTTGCAGACAAAAAGACTAAAGGAAACTGTACAAAGTCCACTTCCAAAAAATGGACTCCCTGCTACCCACCGCCTGCTGCAGATTCTACCTCCCCAAGCTCTGTCGATGATGGGAGTGACGCAGATTCAGATCTTGCTCCTCAGACTGAAAAATTGTCCACGGATGTTCCCGAGCAACCCCCTGATACCACCGTCACTCAGAAGCGTTGCCATGAGTCCGCCTCCTCTGATTCAGATAAGGAGGCTCCTCTTTTGGAGAACTCCAGTCTTCAAATTGTCCCAGCTCATACTCACCAGGATGGTTGGGTTAAAGTCAACAAAAAGAAAGGGAAGAAATTTCGTGTGGAAAAATCTACCAATTCTGGGTAGGAGTCGGTTCCTTCCTGCTTTCTTGTCTCTTCTTGTTGCTCCTCACTTGTCTTTTTTCTCTCTCCGGTGACCGAGGTTGATATCAAATCATTTCCGGTAGGCCGTGTTTCTGTTTCTCTTGATTGTACTTTCTTATGTACCATATTTTGATTAATAGAATTAGTCCAACTTCAGAAAAAAAAAATATCCTGATACAAGAATAGAGTGCTCTAGTCTTAAGACTTAGATCCCCTTCATGATGATTTAAAATCTTATGTACAAGTGTAGAATATACTTCTAGCATATAAAATTTATTCTAGTACTAGTGCAAGAACATTGCTGAAGTATATGAATAACAGTTTAGTGTAGGAAGGAAGATATTTAAAGAAGGACTACATCTTCAAGGGTCCAATCATCAATCTGTCATACAACTATACCGAAGATAAATATAGATATTCATTCTAGTAATCAGGATTGTTTGCAGAAGTTTGAAATTTCCTTTTATTTATTTCTTTGTGAATTACTTTCTTTCATATTCTAGCACTAGAATTTATTTGGTGTTATTTTTCATGTGATATTTCTTTTTGATTTTGCAAGATTGTAATTAAGGAAGTAGGAATATAGTTAGGAAAAGTTCATATCACTTCTTGAATTTCTTGTGCTTTGCCTCTAAGTTTTATGAAACCCCCAGGTTGACAATTAAGTGTTGAAGGAGTCTACTTAACTGCAATTCCTGCACCCAACATTTTGGTGCCATTGTCGGGGAGGCAATTTGAAATTGGTAAGAACTTCTTATTTTATGCAATAGGGGTAAGTCTGCTATTATTTTTTTTGAAGGATTTTATAGGTTTTGATTTCTTATTCCAAATTTGAAGGATTTTATTACATTTTTTTTGTCATTTTTTGAGATGAATGCCTAAAAGGGGTAGGGGTTTGAAAGCCCAATAAGGGTCAAGGAAACACTTATAAATATGGAATTTTTTCTCATATTGGCCTTCTCTTGCAAGATGAAATTCCAAACAGACACAGACCCATCACAGAGGAGATATCCACTTGGACTCTCGTGATAGTAGTTCGGGTGTGATACAACCAACGAAGGGGAAGAAGGAGAATGTTAGACTTCAAATAAAATCAACTCATAGTCAACCTTCTAAACCTATTGAGAGCGATTCATTTGGAGGTACAATAATGGTTGATCACGAAGGCCATGCTCAGGTGAGTGGAGAAAATCAGGTAAATGAGGAATAATCTACCTTCGATTTTTTATTTTCAATCGAGACATAGTTGTGAAAATGAAGAATATTTGTCCATTGGATCTTCCTCATTTCTATGGTAAGGTACACGAGGACCTAGATTCTTTCTTATTTGAGTTTGAAATATTATGTATAAGTTATGAATACTCCTCATATGCTCAAAAGTTAAAGTTGTTTCCTACAAATCTCAAGGACTCAGCACTCCATTGGTTCATGGGAATAAGAGGAAACACTATAACTTCTCGGGAGCAGATGAAGGGAGTGTTTTTATTGAAATACCAGGAATATTGTAAAGCTAGAGAGATGCGGGATGAAATATTCACCATAGTGCAAGGTGATGATGAGACCTTGGAGGATTATCTGGTAAGTCTTTTGTATATCCTCGAAAGGTCAAAACACAATTTTGATCTAAGTACTATTAGAACCTTTTTCTTACGTGGGATTACTGATGATGCTAGAAATAACTTAAATCTACTAGGACAACAGGATATTTTTTAGAAACCTTTTGATCAGATTTGTGACATGTGAAGGAAATTCTCAAGGAATCATGCTAGATCCGGTAAAGGGACTCGAAGTATAAATAATAAAGTTGGATCTATGGATTCTATGATTATTGGGTTGGAGAAGAAAATCGACAGTATGAAAATTGAAATAATGATTATTCTCTAGAAAAAAATAGAATCTTATAATCTCAGAAAAAACTTGTACAAAAACAAGAGTGATTGTCTATTTTTAGTCCAAAGTGTAGGAAAAAGAATCCTTTAAGAGAATTTCCTAATGATGTTAAAGGAACTAATAAATGTGTGATTTTTTTAGAGACCCGTGTCATGGAAAAATTCCCTTCCATACCCGGATTGAAAGCAGCACTTGATGGAGGGAAACGTAAACTAGAGTCATTGCATGCTTGGGAGCACAGAGAAATTGGCCTCAGGTAGGTGTAGGTAATGCTCCTGAACTTCATCCACATTATTTTGGTTATAATCCACAACCATATTCTTATCATCATAATCATCACTCTCAACCGTGGTAGCATGGGGACCACTTTCAGTATGGACATCATTCCCAATCTTGGCAACAGGGTTGGAGAGTGCCAAACCATTCAAATAATTCCTATCTTGTACGTATGCACCTTACCCAATGCCACAACCATCATTGCCCCAGCTAAGTCAACCAATTCCACCATTACCTTTACCTCCACCATTCCAACCTCCTCAATTGTCTCTTAAACCCATACCAAAACCCAATAACAAAGCGGTACAAATGAACCACTCTATTAAATGGCTCATTTCACCCATTTATCATTCTATGTCAGTTGGGTTCAATGATCTCTAACTGAGATCGGGGAATTTGGTAACATCGTAAAAACAAAAGCAGCCCATGGTGATTATCAAAGAGAAAAGTGACAATGAAACTCCTAACCATTTTGTGAGAGATTTCACCATTCATCCCATCTCCATACCTTCAGAGCCTTTTCCATCCTCTTCGAACTGACCTCCCTATATAGAGAGGCTAGTTGTGGAGAGGAGTGACCCTGTTCCTGAGTCTATCTTGGCTTCTAAGCTTAAGAATATTTTCATTAAGGTCCCTTTTTTCTAGGCTATCAAAGAGATCCCAATATGTAAAAAAATCATTAGGAAACTCTCTCTCAAGAATTCAAGAAGGAAAAGAGTAGAACCTCAAACCATTCAATTTGTTGGAAGAACAATAGAGTTAATGACAGGGTGTGTGAAAATGGAAAAATATACCGACCCTGGAAACCCTGTTGTGTCTATTCAGATAGGTGATATCCTTGTCCCCAATGTGATTATAGACCTGGGGATAGCCATTAATTTTATGACCAAGAAAACCATGGATCAACTTGGGTTGGTCCACATTTTTCCTGCTCCTACTCTGCCTAAATTAGTAGACAGATCTACATTAAATATGGAGGGAGTATTGGAAGACGTGGTTATTTTGATAGACTCATGGGAGTATCCCATAGAATTCATTGTGCTTCAGCCAAAGAATGCCATGGGAGGACATCCCTTGACCTTGGGACGACCTTGGCTTTCTACTGTTGATGCTTACATTGGATGTCATTCTGGTGACATTTACATTTCCTATGGATATTCTAGGAAGAAATTCACCTTATATCTGCCTACTAGATTTATCGAGGGTCTTCGAGATACTTTCTAGCTATATTACAGTAGTGATGAGAAGAATCGATTAATTTTGATGATACATCAATATAATAAGTCAAATCAAGAGGGTGAGATACAAGACTTTTTGAATAATATAGATACCATGCCTAATTTTGATTCATTATGTCAAATATTTAGTCCGCATTTTCAAGAAATTCATGATACCCAACCTTCCCCACCATAGTCTCTAGCAGGAACTATTTGTATTCTCGAGCCAGAAACAATTCTTGTTGAGATTATTCCATGCAAATATTTACATATTAGCTCAGACCTGGATGCATCCCAACAATATTAGCTTGTAAAATTATTGCAAAACCATCTCGACGCCTTTGCATGGGGATAAAAAGACATGAAAGGCATCCCTCCTAAAACTTGTACTCATGAAATTTATGTTTAGGAAGTAGTTTGATCTGTTCAACAACCCCAGAGGTGCATGAACCCATCTCTAGGAGAATATGTGAGTGTGTGGAAATATATATGGATGAATTTTCGGTATTTGGTGATTCATTCTTTGAAGCCCTCAAAAATCTACAAAAAATTCTTTATCATTGCGAAGAAGCTCAACTTGATTTGAGTGACAAAAAATGTAGACTAATGTGAAAAGAAAGAGTAGTTCTTGGCCACCTCATTTCTGACAAAGGTATCTAGGTTGACCTAACTAAGATAGAGGTTAGTTTGTGAATTCTTGGACCCAAATCACAAAGGACATAAAGACTAAAATTGTAATTACAAGTGACTAGGACATTCATATATATGTGTTATTATATTTGAAGTTTGTGCTAGAAGAGTTTGGTATGATTTGGCTTATTGATATAAATGAGCATTGTTTTTAGTTTTGACATGATGCTTGAAAATGATTTAGAACTTTGAATTGACGACTACGACATGTTTTGGTCTATAGATCTCTCTACGATAAGAAAATTTGGATTTGACATTATGTATAATTATTTTATTTGATGAATTTCCTTGATATATGAGCATAGTGACCTTTAGTGACTTATATGGGTATTCAGAAAAATGATTTTGTATTAGCATCCATTAGGGGAGTTTTGATGTCTAAAATGGGCCTCCTAAGGAAATTATAAAATAATAGTATAAATAATAAAATAATATTTGATTACATCATCAAGTTTTAGAGAGAAAAAAGTAAAAACTACTTTTTCAACTTATCTACGAAATTTTTTACTGAAATCTCAAGTGGGAGTACTCGTTGGATGCAAAATTTAATTCCCTATCCAAGGAGTACTCATGTTTCATACTTTAGAGGGATTCCTCTACACGAAAAATGAGAAATACATGAAAAATGTGATTGCAATCACATTTTTAATGTATTTCTAATTTTTTGTATAACACATGAAAAGTATGCAACATGGGTACTCCTTGGATGAGGAATTAAATTTTACATCCAACGAGTACTCCCACTCGAACTTTGAGTAAAAAATTTGGGAGATAAGTTGAAAATACGATTTGAAAAAGCATTTTTTATTATTTTATGATTTTTTAATCTTTTCATCCTTTTACTTAAAAAATGGTGAATCATCCCCCATGGTTGACATCATCATCTTGAATCCTATTGGTTATTATAAATTTTATTTTGGTTGTACATTTTTCTTAGGAGGCCCATTTTAGACCTTAAAATTCCCCTAATGCTTGTTCTTATCACAATGGGTGAAATATTGATAGTTTTGATTTAGTATGATGACAAAACCTACATGAATTACCCTTGGTGTAACATCTACATATACTGACAAAAATGACTTGTATTATGATCATGGTAATGACATGATGAATTTTTGGATTGATATTGTGTGGTTGATGACAACCTATTGGCATGATAGTTAATGAAATCATGACTTGATGAGATCTCTACCTATCACTTGGTCCAAATAATTTACACTGGGATATTGATGACTTTGATATTAGTATTGATCTCGATTATAAAGCTCTAATGAGATAATTTAGTTGATTTATTTATGAAAAGTTGGGCATCTTGGTTTGGGATACTGTTATGTTTGCAGGGAGAATTACATGTGGAAAGCTCCCTGATCCTAATATGTCCATATTTGACTGCTATTTGATGAAGTCAGGATGATATGTTGATCCAAACCTCTACTTAGGAAGTGTTCCAAGGTATGGCTTTGATTCTCATTTTGGTTTTATAATGATGATCTACTCGTGACATGATATGAGCCTATGATTCAAGCAAGAGGGAGATGGTCTATGAATCATGGCATTGATGAATCAAATTTTGAAATTTGGGAAAATATAATACATATTGTGAAGCTATTGAAGAAGCACTACTACATTTGGCAGAAATTCCGACACTTGGTTACGACGCTTTTGACCAAATTTCAGAAATTTCCCCAAATTTTTTCCATCCCGCCCGAAATCGTCGCTATACCGACGTTTATAGAAAATTCTCGCAATACCGACACTTACAAAAGTGTCACAATTGCAACATTTGGTGGAAGACGTCGCAACTACGACACCATGGTCCAAAGCGTCGCTATTGAGATGACTCCAATTGTCGCAAGTGCGACACAATGTCTAGGTGTCGCCATTGTGATGTTTGGAGGCACCCATCACAATAGCGACGCTTTTTCCGCCATCGGTATAACGAAACTTATATGGGCGCTACATAAAAATACGAAACTTATATGCACGCTACATAAAAATTCGAAACTTATATGCGCGCTACATAAAAATGATCTTATTATTTCGTATCCATCGTAATAGCTACATTAATGTCTGATATCACGCGCACATTCGCCCTCCGCTCTTGCAGAACAACATTCACCCTCAGCTCTTGCAGAACAACATTTTCCCTCAGCATTCACCCTCAGCGTTCACCCTCAGCTCTTGCAGAGCAGCATTTTCCCTTAGCATTCGCCCTCAGCGTTCGCCCTCAGCTCTTGCAGAACAACATTCGCCCTCAGCTCTTGCAAAATGGTAAGTTCTTACTGCAGGCCCTTCCTCCTATAGTAGGGTTGACTCTATTTGGGTTTTTTTGGTCAATTCCATTGGATTGTGTTAGGGTGTAGGGTTCTCTCTAGATGTCAAGAATCAAGATTCAATACCCTCTATTATCTTCATCACCCAATACAAGATTTAAATTTTTCCCAAAGAAACGCTTATTAATTTGGCAGCCATTATTTATCCCTTCTTTAAAAACCCTACATTTAAATGAAAACAAGCATTGCATTTCAACTACAAAAATCTATTAGTGTTCAAATGTACATGTGTGCATCACTTGTGTAGGGTATTCCTTTTCCACTTTCACATTATCCAAGAATTTGTGCAGTATAGTTCATAAATTTTGTGATTTAGATTATCTTGAAAAAGGAAAGGTAAATTATTTCCCATGGAAAAAGAAGGTTTTCCCTTTTTATAGGTTGTTTGGACTTATGTGGAAAAATTTATGGTATGCCTTTCATATTATGTAGTTTAAATTTGAATTAACAGATTATTATACATGAAAATATAATTACCTATGTGATGTCCTTCATCACTAATTAAAATTATAGGGTTTCAATTTCCTAGACTCTAACTCATCTGATGCTAAATTCTAGGTTCTCATTGGTGGATCACTTTTCCATTGATTTCCTTTCCCTCTGGATCTTGTCATACTTTAAAAGTCATCAATGATACATATATTATTTCAGGTATCCCAAAAGGCTTTATAGTAGAACATATTGTGAATTTTTTTTGACACTTGAGGATTCTTTTTAGAACTGCAACGTGGTCTATGCTATCGAGTTATATACCAAGAAATTTGTCCTTAATAACAACACTATGAGGTAGGTTCAACCAGTTTGAACTTGTTGGGACATAGCATATGAAGTTGTGTGATGAGTCCATATCACAGGTCTATTATGGTGACAAAAGTGAAGGCATGTAATGATAGTTATTATGTTAACATTACTAGAAACATTTTCGAAATTATCCATGCTATCAAGATGTCAAAATTCTAGGCATTAGCTGTCAATACTCGTAGCTAATAGATAATAATAATAATATAAAAAAATCACAACTTTATTCTTGAAATATGATTGTTACACATTGGTAACCTAGTTCATGAGTTATTATCACCCAAAGACTGCAAAACAAACTTAAAATATAAATTAAACCAACATGAGAATCCAACTAAGGGTTTCTCGACAAAATCATGCCATAACCTGGCATTTTGAAACCCATATTTGAATCCATCATAAGTAATACAATGCAAACTCAGATGGATTTTCAATGCATGTTTGCATGCTACACTTATTCTCTGTCTAGATATCATTTTTTAAATGGAACCATTAGTCAAGCCCACAGTCCTTTTTATGTGAAAAATTTCAGCTCTATTTGAGCTCTTTTTGCTCCACCACCTCCATAAACATATGCAAACATATATCATGATCTTGGAATTCCATTACATATGTATGTGCCAATGTTCCATAATCATGCCCCATCATCAATTTAAGAAATTTTCATTGAATATCAAATTATGGAGGGGGGGAACTTTTTGCTGCAACATTTGGCTCAAAATCAGGGACCATCTCCGTATGAGGTGAATGAGAACTATAGATATTTGAAGAAGTATATTAGTGCCTTTTCCTCTGGCCATGGAGTCATATACAGTCATCCATCAAAAAATTTTGTCTTTGTTCATTCTCACCTTGAAAGTTGCAAAAATTCATGCCCTAATTGAAAGGACACTAAATTTGAAAGATATAATAAAAATGCAAGCTAGAAGTGCCATATTAATACAAAGGGAAAACCTTCCTACCTACCCTAACTGAGATAAATTTTGATTGAATAGGAAACATGATATTGCCAATGGAGTTGATCCAACAACTTGTTAAATGTATGGGACTAAATCATGCATTTGATTTCCAGGGAAACATGCGCATGAAGAGAAAAAGTGCAGAATTAATGGAAAATCCATACATGCCACTTATAAGAACTACACCGAAAGGTCAAAAAATACTTAAGGCCTTAACTTAATTTGAATCCAAAAATGACAAAATAGGATTAGTGAAAACACGAGAGTGGTGTGGGTGAACAACATAAATAAAAAGTGAAGATACCTTTCTCCAAGATGCCTTTGTCACCGTTGTATGAAAACATGTTTTCCTTTCCCTTTATACATGCAAATGAATGCATTATAGGTATGGTGTTTTCCCAGAATAGGAGAAGCCTACTTAAATATATCATTCGTGGAGTGAATGTTTGGGTGCCTTAATGTGCAATGACATGTTTCCAGGACTGAAATCAATGCAAGGCATATTTGAAACTCTAACTCTGTCTTCCGGTTTCTTATTAGAAATTATTTCAGTTTTCATTTTTTGTTTTCAAGTTAGATATTGTTTTCAAGTTTTTACATTTATAATTTTATTGCAATGTGGCAGACTGATCAAAGCAGTGCAGGAACAACCCCGAGACGGGATGATTGCGGAAAGAGGCCAGCGGAAGAACATGTAAAGTGCCAGCATTGCTCTATCTTCAGGTATTTTAGTTATTTACAAAATTGAAATAATATTAATTTTGTTCAAATATGCAGACACCTATCCATGGTACACCTGATGATTTCCTCTTTGAGGAAGAGCTTTCTTCATCCCTATCTCCAGTGTTCTTGTTGCAAAAAAAGGCACGAGATGCAAGGTTGGAATTTAATACTTTGATAGACACGCCTCAAACACCTGAAACATAAGAGACGATACAAAATCTTATGAGGCAGCTAGAAAGATATCAGGTAATAATAAAAATTCAAAAGGATATTTTTTTTTTTTCCTGCATGAGATGAATTGTGATAGTTTGATTTTTAATTTTTACATTGACTAAACTAACAAAAAGTTCTTTTGTATGTAGCATTTTCTGGCATTTTCTGAACCCGATGTTGGTGGTAGTGGGACACAAGGGCAAGAGATTGCCCAACAACCCTCTCGTACACCTTCTACTCCTTTAGGTGCCAGCCAAGAAACACACCCTGCCCAAGCAGACACCCAGCCAATCACTGAACGTGTTGGCAATGATGAGGATGATATGGCCAACTACATTATTGTGTTTCCTGGAGTTACACGTGTCAGCTCCACAGGGACCATTAATGGCACATTGTTGGTGAATGATGAGGGTGTCCCTATAAAGCATGTAAAAATCCCAGGTAAATTTTAATATTTTAACTATTTCATGTACTTTATCTAAAACCTATTTATCATGATTTTTATTTTTAAATTAATGATAATATATTCTTTTTTTTTGGTTTTATTCTGTGTAGGAAACAATGAGTTCTACAGGATTCTGGAGAGCCATGCGTTGGTAATTTTTGGCCCAACCATACGTACCGGGTGGAATTCCTATAATTCCAACCTGAAAAAAGAACTTCTAGATTATCTAGAAGCCCTTTTTGGGGTCGGCACATTTGACAGAACAATGGTGTCTCAGGTAGCCAGCAAATATTTGAAATATACCAGGGACACCTATAGGACACAATTGCAATTTAACCCTAGATATAAGCATCCTCTTGCGGTTTCAGAGAGTGAGTGGAGAGCACTCATCCATGACGGAAAAGAGAAAAGGGCAAAGAAAGAAGGAAAAAGGCCAACTGGACCCGCAAGGTAAATTACAACTTTAATTCAATAGCTTTAATTTTGTTTATGTCTAAAATAAAAGTGTGCTACGTCATATCTGACTTCAATATTTTGATGCTAGGTTGCCTGACATCTCAAAGTCAACCAAAGCTAGGATTGAGAAAAAGGGCCATCACAAGCTAGGCCAGGGCGGCTACTTGAAATTAGCTGCAAGAATTGTAATTAAGTAGCTAAACATCTTCTAATTAATTGTATCTCCTTCCAAAAATTTTGTAATCCTATCAAATATGATTAAAAATACAGAATCATATGTAATTTAGGGTGATGACTTCGGAACAGAAACTATAGAGGAAGATAAAAATATCGCTTTTCGTTTTGGCTATCAAGCTGTAGTTGAACGTCGCAGAAGCTTGGGGCAGGTCCCAAGATCCGGAATGCATGATAAGGTAAAACATTAACCTTTCAATATTTTTGTTTTCATCCATAAATTTAATGTCTAACAACTTTGTTTAAATCAGGGGAGCAGCACTACCGACGAGGCAAATAACCCAGTTTTAGAGCCAGATGTAGATGATCCTCTCGTGCAACCTGATCATTGTAGTGGGGACCAGGCCGACAATGCTGCTATCAGTGAGGGCCGTGACGGTAATTAATTTCCACTTATAATTTTTCTAATTATACCTTGATGGTTGTCCTTATAACGTTTTTTGTTTAAATGACAGAGAATGTTTCCCTTGAGGATCTTACCACCAGAGAGGAAGACAGGGCAACAGTCCCAACGGCGACAACTGGTGCACCAGGTAAATAATCTCATTGCAATTTTTTTTATTTATATTACCGAACTAGTTCAATGATATTTAAAAACTGACAATTAAAATTTAATATTATCTGTTTTTGTAGGCGATGCCCCGTCACTGGATGAGACCAGACATCGTGACTACGCAACTAGGTCAGCGGCGACAACTGGTGCACCAGGTAAATAATCTCATTGCAATTTTTTTTATTAATATTACCGAACTATTTCAATGATATTTAAAAACTGAAAATTAAAATTTAATATTATATGTTTTTGTAGGCGATGCCCCTTCACTGGATGAGCCCAGACATCGTGAATACACAACTAGGTCAGCAGTGTGGGTCGAAAGGCATGAAATAGGAGCAGAGCACGATGATATTGATGATGTAATTAGGAGCTTTAAAAATAGGAAGAAGAAAAAGAAAATTTGACAATGTAAAATATTATATTATTATAAGACAAACGTTACCATACTTGGAACGTTTTTTGCGTTATATAAAAAAACTCATTTATCATACTATTTTTATGTCAAGCATTAATTGCAATGTTTCCTTATGTACTTTTTGTTGAATTGTTTTTTTATTACTTTTTGAATATTTTTTTCTTACTCACCGCGTAAAATAACCCTGCATTGGGTATGGGGAATGAAATGTGCTTGGGGAGGACACGGAGACACCTTTCGCGTTTGACATTTTGGTGGGGAATAATTTATTGAATGAACTAATCACCGGAATAAACACTCCTTTCAATCGCTGTGGCAACAAAAGAAGTCATTGTTGACTTGGTTGCTACTCTTCAGATATTGGGAGGCTTGTTCCAAGTTCATGCGACTCCAATAAATTGCTCTTGAAGAAACGAAGACTTATTTGGTATGTTTTGACATTTTCAAAGCATATGTTCTAACATTATCATAAGAATGCATCTTGATAAAAAATACCCATCAATTACTTGTATTTATTGTATAGATAATGATGATTTTGATTGACTTAGCCGATGTGGTACAAATCTTAAATCGCTCCAGCGATACAACTTGTCAACCGGTCATGTCTCGGATATTTTTGCTTGTGAAGAGGACCGAGGGTTCATAATGTCACATTTTGCAAGTTCCTTTACAGTTCATAATTCAATATTAAGCTTGTTCATGATTATTATCTAGGTTTTTGTTATGTGTTTTTTCATCTATTTGATTGTAAGCAACTCTGCATGTTTCCTGTTGTTCACTATGATTTATCCCATTACCACTCCTAGGATGAATCCAACTTTATTGTTACATAGGTTACTTTATTTTTACTATGATTTATCCATTTACGATTTCATAGGTTACATCATGTAAATTTTTCAATCTCGGGTTGGTGATGAGCTTTAGTTCTCCAGATTTGGGGCTTTTCTAATATTTTCTCCCTCCTGTCATTCGTGCATCACCTCGTTGTTTGATCATGCCAATTTTATACCACTTGGACCAATTGGCACATGTCAATATCTGAGTGGTGCCACATTTCACCTATTTTCGGTGAGAGTTTAGGGTTTCTCTAACATAGCTTCAGAAATCCGATTCAGTGCCTTCTTGAATATCGTCACATAATACTCATGGTTTGGATTGATGAGCATGCTCTGAATGGTTGGTTGATCCATAAGAACCACCCATATAGTCATCTTGAGATATTTTAGAAGTTTTCTCGGGTTTCCTTTTTCACCATTTCTAGTGGGTGGGATGATGTGGGGTGATCCATCAATATTGGTGCTCTTGTAGTAGGGAATTTGTTTTTGGGGATATAAAGGAGCATTTGATGTATATATCCCATTGGATGCATTCATAGATGGGCACGAGAGGTCAAGAATTTAAATTAAAAATATGCGACCTCTAGCATGGAAACCTGAAGGCCGCGAGAGACCTTTGGTTAAAAGATTGTTTTTGTGCGGCCTTAATATAGTCGTGATTTATTTCTATTATCTTAGTAAATATATAGTATGGTCTCATTAAAATGAGGATTATGGTTGTATTTCTCTTTGGTTGTTTCTCTCTTAATGCTCCAGAAGTTACCAAAAGTTGTGATAGTTGTTTAGTTTGCCTATTACAACTTAAAAGTGGTTTTTAGCAATGGGAGTCATGTTTTTTAAGGTTCATACTAATATGAAGATTTTGTAATTCTATATTCAGGATAAGAGAAGATGGTCTCTGCTTTGGGCAATATGACAACAATTTCCACATCTACCTCATTGGGTAACAATGGAAAGGGGAAGAAGTTGGGTGCAATGTTTGATAATTATGGCAGACAATTGTCTTCTCTTTTATTTTTTTCACCCATTTCCTTTAATCGCTCAAGCAGAAGAGGGACTCTAAGATTACATGACAGGGAAAAGGTATTTAATACAAGAGCTATGGAAAAGGAGTTGTACTTCAACAAGGATGGCTCAGTGACAAAAAAATTGCACATCAGAGAAAAAATTATTTTTAAAGGAAGGTCACCTGCACATGAAACTTCACTGCGGTGGATCTTTCCTTGTCCACTTATATTCGATTTTAATGTGTTATTTTAATTTTTCATGGAGGGGTTGTTTTGGCATATGGTACGGCATTCAATTTCACACTTACTGAAAGCGTTGTCAATTTGTCTTGCAGGTGGTGTGAAAAAAATTGCTGATCTTGTTGGAATCACCCTTGGGGCAAAGGGAAAAATGTTGTCTTGGAGAGAAAGCATGGTTCTCCGAAAATAGTTAACGATGGTGTGACAATAGCTAAGGAGGTAATTTGTAGATGTGTGCTCTGGTTTTCTTTTTAGCATTGTATTATTTCCCCCTCTTAAATGTCTTAGATTTGGTAGGCATAATTTGAAAAATCAAAGGTGAAAGGAAACATATTTTTTACCCAATGGTCTACTTGGCCTATGGACTAGCCACATTAGAGTAATGCATAAATATTTTCACAATAATAAAAGGAAAGGGTTGTAGGTGAGTCAAATTTTATAATTATTGGCAGGTGTAATGAAATGTATCTCAATGCTATGGTTTTGGCCTTTTTATTGGTTGAATTAGAGGACCCGAGTTGAAAATATTGGGGCCAAGAGTTGGTAAGGAAAGGCTGCGGAAAAGACAAATGATTTAGGCGTGGGGATGGAACCACAACATACGATTTGTTCTTGCACATGTTGGAATATTGAAAAATTCCAGAACAATGAATGGAGAATAAATCTCCCTTCCTCTAACACATAGAAAATAAAAATTTCTTTGACAGGAGACAGAGTTTCAATACTTTGAAAAAAAACTTCTATTCCATTCAATAACTCAAAAAAAAAAATATTACACTTCTTCCTCACTGAGAGGGATTACAAAATTATGACTGCTACAAAACGCAGTGCATAAAACCAACTCACTATACGAGTTCAAAACAAACATACTCTGTCTCTAAAACACTCTGCTGTGTTTTTCCCTTTCGCAACTATGTTGTGCATACACACTTAAAAAGTTACCTCGTGTTCACTTTTACACAACTGCTGTGTAATAAAAAATTTACGTACTGTATATAAAAAAAACTACCAAGCTTTTTCGACCTTTTTATTTTTATATGCCGTAACATATAAAACATATTATAATAAACTCTCTTTTAAAAAAAATAAAATTAAAACTAAATTCTATGGTCCACCTTTCATTTTGCATATGATATATATATAGCATATGTTTAAAACATATGTATATATTAAACTATCAAAACATTAAAGAACCCTTTCCGTCGGACTTCAAAAGTCTGAATAGATTGAACCAAAATGGGATGCTGACGTCTGCCTAATTTTAACTCGAATTCTCAATCCAATGTGCCCTATAAAAAATTTGGGTCTGGTTTTCAGGTTTTCAGATTCCCTTCAATTTCATGTGATCCAATATTAATGCTCCATGTGTCCTCCTTTTGAATTTACAAAACTGTCGGGTAAATTTGTGTTTGTTTAATTTCTGTTTGGTGAATTGCATTAATGCTGGTTGTTGTGTTTAAATACAATCCTGTACAGAAATATGGCTGCGGCCGTCTACAAAAAAAACTTGCAGGAATTTTAAATGTTGAATTAAATTTCTGGATGACATGGCATGCGAGCAACCTCCAAAAAAAATTTTTGCTGTTTGCATCCGTCCTTACTGCTTTGCAACAATTGCTTTCAAAATTCAACGGCCACGGGGTTTAATAAGTGAGGGTGTAAAGGTAACTTTTTGTGGTAAAATGTTTGGATTAAGATGCATCTATTCATTTTGTAGGGTCTTATGGTGTTTGTTTTTTTAGTTTTGGGTTGGGCTTATTGAGTCTAAGATAGTTTTGAGTGAAAAAATTTATGTCAGGGTATTAAAAAATTTTGGTTCTTTTGTCCAAAATTTATGACTTTGTTAGGAAATACAAACCCGACAATGGTTGTATCTTAAATTTGTGGAAAATATTTGAAATGAAACCTTTTTGTTTATATTATTGCAGTGCAAACCCCGTTCAAATTAATAGGGGCATTGACAAGACAATAAAGGCCCTTGTTTCGGAACTCAAAATTTTGTGTGAGAGGTAAACGCTTGCCTTTTGAGTAGGTTGGTTTTCCTTTTTGTTGATGGTTTGGTGTATCTAATTGAATTAGTTGCTTAAGGTATTTTTGGTTGCAAACTCCTTTTCATTTTTCATACAGTATTGGCCTTGCAGAATACATTTGATTGTGTGGTCTTGTTAGATCTACAAAATTTGCAGTTGTTTAGTCTTATGGCCGAGGTGCACTTTTATTATGGAAATAGTTGATGCAATATTGTCATTTAATCCTTATTGCAGGGTAGCATGTTGAGGAGTTTCTTGTGAAACATTTGGTATTCAAAATGACACTTGATCCTATACAACATCATGCACTTGACTTCAAAATTCATATTCAAAGTGTGCCAAACAATTCTTGCAAAATTTCAAATATTTATGTTGTTTTAAAAACCATTATCTTTTTCATGTATTGGATGCGAAAATGTGAAAAAGACTTTGGTATGGTATTTGGTGAATAATTTCGACAAAACAACGCTTCCAAGACATGATTTAGAAGTAGAACATATGTGCTTATGAAGCATAGAAAGATATCCTTGATGCATTGTCAATGTTTGGCTAGGGTTATTTTTGGAGAAAATAACTCTTTATTCCTAGAATAGTGATCTTCAATACAAGTAAATTCCAGAGAAGAGAGATCATCGTGTGATGCAAGAAAACTGAAATTGGACCCCTAAGGAGAGTTGGTGTGTCTACAATCGCTCTGTCAGCATTTTCTCTTGGTTTACCCCGTTCTTTTCCTCCAGCCTGAGTCTTAATTGAATTCTTCTTTCTTCGGGTTTATTTATCACATTCGTAGAATTTGATAAATAAATACTATCCACAATGGTTGGACTTTAATTTATATTCCCGACTTTATATTATCTCCAAGCATTATAACCAATGTTTAACTTTCAACACTTTGTATTTATACTCACGTTTCTTTTTAAATAAATAACTTGTAATGAACTTTCGGCTTCTATATTTCACCACCTAGCCTTACAACAATCATGCTCCGGACTTATGCTAATTATCCGCCAATCATTTAATTCAACAATTTCATTATACTCCGGCCCCACCTATATATATCAATAGCAATCAAACACTCGTATCGTACCTGGCTATCCTCCGCACACCTTAGTTAACCTCCGGGCAAGTTCAACGTGTGACCACCGTCCGATGGCCCTTCTCCAAATCAACAACTCTTGGCAATTTCGCTCAACTTCCAATGTCGGGCTTGAACGTACGATGGTGCGGGTTAAACGGTGGTTTTCCGGGGGTCACTTCACCACGTGTCGCATTCCCTATGGAATCACTCATGAATAGGAAATATCGCCTACTCTGCAAAAGCGGTGTGATATGGGCAACCCGCTTTTGTGATTCCGCTAGTGGTTTTGGTACAGGGCTTGACCACGGGTGCAAGTCTAGTTCCGCTATCCTTTTGTTTGTTAACTCATGTCCAATCCTCGGGTCAGGTTTTGAAAGCACAAAAATTTTGTCTCTTTATTAAGCGGGATTTTTATATTTGAACAGTGTTCACGACCCCAATTCTCTACACAGACCTCGCCTTCGGGTGGGGTGAGTTCACAGGGAATTCAAAGACAGAAGAATGGAATTATCGGTAACCAATCGCCTCACAGTTAAAAAATTCTTTACAATTAGCAGTTCGAGATAATTCAATGGAAACTAAGCTTGGAAATCATTTAACTGGAAACAATTGTTCACACACAGAGGTTTATTGCAGAAATCCCCTCTCTACTCTCTTCTTCCCTCTCTACTTTTATTCATCGGGAATCAACTTTTATATACATAACATATGTCTCTTCGATTCCTACGAGAGGACCGTTCTAGAAATCAAAGGTCTAATTATAATAATTCAACTAACCCAATTGTTTGACTCCTACAACTCTAACTAGTCTAAGTAATACAGTCAGCTAAGGTATTGACACCTAGCTGTTACAACTCAAATGTTTTCGAACCCTCCTAGCCACAACATGTGGAAAAAACCTCCTACATTGTTGGCTAGTGCCTAATGCCCCTGCATTATCATGTGACATAAACCTATTAACAAAAGTGAATTCCTTGAATTTCACCAAATATTTTCTTTGAATTCCTTGCTTTTAAAAGCCAATGACATCCCTTATTGTGTTAATGTTACGGAAATTCCTTGTCCTAGTGCCTCACACTCTACTATGAATGTTTTACCAAAAGTAGGTGCAACCGATGTTGGTGTAGAAGACATGGCATCCATTGAAAGAGAGAATGCCAAAGTAGCCTCATTATTCCATATAAATAATATTTTCT
The DNA here is from genome assembly GCA_034641835.2 of Pinus albicaulis. Lineage (NCBI taxonomy): Eukaryota > Viridiplantae > Streptophyta > Pinopsida > Pinales > Pinaceae > Pinus > Pinus albicaulis. The sequence continues at coordinate 647,201,505 of CM076574.1, forward strand.
TCAAGAGATATGTGAGTGGACTTGAAATGCATGCATAATTCTTAACAAATGATCAATAATATCATGTAAGTTTAAAAAATCTTCTAAGAACCTTGATTTTCTTAGGAATAGGTCATTTTGTAATAGCTTGCATCTTTTGAGGCTCAACTTCCTCCTTCCTTTAAAACAATATGAACCAAATATAGAATTCTTATTTCCCAAAGCACATTTGGATATTTTACATAAAATGATTGTTCCCAATAATTATTTATATAAATTTTCCACATGTTTAGTGTAGTATTCCCATGATTTGTATAAATATGTGTATTATCAAAGAAAACCAACACAAATTTTATAATATGGGATCAAACAAAATTGTTCTTAAGTCGAGCCCGCCGAACTTCAAACAGCGATAAATCATAATTCAAACCAAATTCGTGTTCCAAAATAGCCTGCTGACGTCGACCAATTTTGTGACGCGAAAACCAATTGAATTCCGCCCTAATATTTTTCGGGTCCAAAGTTGGGCTGGCATAAGGAGGAGAGTTGTGACGCGAATTTCTTATCAAATTCGCCCTAATATTTTACGGGTCCAGATTTCCACTGTGCGAGCGGCCCAAACAAAGATACTCTCCAATCAATTTCTGCCATGTGTCCTCAATAAAAACTTGCCCTGCTCCCGGCTGCAGGTGCATTCGATGGCGTTTAAGGTGATGGGACATGGATATGGCGATTTCATATTAATCACATTAACATTTAACGCTGTTCAATTAAATTTTCACATCAAATCTGCATTAATTAATTTTTAACACTATTCAAGATCGGACCTCCACTCCTCTTAGCGATTCCACACGCTCCAATTTGATCCGGCCTTCGGCTCTCATTATTAATGATCAGAGATTAATTATGACGGGCGTCCTTTGATTGCATTGCAAACGGGTCGAAAAAATGGCGTTTAGCCATGGTTTTTCGGATGAGCCGGATTCTTTGATTACTGCTACTGCTAAGCTGAACCTCCTGAGAATTGGCCGGTGGCGCTGCTGAACCTTGCAGCATATCTGCATTTCTCTCGGTTCTGTCTCTGTCTGTCTTCCTCTGTTAATTGGAATTCTGCTTCTCTGTCTCCTCTTGTGCCCACTCCGCCTGAGACTGCACCCATGCCTCGTGTGCGTCATAGGATGCGTTGCCACAGGGGGAGCACTAGAGGTCAACCCCTGCGCGCTCCCTCCAGCCCCTCAATAGAGTCGACTTCCGGCCAGTCCAGTGATTATTACGCAGGTCGATATCCAAATACTAGGAGTGGGCGGGGTCAGGTTGTAGGATCTGGCCACCGTATGGATTCCCCTGCTCCTCGCTTCCCCACCGCTAGTTCACCATCTCCCACGACGTGCACTACGCAATTTTCCTTTAATTTCTGTCTCAACCGCCCGCGAATCATGACTTTAGTCACTGTGGTCTTCTGCGAGGAGGCCCAAATGGAGGAAGAATGCACTCGTCTGGCGGGTCTGAGCTTGGAAAAATCTGGCCAGCATTTGGGCCTTCAGGAGGGGAGCCATGGCATGCATGTGGAGGTAGGACCTCGCGATCCTGGACCTTCCGAAGGTTGGTGCCGAATCGTGGAGGAACCACCAGAGGAGTAGTTTGGTTAATTTTTTTTTATTGCTTAGCAGGCCCACTTAATTGGGCTACGTTTAGATTATTTTACTGTGCTAGACCTTTGTAATATTTTTGAATTCTGTAAATTAAACGTTCAAGACTGGTTTCCGTATCATGGGCGGCCCAGAGTTTTGATTTTTTGATGACAAATTTTCCATGAGTACGGCTGGCCGGGAAATGTTTTTGACTTCGGTGTAACTTTATTCACAATGTTAATAGATTAAATCTACTTAGAATTCTCACATTATTAGCGTTTTTCTCTCTTCATGGATTTTTGGTACTTTAATTTGTATTTGGAACAATGGACGTCGGTATTCTATCTGTTGCTTTACTATTCTACATACTTCTATTTCACTTTCTTATAGATGCCTCGGGCATATTTGGATGCTTTCTCGGATTTTCGATAATCTCCATGCGGACCATTACTGGGTTTAATATCAAGTCCCTGTATGTGACATGGGGTATTTTTCTATCACTGTCTGGGGTGGGACTTCCACATTTCTGGATGGATATTTGGGTTCCAATCTTCAGATGTGAAAATGTAATGACTTCATGGGTTGTTTTACTTCATATAATATATTAAAAACAACATTTTTTCTCTTGTGAAAAAAAAATGATTAATGTTTATCACTCTGCCTTCAAAACTAGCGATGTTGGTCTATGTTGTTGGTTTATTGATATGGTATGATGGTCTTTTTATATCTTGGACATATCACACTCCTCCATGATTAAGCGTTTTTCCTTGTTCAAGGATTTTGGGTACTTTAATTTGTATTTGGAACAATGGACGTCGGTACGTACTCTATACATTGCTTTACTATTCTACATATTGCTATTTCACTTTTTTATAGATGCAGGGCATATTTGGATACTTTTCTTAGATTGTCGATAATCTCTATGCGGACCGTTACTGGGTTACGGGTTTTATATCAAGTCGGCGTATGTGACATGGGGTATTTTTCTATCATTGTCTGGGGTGGGACTTTCACTTTTCTGGATGGATATTTGGGTTCCAATCTTGAGATGCGAAAATGTAATGACTTCATGGACTGTTTTACTTCATATAATATATTCAAAACAGCGTTTTTTCTCTTGTGAAATAAAAATGATTAATGTTTATCACTCTGCCTTCAAAACTAGCGATGCTGGTCTATGTTGCTGGTTTATTGATATGGTCTGATGGTCTTTTTATATTTTGGACATATCGCACTCCTCACATGATTAGCGTTTTTCTCTGTTCAAGGATTTTGGGTACTTTAATTTGTATTTGGAACAATGGACGTCGGTACTCTATCTGTTGCTTTACTATTCTACATACTGCTATTTCATTTTCTTATAGATGCCTCGGGCATATTTGGATGCTTTCTCAGATTGTCGATAATCTCCATGTGGATCGTTACTGGGTTTTATATCAAGTCCCTATATGTGACATGGGGTATTTTTCTATCACTGTCTGGGGTGGGACTTCCACTTTTCTGGATGGATATTTGGGTTCCAATCTTCAGATGTGAAAATGTAATAACTTCATGGACTGTTTTACTTCATATAATATATTCAAAACAACGTTTTTCTCTTGTGAAAAAAAAAATGATTAATGTTTATCACTCTGCCTTCAAAACTAGCGATGCTGGTCTATGTTGCTGGTTTATTGATATGGTCTGATGGTCTTTTTATATTTTGGACATATCACACTCCTCACATGATTAGCGTTTTTCTCTGTTGCAGTATTTTGGGTAGTTTAATTTGTATTTGGAACAATGGACATCGGTACTCTATCTCTTGTTTTACTATTCTACATAATGCTATTTCACTTTCTTATAGATACCTCGAGCATATTTGGATGCTTTCTCAGATTTGTCGATAATCTCCATGTGGACCGTTACTGGGTTTTATATCAAGTCTCTGTATGTGACATGCGGTATTTTTCTATCACTGTCTGGGGTGGGACTTCCACTTTTGTAGATGGATATTTGGGTTCCAATCTTTAGATGTGAAAATGTAATGACTTCATGGACTGTTTTACTTCATATAATATATTCAAAATAGCGTTTTTTTTCTCTTGTGAAAAAAAAATGATTAATGTTTATCACTCTACCTTCAAAGGTAGCGATGTTGGTCTATATTTCTGGCTTATTGATATGGTCTGATGGTCTTTTTATATTTTGGACATATCACACTCCTCACATGATTAGCATTTTTCTCTGTTGCAGGGTTTTGGGTACTTTAATTTGACGTCGGTACTCTATCTGTTGCTTTACTATTCTACATACTGCTATTTCACTTTCTTATAGATGCCTCAGGCATATTTGGATGCTTTCTCAGATTTGTAGATAATTTGCATGTGGACCCTTACTGGGTTTTATATCATGTCCCTGTATGTGACATGGGGTATTTTTCTATCATTGTCTGGGGTGGGACTTCCACTTTTCTGGATGGATATTTGGGTTCCAATATTCAGATGTGAAAATATAATGACTTCATGGACTATTTTACTTCATATAATATATTCAAAACAACATTTCTCGTCTTTTAAAGTTTCATTTTTTTCTAAAAAAATTGAACCCGCCGTCGGTATACCAACGCCTTGTATACTTCGGAATTGAGACAACTCAGAAACGTCGGAAGAACGACAGTATAAAAACGTCGGACCACATTTCATCGGAATTGCGACAGCTTACAAACATCGGAAGAGCGACGTTCAAAACGTCGGACCACATTTCGTCGGAATTGTGACATCTTACAAATGTCGGAAGAGCGATGTTCAAAACGTCGGACCACATTGCGTCGGAATTGCGACTGTTTACAAACGTCAGACTAGCGACGTTCAAAACGTTGGACCACATTTCATTGGAAGTGCGACTGTTTACAAACGTCGGAAGCCCGACGGTTCGTGAGACGTCGAAAGAGTGATGCTTGTTCAGAAGCGACGGAAGAAGTGTCGATAGTGCGACACTTTTTAGGTGCGTCGGAACTGCGACGGCATGAAAACCCACGTTTTTTCTGCCCTCGAACTGTCGCTCTTGCAATGACTATGTGTCAGAATAGCGACGAATTGGCCGTCGGAATTTCCGCCAAATTTTCTAGTGAAGTATTGGAAAATGGAAATGAAATCACTTGGAAACTTTGATTTGGAGTTAAAGATTTTGTTGAAATTATCATGGAATCTTTCAGTTGATTTAAGCATTGATGTTTTGTTTTTATCATACACTCGTGTACATATACATATATGATGTGCATAGAACCTGGGTTAGTTGAGTTACTTCATTCACATTGAGTTTCCAGCGAGCATCTTTTAGGATATCCAATCAATTATTAATCTATGATATTATTTGTATGATATGTGATGACATGGATGTATTGTTAATATTTGAGATTATTATTGATGAGAATATTTGTATGTTTCTTTAGTTTGATATTTTCCATGATATCTTGGATAAGAGGTCCATAGCATGACCTAGTTGAGCACGATGTTGCTAGCATGGCTAGCTATGAGGCTAGACAAAGAATCTCCTTATAGAGTTTTTTGAGCATGATCTGGATATGACATGGATACATTACAATGAAAAAGAGTGGAATATTATTAGTAGAAAATCCCACATATATATTTGCCACTGACATACTCTCATATATTGACACAATGTAGTTGTACGAGACAATATTAGGCTTTTGGTTGGCACCTCCTTGAGAGGGAAGATCAATATGGCATCCTTTGTGATATATATGATTATTTATGTTCTAACATGATATCTGATTTGATGCCCTGTATGAATAGGAGACAATTTTTATTGATATGTGATTTGATGTCCTGTATGAATAGGATACAAATTTTATTGATACATGATGATTACCAGATATGAGTATGATGAAATCAATGTTGATCGACGACATTGAGCCATATCGCCCTCCCTTTCTGAGCTCCTAGAGTGCGAAATTGAGATATAGGGCTCTTGGGTTTGAGGGATCTCTAGAAAATATGGGATTACCCCTATCTATTACCCAGGGTTGAGATGTTTCTCCCATATTGTCATAGGGTTAGACATGATTCTCCCCTCTTTTTTCTATGTAGATTATACCCTAGTTAGAATCATACCCACAACCAAGGCTTGTTAGAATTGTCTCTCCCCATCTAGATAATGGGTTGAGGAGGCTTGGAGGCATGTAGTCCTTACTTTTTGGTAAGTCAGGAATCTCTTCCAAGTTGGATTACCATACACGTGTTCTACCACATTAGTAATTAGAGTCATCAATGGGAATATCAGTAGATAATAGGATTGGGTTGAGATAACCCTATGTGATTCCGGGTTGAGAATTAGCTCCCCATTGTGATACCAAGGTTGAGATATGCTCCCTTGTTTGGTTGGATATCCTATTTCTCGATATGGGGTCATAGTAGTAGCTTCCCAATAATATTATAGGTTGAGTAGTAGCTCCTCGATGTGGTTTGAGGTTGATATGTGCTCCTTTATAATATGCTCCCTAATGATTATTCAGGTCGTAGGTCTGACTCGTTGCCGATATTATAGGTAGTAGCCTGCTAATAGAGATTCTGGATCATAGTCCGATGGATAAAGTATGGTAGCTTATGCTATCCTCCGATGGAAATTTCTTGTTCTAGATTCAAGAATATTCAACATATGCGCAGGGATAATTAGGAGATAATCGTGAGTAAGCAAGGGATTGATCGATAGGATCATTGATGATTTTAGATGATGAAATACTTGATATGGTCATGACATGATGAAAACATGACAAGATGATGTCATGATCAAAAAACATATATTAGGAGTTGGAATTCTCCCTAGTTTAGAGGGAGTGCTAAAAATATGCAGTTGTGGTAAAATTCCACTTTCAAAAACTCACATGATTTAGATAATAATTGCATTGAATTTCTCTTTTCTAGAGGAAAAAAATTGACCTAAAGATCACCTCATTTGGATAAGAAGAATTTCATTTTTTAATTTATGAACCCACTCACATACATTGGGTTAGATTGGCCCTATACACATGTGCATAGTAAATTAGGTCTCCCTTAAAGGAAGTGGACCCATTGGAAGGATATAAATACAAGTTCCCCCTACCTAATCTGGACACAGTGAACAGACACTCTTCTCTCTTGGTTTTTGGCTCACACAGGTATGAGACTCATTTATGGAGGAATAGGTTCACTTTGAGGTGAAATTGTAGGGTTCGAGGCTTAGAACTCTGACGTAGGGTTGTGGGCCCCAGTCACAGGCACAAATATGGAACATTACAACCCTAGTATCACCCACATAGGCTCATGAGTGCTACTGGAGCCTTCCAATCACATGGATAAATAAATATGCATGTATTTAGGAGATTAGGGTTTTCACAGTCCTACTTTAACCCCTAGTCGCATGTGTTCCTGGCTTAAGGGAGTGATTGGGACCCTATAGTCACACGAATGACTCCTACTCCATGTGATTCGAGACTAAAATATGAAGTGTTAGCATTTTAAATATTTCACTCAGTGATTGAAGGGTTCAAAAGTTGACTTCAATCAGTATCAATTCACTTTAGACTTCAGAATTAGATTTCCGAGTGTATACATTGTTGGGGTTAGTTGCATAGATGAAGGTATGGATCACTGTAATATTTTTTTATGAATCATTTGATGACAATATAAGAAGAATATTTTTTCAAGGGTTTTACGCTGGTCTCCAACCAATCATGTTGTCTCTATGTGTGCATACTTTTATTTTCTTGGTCATTTATGTTTCATTGCATTGATGATCATGATATTGTTATTTTTAAATAGTTAGATATGCTAATGAATAATGATATAAATGTGAGTAATGTTATGATTATATGCGGTGAACTTAATGTGCTAATGAGGAAATGTAATTATCAAATCAAAGTACAATATAACTGTATGAAATATTAAGAGTAAATTAGCCATTATTGGTCACAGATTAAAAAATAGTTTTTATATGCAAATTATAGTCGTTGTTTTAATAAATAATTAGCCATTTTGTACTAGTGAATGGATACGCATGCTCAAATACTTTGAGGAGTATTTTTTCCAAATGTGAGTTAGATAATTGATAGTGGATAATGGTAAACATGTGACAAGGAACAGGTTGACAGTTGGTTTGGGAGAAAATGGAATCGTTGTAGGTAGTCTTTGAGGAATAAAGGCTATGAAAATAAAGTGTTCATGGATATTGGAAAAAGTGACACCTATGTCAGTTGACATACATTTTATGCCAACATGTTAAGTTCAATGGGTAGTGGTGGGCTACTTATTAGTGGTTCTCCATATAATTGTTCTGAAAATGTTGATTATGATTCTTTAACTATAGACCCATTTGAAGTATTATTTGAACGTTTGATTAATTACATGATATGAATATGTGCTTATGATATTACAAGAAGGAATACTCATGATTAAGATAATTGTACTAGCACATTTTGTGTTTATAAAACTTATATGCACATGAACACAAGGGGAAATGACCCCGTGGTTGTTGCATAGAAGAAAAAACTATATAACCTCCATACACCTTAACTAAATAATTGCAATGTAGAAAGAGATGGAAACTCCAAAGAGTGAGTTGTGGGAAAATCATGGATCAAGTGTGGGGGGGGGGAATGTTTTGGATGTATTTATTTTTATATAATATTTTAATTTCATAATTTGTATATAATACTACAACAAAAAAGGTCATTGGTGAGGGTCGTGCCTATGATGGACCTTTAAGGTCCATCTCCAATGTCGCATATGGTGACGGTCCTTAAAAAAGTGGTGTTATAAGTGTATATAGTGATGTTACTTTAAGGTTTTCCAAAAAATCCATTTTCAATGACAATTTTGGTGAGGTTCGTTAAAATCCCATCACTAATTCTCTCTTTGGTGACACTTCTAGTGACGATCTTTTATTGATCGTCGCCAATGCTCTTTTTGGTTAAATTTAGTGACACTCAAAACATATTCATCATCATTGATCATTCTAATGTGTTTTTGATGACACTATGTGCCTATTACTATATTTATTTTCAAAATATAATTATTTAAGACCAATTTTGTGGATTATCTTTCATTGTGTCTCCAAGCCCATAGTGGTTATCGTCAATCATTTTTTTTTAAAGTAATTAGTGTGTAGTATAGTTTCCCTCAAGTAATGAAAATATATTTTTCGTATGAGTCAACACATGATTCATCTCTATTAGGTTTATTATGTAGCAAATTACCTTTAGATAAAGTTCCACTAATGTGTGTAGGAACTATATTATTTAATACAAAATCAAGCTCTATAAATTATAGTAATGAGAGAGACCTAGCACTCCTAAACACTCCTATCATACCTTAGCATGCTTTGAGACACACTAACATTCATTGGCAGCTCACATGTCTTGTAACATCTTTGTACTTGTTGGCTCGAGGGGTCCTGACCCAAGTTCGGAGGTTAAGGTTTTCCAACAAACCCCTATACTACTAGCCATTTCAACAATGACCTACTTGCGCAGGACAAAGTCTCACCCGAAGTAGTATGGGAGGGTGCTAGAACCAGGTTTCCGCACGCTGAGAGAGAGTAGGTAAATCAAGTAGATCTAAGTTCATAGCCTAACTGGTTTACACAAAACAAATTTATTTGTATGTTCGCTAATCAGTATAGTCCATAGTTAACAGAGCTACTATCAGTAATAGATCTTAATCATCACCTTTGCATCAGAAATATCACATGTAATATCATAAGCACATAAACAATAGATCACTAGAATACTTCATATTATAACAAAGACAGATCTGTAGCAACAATAGATAATTGAAAGTAAGTGTAAGAGGTCCAACAATTCACATCAACAGTAATACATTAACTCAGATAATGCAGAGATACTCTAACCATATTCGCATCTATTAACATCCAAAACCCAATAAATCCAACACAGCCTGCACACACAGCTAGTAGGGTTCGAACACATCAAAAATGAGGGTCTCCGTGCACATAGCCAACCATTAGGGGAATTTTGAGGTCTAAAATGAGCCTTCTAAGAAAAATTTAAAACCAAAATAAACTTTATAAGAACTAATAGGATTCAAGGTGATGATGTCAACCATGGGGGATGATTCACCATTTTTTAAGTAAAAGGGTAAAAACATTAAAAATTAATAAAATAATAAAACTACTTTTTCAACTTATCTCCCAAAGTGTTTACTCAAATTGCGATAAGGAGTACTCATTGGATGAAAAATTTAATTCTTCATCCAAGGAGTACCCATGTTGCATACTTTTGATGGACCCTACTACACGAAAAATGAGATATACATGAAAAAATGAGATTACAATCATGTTTTTCATGTATTTCTTATTTTTCGTGTAGAAAATTCCATCAAAAGTATGCAACATGGGTACTCCTTGGACAAGGAATTATATTTTTCATCCAACGTGTACTACCACTCGAAATTTGAGTAAAAACTTTGGGAGATAAGTTGAAAATACGAGTTGAAAAAGTTGTTTTTCCTTTTTTCGCTCTAAAATTGATGATGTAATCAAATATTATTTCATTATTTCAAATATTATTTTATAATTTCCTTAGGAGGCCCATTTTAGACCTCAAAATTCCACTAATGAGGAGTCCTTACCCTGGCAACCCAAATAGATCTAACAATTTGCAACTATCATCAGTCTCTATTCTTTCCTGCCTAAGACTCAAAAAGGTTCATCTATTTATACCAGTTTAGCCTATGCATCCAATGGTCTGCAAACCGTGGTTTGAAGACTCTTGGTCTACCCTTGACCTGCTATAATGCATTAGGGGCTTTGAGCACCCAAAAGCCCTTGTGTTAGAGTAATTAAGACCACAATCTACAAAATTTCTACAAAATTCACAGCTTTTAAGGGACCCTGTTCCAACAGTCCTCCAACACAATCTTGTGACTCGTCCCGAGTCACGGCAGTCGTGGGTCCTCCACGTTTTCCTGAAGCTGCTTGACTGCATCGATCAATGATGACATCACTCCTTCTCTTTGTGCAGTAGCATTCTAAGCTATATATACCAACTTTTGTGAAGTTGGGCCTTCTCTAGTGGCTGCGATGCTCTCCAATGTATTCTTCTATTGTTCCACTCCAACCTCAACATCGTGGGACAACTTTAGGGCCTCATCTGCCCATGGCTTGAGGTGATCACTTGGCATTTGCTTTCGCTGTCGAAGGGCCTTGAGGTCCTCTCTGAGGGCCAAGCACTGGGTAGGGACCAACGTAGTCAAGGTAGCCTCAAATTGATCAAACTCCTCTTCCTTCTGGTGCAACATTTTATTAATTTCCCGTAGGAGAGGATCATGATGTACCTTGGTCCATAGCTGCATCGTTGTGTCCAATAATTTGGTGCCCTAGGAAATTTTGCCTGTGATCACATTCGTGGCAGTTGTAACCAATGTAACTCACTAGGCCCTGACCTCCGAAGGTGTTTTTGGCTGCAGCTTGGCCTCCATGTCAGCGATTTTCTATTCCATCTGAGTTTTGATGACTTGAATATCCACCCTTCAGGCTCTTAAGGTTGGGACTAGCCCTTCAATCTTGGCTTGGGGGGTTGTTTTGGCTGGTATTTCATTTGTAACGTCTACACAGTGCCTACCAATTAAATGCTCCAGCTTCATCTGTTGTGCGGTGGCAATGGTACACAACTATCTGTTCTATAATGGTTTTATCCACTGTGCTCAGCTGCTAGTGGACCTGATGGTCCCTGTGTTGAATTTCTTTAAACAATGAGCTATGTAGAACCTATAGTGAATCATGTGGCAACCTTGCTAGATCCAACTGGACCTCTGTGCAGGCCTAGACTTGTGCTCCCAATTCAGGTGGACTTAATATGAGGGTTGCATCTGGCAGGGGATAGAGGCAGATTTCTACTGCAACAAGTTCCATGCTACTAGCTGCAGAGGCTAAGAAAGCCCAGATCAAACTAGTTTCCAGTGTGTCCGTTTTCAGTTGCAGGGCTTGGAGCTCGGCCTGATGCGAGTCGACTGCAACTTTATGTTGCACTTATAGACCTAGCCATTTGTCCTCTGTGGCCAAGGTGACTCCATCTGCAATTTGTTCAAGGTCGCCTTCTATGAGTGTAACCATTTCATCGCATTCTGTTTGCTGAGAGCTCTGTTTCTTTCGTGGCCCTTTAGTTATCTCACCTGTTTGCTTTGTTCCTCTAGGGGATTTAGCACCTCCCATATCTTGGCCCTCTATACTGAGATTTCACTGCAACCCCTTCTGTGACAGCACTTCCGCACCCTTCTCCGTATTTTTATATAGCTTCGAATCCTTCTGTGTTCTTTCCAGTGTTCTTTTTCTGCTGCGAATCCCGTTGTGATCCTATAGTCCCTTCTTTCCTCATGCATTTGCTTGAGCCACCAGTTCCTTTGGCTCTGGTATTTGGGGTAACCTTTGTAGCACTCACCCCTGTGGTGCCCACCATACTGGTTTTGAACCCAACCTTCCATTGCAGAGACTATGTAGTGACTATGTGATTAATATCTTCGTCCGCATCCATATATGGGAGCGAGACCCAGGCTTTATCTTTGCACACTTTGATTTGGATGTGGTGCATGGTGATCTGAAATGCCACGATGGTTTTGTAATTTTCATACAATACTATAGATAAGCATGGTTGGGAATTCATGGCTGCTACCAAGCTGCTCTAAAAAATGACCCAAAAGACTTGATTTTCCTCGATACGTTGCACATCCTTGGAATCCCACAAGCTGGCATAGCGCGCTCCTTCGCAAATTTCAAGAGTGAGCTCAGGGAGGAATGCTTATTCTGGTGCTTCCTATGTGACTAATGCAATGAGCACTAGTAGCCAAGAATAGAAGAATGGTCACCCCTGATCTTAGGCTTCGCGGACATTTTCCAAAAATTCATTACACGGGTGCTGGTCTGAATTCAAGAAAACTCCTTTTTTCGCACTATCCTACCAATTGAATGGCATATGCGGGGATGGTGATGGACTGGAACTTGCACATTAGCTTACATGATAGCAACAATGTACCAATATGCATTCCAGGGTTGTTGATGATACTGACCATGAACCCCGGGTATTTCTTAATACATGGTAAGTCTCAAGCATGCTATCAGTGATATTCTGCTCATGCTTCTTTTCCACCTGCAACATTGTGTCATGCCTTTCCATGGGGAGTCCAATAATTCATTGAAATAGTGCAACATCAATAGGGATGTGGTCCCAAATCCACAAGCTACTGTGATGGACCAAAGTGAGCAGCTGGCGCACCAAGCAATCTGTAACACTGTAGTGGCAAAAATGTGGCATCCTTAGTAGGTTCAACAACCCAGAACCAGCCGACCCATGCACCCAGTACATAGGGACGGCCTGTACCCCATCATCTTCTAGTATCCGTTCTAGGTAAAACTTAGGTGCCAGCTAGGGAAAGGCCTCATAGTTGGCTAAGTCATGATTGTCGAACTTCATCTCATGAAGCTTGCCAAAGGGTTCGCCAATGATGAAGACCTCGACCAGGATCAGCGGCATTTGCAGGTAGGTGATCAGACCATCAAGGTTTTTTGGTGTACGGGTCGAGGGCCTGTGAGGATGAAAAAATGGTGGTAAACAATTGATTGGTTGAGAAACCTAGGCATGTTCCTGATCAGATAAAGGGAAGCTTTTTGGTTTATGTGAGCCAGCTGGGGCCGCCACTTGCGGTGACTTCATATTGCGGGAGAAGTGTGGGGTTTTACCCTAGCCCATTTTTCAACCTTTCCCTAACCCTTGCACTTTCTCTTTACCTTTATTCATTGCTAGAAGTGGCATGTAGATGACTGCTAGGGCTTTCGATTCAACCTCTACTAGCTCCTCGAATTTTGGCTCTGTTGAGGCTATCATCTGTGAGGGCTCAGCAGGGTTGGTGTCCGTCATTATGGTGCAGAAAATGAATCCCAACCCTGGGTGGCTACTATCAGAGGGGGTAGGCTGATCAGACATGAAAGAAGCAGAGTAGGCCCAAACTATCTTAAGGCATAATCTCGCGGAGCACAAACAAGACAAAATGTACGAAACCCTCTTCTGACCTATCCTTCCCCTTTTATAACCACAAAGAGCCACTAATAGTCAGGTGAATCTCAATTGAAACCTACCATCAGATAAATACTAAAAAATATCCAAAAATTTCTTCATTAAATGTTGGTCGCCTGCTCCTTTCAATGGTAACTTTATATTTTTACCCGATTCTACCATTCCAATGGCTAGTTTTCGCACCTCCTGTGCGCCAAACACACCCCTATGCTCCCAGAAAAGCTGCTGCACTTTGAACATACACCTGCACCTCCGCACACCACTTTCGGCTTCCAAATTTGTGGTCGCTTCCTGCGCATACCCTGGTCATACTCATCTTATTTGGTAGGAATATCCTGTCCTATACAGTTACTCCAGCCATTAGTTGGATCTGATATGGTTTGAGATGGCTACCGTTGACAGAGCCTGGTAGCATATTACCACGCAGGGTAGCTAGCCTAACAGCTCCATCATATGTGATTTCCTTAACTATGTATGGACCAAGCCAGTGTTGTCTAAACTTCCCTGGGTGTTTCACAAACTGGCTTTCATATGAGAGGGAAAATTCTCCCTATGCGAATGTCTTTTGGCGAATATGTCGATCATGCCATGCCTTATCGTGGGCCTTCTGGACCTGCTGATGAAAATTAACAATAAACCGATCTTCCTCCAAAGCCATAAGCTGCGCTAAATGATCCTCCATGATGTTAGGCTTTGTCATGTTCATAAATGCTACGATACATAGACCAGGAACGATATACTCCGTCGGCATAATGACCTCCTTGCATTAGACCATCTTAAATGGAGTTTTCCCTATTAAATTCTTGCATGTCGTTCGATAGGCCCAAAGAACTGATGGAATACGCACGTTCCAATCGCTGTGATCGGTGTTGTAGACCTTAGTCAGTGCTTGCTGCAATATTTTGTTAAAAGCTTCAACCGCTCTACTTTCCTATGGATGATATGGGGTGCTCTTCACATGATGGATCCGGAACTCCTCAAAAAAAGCTTGTATTGTTTCATTAACAAGGTGTGTACCTCTATCGCTCATAAGGATCTTTGGACATCCAAATATGGTCAAAATCGCTCAAAGATGAAGTGCGTAGTGGTATCTGCAGTACAATCCTTCACCACTTGTGCTTCGGCCCACCTAGTTACATAATCAATGGCAGTATTATGTAGAATGCACCTGTCTTCTTCCCTAGTGGGTTGATTGGTCCCACAAAATCAATGGCCCATTTTTCAAACGCTTGTAGAGCCATTTGTAGTTGTAAAGGCATTTCGCCTCTGTGTGATGGCCTCCCTGTGCGCTAGCACTTATCGTAGGCTTTACAATAGTCGTGAGAGTCACTATGCAGGGTAGGCCACCATAGCCCAACCCGTAAGGTCTTTTGTGTCATTTCCTTACCTGCATAGTGACCTCTTGTGATGCCTTCATGAGCTTCTACCAATATAGTCTGCCTTTCATGCTCCAGAATGTATCTGTGCAACACTTCATCAGTGCGTGGTTTATATAAATGACCCGTGATAATGGTAAAAACCGCCGCCCAGGTAACCGACTCTGTTTCTTGTACCTAATATTTTGCAGGTCTCATTCCTGTAGTCAGGAACTAAATGATATTAGTGAAATGCACATCAATGACTTTAATGGAAAAAAACTGTGCCTCAAGCAATCCTTCCTCCAAGTTAGTGGGTTCCTCACCCATCTCAATTCGGGACAAGTGATCTGGCCCAACATTCAACTTTATTTGCTTGACTATAATTTCAAAATTGTATTCTTGAAACAACAACAACCATCTGCAGATTCCTTCCTGACACGGAGGCTTATTCACTAGGTACTTTAAATCCGAATGATCTGTAAAAATCTTAAAGTCTTCTCCTAACATATAGTGCCAATACTTTTGTAGTGCATAGACCATGGCCAACCCTTCCCTCTCCATGGAGGCATAATTGTAATCCACATTCTAGAGTTTTCAACTAGAAAATGTGATTGGGTGATCAATGTCTCTAGTGCCAGCCTGCGTAAGGACCACTACCAAGGCAATCCCCGAAGCATCAACATGAACATGAAATACTTTTTCCCAATCGGGAAAAATAAGAACAGGTGCAGGTACCATAGTTTCCTTGAGTAGCTCAAAGCTCCTCTAGCACTTGTCGTCCCAAAAGAATGAAACATCCTTCTTAAGAAACTTTTCCAAAGGTGTGGTGATTAGTGCGTATCCCTGAATGAATTTCCTGTAGTAGCCCGTATGTCCAAGGATCACACGTGGCTCTTTCTCAGTCATAGGCACTCCAAAATTGATGATAACTCCCACTTTTGCAAGGTCCACCATCAACCCTTGTTGGCAAACTATATATCCGAACAATATTTCGAAGGGTACGCAAAAGATAAATTTTTTAATACTCAAGGAAATCAGGGGTTTCCAGCAAGAGTCCAACATCATGCGTAGGTTCAAAACGTGTGTCTTTACTAAGCCAAAGACAATCCAATCATCGAAATACACTTCTAGAAATTTATGGATGAATTCCTTGAACACCGTAACAACTTCCTGCGAGAATATAGCATGGGCATTCTTGAGTCCAAATGGCATTACTGTATACTGGAAGGATCCCCATTAAGTGGGAAATGTAGTTTTTTTGCAATCTTCTGGTGTGATTCTGATCTGATGGTATCCTGAGAACCCATCAGTGAATGAGTATGCTTCCTAGCCTCCTAAACTATCTAGGATCTCATCGAAGTGTTAGCCTCTCTCAAATAACAATAATAAATCCAAAATAATAAATAAATTAATTAAATATTCCATGTTAGGAATATGTGCCTAACTCTTGGGTTGTTCCTCAAATATTGGATTTTTTCTAGTAACTCCTATCTTGGTGGGTTTTTGGTGAGAAATTATCTCAACCAAAGGAGTCTAAGATAGCTCGGACTATCTTAAGACATTGTCTCTCATCTATTTAAATTGTAAGCTAAATTATTTTAATAAGAGAGAATGATGAGAATGCCATGATGCTGAAGCCTCTTTTCTTCCATTGTTTTGTCTGGTTTTGTATCTGTGTTTTCTGCAATCTGTTTTTGAGTTAAATATTTTTTAATATGTGGTATCAGAGCTGTGATCAGTCTTGGGTTTGTGATAATGTATTGTGTGGCTATTGGGATAGTCGATTTGTGTTCAAAAGCCTATGTGGTAGTGAGATAACTCCATGATGCTTATCGGAGGAGCGAGCCGAGCCAGTGTAATTGCTGTATGGATTGTTTGTTAGAGTGGAGCTGGATTCGTCAGTGATGTCTAGTTGAGGGCATTGTTCGGGGTTGCATTGTTATATTTTGGATTGAAGTCTCTATTTTTTTTAGTTGCGGTACTACTGATGGTTACATTCATTGACAACATAATTTTGATTTGGAGCGTAAAGCTATAATTTGACTCAGTCTGCGATGTATGGAAGCAAGGTATTTGTTCTAATCTAATGTGTATCTAATCTTGCACAAAGAAGATGTTGTTCTAGCATAGGCATCTAGAAATTAATTTGAGGACATGTTCTAGTGCGGTAGAGGTGTGATATCAGGTTTGGCATTTTTCAATTCATTGTTCTAGTGCAGAATCCAACAAAAATGTATGCGATCTAATTTTTATGAGTAATCTGGAGTGTGAAAGCCTCGTTTGAAGGCAACTGAGTGCACCATTGCCTAGTCAATTGAACGTGATACCCTATTCTATAGTTCTAGTATTACTAATAATTATGATTCTTTTTGATGTGATGATCTTGCATCCACCGAGGAGATCGAGAAGCTGCTTGCACACTCAGCATCATTGGTTCATTACTTTATGGAGTGGCCTACATTTTCAATGGTAAGCATGAATTCCTGTTTCATTTCTTCACAAAGAATGAAAAATCTGACGTAGCAGAGAAGGAAAAGTCTGGAGTAGCATCGGTTTCTATATGAGCGCAACAAAGATTTTTTTTTTATGTGAAGGAGCTCATTGGAGACAAGGAGATCTAAGTCGTAGAAAAATCTGCTACATTGCAGTCCCACCCTTGTAGTCCAGATCTCCCTATGAGCAGAGTAAGTTTAGTTCCTCTATAGATATTGATGTTATTTTGAGTTTAGTTTCGAATTCCTCAAATTTGTGAGATTGCTGAGATGGTGGAATTGAGCCAGCGTCTTCGTCTTGAAGCCCATATCCTCGAGGTGGGACGCCCAGCTTCACCATCTGCTGGTAATGTTTTTTTTTCAAAATTCTGGACATGTATGTGACTTTATGTCCTTGAGGTGGACATGCTTGAAAATATTTTCAAAAGACCTCCGACTAATTGCAACAGCTTCATCGAAATTGAATAATTGGATTATAACCCCTCTTGCGAGTTCCCCAAAGTAGCTCTTGGAAACCGAAGGAAAATCAACAAAGACCCTGTCACAGAGTATTCATTCACTAGACGTGAAGACATTCACTACCACTTTTAAAGTTTGTGCAAGTTTAATCAGATCCGTGGAGATTCGGCACCTCCTCGAGCAGAGAAGAGTCAATGAATATCACCTGATCAACATAATAATGTATTAAATCAATGACTTAATCTTTTGCTACTATTATAGGTATGCCTGGAGAGGTTCCTGATTCAACGCTGGTTCTTGGAGGAAGATCTAGAGATTATAAATTGGCTTCAAACTTCAAATCCAGACCGGTGGGCAGATCTCAGTTTTTATTTTTGAGAAAATAATGGGTTAAAGGCCGGTGCTGTAATCCAGGTTTCAAGTTTTAATATTAGGCCCTAGTAGACACCATTAGATGATTTTATGTTCGTTCAGACATTCGTGCCGACCGTTTGAATGCCTATCAATTCGTCTGAAATGGCTGAGAATGTACTAGACGAAGCTTTCAGCAGCGGCCAAAGTCAATGGCACCAATGGAGAAACCCCAACATTAGATCAAGAGAAGAAGCACGCAGCAATGCTGAAACACCTCACAAGCTCGTGAGCTCAATTTTTAAACAAAGTAAAATCTCTCACTTTTTTAAGAGGACGTGAAATTCATTTTTTTTTTAAAATGGGACTTCATGAAATTCATAATATTTTTCAAATGGGAATTTAAAATATTTTTTTGAAGTTTTAAAATAGAGTGAGAAGATGCATGTTTTTGTGAAAAAGTGAAGGTTGTTTGGAAACCAGAGCGATAAGTGTGATTCTTTTTAGGTGGAGTGTAAAGCTTAAGTGGAGTATTTTTTTTTAATATTTTTTGATGCCTTGAAGAGAATTCATATAACTTTTAAAGTTTTGTAATAATGAGCATTCTTTATGTAATTTGGAGAGATAAGGTGTTGTTTTTTTATTTCATAAAATTTTTTTTTTTTGGAAATTTTAAAGGGTTAGTAAACTGAAATATTTGTAATGGAGAAATAAGGAATATGTAATTTTTGGAAGACATAAGTGATCATAGATTTTTTTTTAAAAAGTGGAGTGAGGGTTTTTGAAGTGATGGAGTGAAATTATTTTTGTCATTTTTGGAGTAATAAGGTGCATATTTTGTAAATTTGGAGTGATAAGGGAAAGTCATTGTTGTGATTCCAAGTACCATTTTTCTTTGAGAGAGATTGAGTCGGTGAATATCCAAATTTTGAAGACAAATTGCTTCCAAGAGTTGTGAGCTTGGCATATTCATTACTTGAAGGTGGAGATTTCTTATATACTCAATACTTAATAAAGGTATCATTTTTTGGTGATTGTGTCCAAGATCCGCCTGAAATTGAATAAGGGAATCTTATGTACACCATGTATGTTTGTGATGGCGCATGTTTTTTATGGCTTCATGTTGCTGTTTTTGATTTGTTTCTAGTTGTGACACTGTTATCACTCAGATTTTCCTTGAAGTTTTTGAAACAGGAAATGGGTCATAGGTAACCACAAATGAATCTTTTAGGTACAGAATCTAGCCAATCTGTACCCAGAGAGGGCTCTCTCTGTAAAATTTAGGTTTGTTTTAGAAGATGTTAGGCTAGTTATAAAGTCCAGGGGTTTTGTTTGAATTTCGGTGGTGGAATTCCATAGCTGAGGGCAAGATTAAGTAGTTCAGGCCATTGGGCTATGGAGTCAAAAATATGGCTTCACTGGATTAAGTTTCTAGACAAAAGATGGTTTTACAGGGCAAGATAATCAAACAGAGAACAATTTTAGATCTAAAGTGAATGGAATGGATTAAAAATGAATGAAAGGCAATTAAGAATCTTTCAACATATTCATAAGAGGGAAAATTGAGTGATTATTAACAAAGATCAATTAATAATTCTTTATTAAATAACCAAGATGTTTAAACTAGAAAAACAGGAGCAATTAAGAATTCACTGTTTAAAACCAGTTTAGAAGAAAAAATTTAGAATAAAAATGATTGAAATCAGATTACACTTAAGCACTTTCTGATTTACTCCTTTTCATTAGTCATTTAGAAATGAAACAAAATGATATAATAAATAGATATAAAGAATTTAAAACACAAGGGAAAGATGACTTATTGATCCGTAGTCTGACACATGAATCCTGTAAAAATTCTTTCGCTTCAATTCATCATCCAGCTTAGCCACAAAAAATTTCTCCAATAGCACTTTATTCCAAAGAGTCAATGTTACAGCAGAGTCTAAAAAAAATCCCCCCTCAATACTCTGACTGAGGGAGTATTTATACAAAAAGTTACAAAAAAAATATCTTATAACAAATTCAGATATTATCTAGGATGACTCATAAGTAAATTACAAAAATAGAGACAGATGGTCTCGTAGATAAGAAAGAATGATAACTGATGTTGTGCCGTTTCCTTTTTTTGAGAATGTGCTGGAGACAGGCCCTATGCTTTGGGTCATTGCTATCCTCTTTAGTAACTCTGTGCTGGCTCGTCCGTTTAACTTATACTCTTTGACTTGATCTGATACACTTTGACCTATATTCATCTTTTTATCCTTCTTTCCATGACTTACTATAGTAAATAATCAAAATTCAGGTAAGAATAATTTTTACAAAAGTTCTAACAGTTCTTCCCACCATTTATCTTATGGAATCTTGTTTCTTTGCAGCTTTCTGAGAGTTTCATCAGTCTCTGTATACTTAAATAAATTAGGTTGAGTAGGGAACAAATGCTTTACTTCATGCTCAAGATAAAACAAATTTTCTAGTCTATTATGAAGATCTTTTCCTGTAGGCAATGCTGTTGTTGATGAACTAGCTGAGGCATTGGCCTGAGTGTCAGCATACTTGTCCAATTTTTCAACATAAATTTCCAGGTCCATCAATTTATCCTCTGAAATGAAAGGACTGGGCAATCCTTTATTCAAAAAAATGTCAAATCTTGTTCTGAAGGCAGTGATTTCTTCTTGCATGTCTAAGCATCTTCGTTCTAAATTCTGCATCAGAGTTCTTTTGGTAAAAACTCTCTTTATTTCCAAAATTGTGTATGTCCTGTCTTTAATGCCAAATTCTTGAATTTGCTACTTGTTCTGAGTATTTAGAAAATGAATGAGTTCATTGGCTTCATTAGGCTTGTTTCCCAATTCTTCCCTTGCTTCTAGGACTTCTTCTATAGCCAATTTGACTAAATCATTTTTTTCATGCATTATTTGAATTGAGGGTCGGACATATTTTATTGATTGGATGATGTTGTCCCAAAGAATTTTATTTATTTATTTTAAAGGCTTCTTCAATGTGAGATCCTTTTCCAATGCTTTGACTGTTTTTTCTAATTTGATCACTTCTCTTGTTTTATTAGCAACACTCATTTCTAAAAGATCATATTTCTGTTCTAGAGTGGCCAATTGTTCCTTTTTGCTGTGGAGCTCTATGACCTGAACTTTCATTTCTTCCATTGACTTTGTTAATTCCTCAGTGTGAAAATTTGCAGTGTTGCCCTGTGACAATTCTGCTGGCTGACTTGTTGTTGCTGTACCTATCACTACTCCTGCTGTAGATACTGGAATATTTGTCTTCTTATCTTTCAATGCATTCTCAAGCTCTTTTTCAGTTGCATTAAGTTGCTCATTCAATTTTAAGAGAAAATCCATTAGTTCTTCCTTCAAATTTTTCTTGATGATTTTTGCAGTCTGTGGATGTCTTGAGGCTGGTAATTTCAGTTGCTTTCTCATAGCTGCAATATCATCATCTTTTCTCTTGATCAAAGCTTCAATACCTTTCACATCTTTAGGATTATGACCCAAACCAATAATTATTTCCTCCAAATTTTTGATTCTATTATCCTTAGCCTGGGAGGAGGCTTTTTCAGGCTGCAACTGTGTATTAGTGTTATCCTTATAATCCTACAACTTATGGGCCATCATTGATTTATCCATCAGAGTAGAATAAATCATCTCACTTGTTTGCTTATGTACCTCAATTTGATCTAAAGGATGGATATCCTTTGCTAAAACTTCAAAATTAGTCCTAATGTAATCTACAACTGTCTGTGGTTGCTGCACCTTGGGCTTGAAGTGGCTCATTAACATCTTACCCTGTTGGATGTCATAGGCTAACATCAATCTTTCTTTATTTTTCGGAGCCATCTTCAAATATTGGTTGTACACTTGAAGTATAAGTGGATCGTTCCTAGCCTTTATATTGATGAATGTTATTTTGATGTCCCAGGCATCTTTTACTGGAGGTTTGAAAGAAGATATCTCTGCACTTTGTTGCCTCTGTAGTTCCTTTCTTTGAAAATTAGTAGATGTCACACTACATGTACCTGTTTTTTGACTGTCTTCTCTTCCCTGGCTATCAGGGATTTCCTGAACTGATTCAACTTCTGGAAGAGGAGTTAATTTCTTCCTTTTAACACCTTGTTGTTCAGAGGAGCCACCAATAGGAGTAGCTGCTTCAGCCTCTCTCTTTTTTCCCTTTTCTACATTTAGAGGAGTTTGTGAAATTGAAATTTCTAGCTCATTGACTTGAGTAGGAGTAATTTGTATTTGACCCTGTCCTTTAGAAGTCTGAGGCTGTTCTGTCATTGTAAATTTCTCTATAATCTATATGTCAACCTCTTTCTCCTTTCCCTTAGATTCTACTGCCACTGCATTAATCTCCTGCAAATTTCGTTTTGAAGTCCCGGCTGAAGAAGATCCTAGTATCTGCACCTGTCCAAAAGAGTCTAGGTCAAGTATCTTTTCAATATATTTCATCACATTTTCAACATTGACCTGCTCACTATATTTTTCAATCAATGTCCCTTCCACCCATTCATCCGTATTGGCATATTGTTCTATTTCTGGGATTCTTTGAGGGATGTATGGTGATAGTTTATCTTTCATTCCTATATCATAGATAAAGTTGTTTGGATCAGAAGGCACCAAGTAGAAACTCTTTTGTAATCTGAGATAGTCTTCTAAAATTCTTTCGGCTTCCTTTCCAGCTTCCCTGGAGTTACAAATAAAGGGACTTAATTGGCTCTTGATCTTGAGTTGAGCCTTTTTCTTTGCACTGCAGAAATGAACTATATCTGAATTAATCATCTGCCTAAAATATTCTAATTCAAAGAGTCTCATTGGGACATATTTTGGAAATTTTAATGGGCATAACTCACATCCATATATTCTGATCTCTGTGTGGTTTTGATATAGGTACCAGTCACCTATCTTGTACTGCTTTGAGAGCTGAAGGATTTTCTTGATGCCATTATTTATCCTGGGAGGAGAGACTCCTATCAACAAGGTTGTTGCAAGATGTACAAAAAGGTCAACAAACTCATTATAGGAATAAGGAGAATCAGGGGAATTGTGAGTAATGGCAGACCAAAAGATGACTGACCTAGGATTCCCTTTGGCATCAATTTTATTAATATAAAAAGGGAAACTTTCTAATTGAAAGTAAATCATGAGGTGATATATGACATAAGAATACTTGAACACTCTCTCATTCCCTAATATCATGATCTGATCATGGATTTTGTCAGCAATATAAGATGCAAAATCATACTTGACAGCAGGATGTTGTCCAGGGGTAAAAATAGATAACAATACTAGGGTTAATTTATCAACATACCCAATAGTATTCAAGCCCATTATAGAAGATATCATGTTCAGAATAAGTCTGCCCACATCAGTAAAAAAATTATAACCATAGGGGGGAGGACTTTTAGGCTGAAGCTCTGGTAACATGAAGGTTTGGCATAGGCAATTTAACTCTTCATGGGATAAATTGGTATATTTCTCAAGTAATTCAGCCATGAACAGGGGATTGAGGGCTTGAATAGGTTGGAATTGTAGCATTTCATTTATGGACTGAGCAGTTATTGGGAAAAGGACATTTTGACTTGGGGATAAAACTGCTCGTTGGTCGGGAGAATAGTTTGCATGGAAATAATGGATTAACTCAGGAAAAATGTGGACTGAGGGGAGAAGGTAGATGGGAAGATTGGATTCCCAAAGTCCAAAGATGTCAGAACCATTTAAATAATTGTCTCTGCAACAGAAAAAAATTCGAAGAGGATTCTCACTGACAAGCAGGTCTTTAATTTGAAAATCCATATCGGCTAAAGGAAAATAATCCAAGTCCCTGTGAGGGGCATTGAGGGGCACGACATTCATAGCTACAGGAACTTCCATTTCTAGTTCTTGTGGATTTAGAAATGGAAATTTGGTTTCTGATGAAAAAAAGGGCAAAATTACAGGTTTTGGGGATGCAATTGCAATTCTGGGAGTTGAAGAATAAACTAATAATAAAATTTTAACCCTGATTTAGTGGAAGAAAATGAAAACCATGATTCTTACAGATTTCAGTGGTATTTTAGAGTAAATACCTATTTTCTGGGAATGAATAGTGTTTTAAATAGGTACTGGTTAAGGCGGAAGAACTCTGGAGTGTTCGTCTGCAATTCTCTTCAGTAAAGTAACGGTCGACAGACTTCAACAATTGATTTTTGGAAATTTGTTGCATGGGAGACTGGTTATCGCATGAGATAATGAAAGCGACGCAGGCACATTTGTTTTATTAAAAAATTCAATTGGGTGGTGGGTTTTGATTGATGACGTCTGTAGGTACAGAGGCTTCGTCACAAAGGACAGACGATAAGCGGTTTCCATTGCACCACTTTCGAGGCAAGGTGGTTTTGGGTAGAGGGGCAGCGATTCCATACGATGAATGATGCATGGCTCTGTACGGTTTGGAAAACCGCTTGGCCACCATGTGTTATCGTTCGGACGCATATGGCTAGCGATATGGACAATAGCCATTGATCTCAAATGGGTTGATCGAATGGTTGTCGGGGCGATAAGGTGACGAGAGGGTAACGGGCGGGCCCGACGCAATTAAACGTTAATTAATCTCATCGGGGGGAATTTGATTGGTGGAGTTAGGCTATTAATTAATCGTGAGGATTAATTAATTCCTTTTTAAAACGCGGACAAGTGATCAAGAGGGAGTCGAGCAAGGGGGAAAAAAATATATATATAGAGAGAGAGAGAGAGATGGGTTATTTCGAAGTTTGGTTAAAATTAAACTTTGGATTTATTTTTTCATTTTAAACATATATAACATATGTTTAAAGGTTTTTTCAGATATTTTTTATTATATGGTAATTAAACCAAAGCGATTTTATTATCATAGGGGTGGGAATAATATAAAGGTATATTTTAGTCAAAGGGAGTATATTGGGGGTTTTTATTTAAACATGTGGGGATAAAATACTTTGACAAAAATTATAATAAATGGGTTTTTGGGTATCTTATAAAGAAGGAGTTATATATAATAGGAGAAGGTTATTTTCATAGGGATTTAAATAATAAATTAGAAATTAATATGGAAATGAACTAAAGCACTAAGTATAAAACATTAGAATAATATATTTAACTTATGCTTGGATGAAAAGGGTTTTTATGGAATATTGCATGAGTTTCCTAAGTAAAATGGGATTTTCCTTAGGAAAAGATTTTTTTAGAAATGAATGAGTGTGATAATGAATGATCTTAAGTACTTAGGTTTTTCCAATTATTTAGCCAAGTGTCCGGTCCCTCCAATAGTCAAGGAAATGCCTTAAGCCCCTCTAATCTTTAAATACCTTAGTACTTAGGGGAAATTAGTGAAATTTTTAGGGAAAAATGAGAAGGGAAGTTAATGATCTGACTTTGCTTTGCTTGAAATTCTTCCAATGTATTTTCCTCCTTTTCACTTGCGATGAAAGTAAAATATTTCACACATCTAAAGCCATTATTCATCACATGAAATTATGCAACAACATCTACCTACCCTACCTACTTTACCCTACCACTTTTTCTTCTTTATTAGGGTGCACTTAAATTGGCAAACCCTTATCACACTTTTTCTTTTACATCTGAAAATCTATCTAATTCTAACCTTATTACATCCAAGGTCTCAAATTAAACTGTTGAGCTCCTTTATTTACTCTACCTATCTACTTATCTGCCAAGATTAAATAGTTTGGTCAGATTTTATTCTCTATCTCTAAAAAATAAAATTGAAAGATGAACTAGCCAAGCTTAAGCTGTTTGACTATTCATAAATTGTGGCATAAAATACAAGTTGCACACAATTTTATTTATTACAAAAGAGTAAAAAGTAGTGGCATTTATGCTTGCACACTTTCCTTGGCCTTTCTTTTGGTGGGGTTCATTTCTTTCACTTTTTTGAACCATTTTTATTCTTTTCACCCTTTGATTTTATTTTAGGGTATACCCTCTTTACATTTTTTAAATTTTTTGATTTTTTGATTTTTGAAAATATGGAAAACCTTTGCAACAAGAAAAGGTTATGAACATATTGCATAGTTCATCAATTCAATCATGAAATATGACACCTATTGGTATAGGAGTCTAACACTGGCTCCACTTGGGGATGGCTTTTCCTGGTGAAAATTCAAGAACAGCAGGTCAGATGCCTCAAAATTCCTTTAACTGAACCATGAAATCTTCTTCTTTTTGTTGCTTTATTGTATGTATGACAGTAATAATTCTAAAGCTTAGGGCCTTCTCTTCGGGCTTCAACTCCAGTAAGTTAATATCCAATCAAAACTGATGTATTAAAAAGGATATAGTATGTACATGTTAAAAATAAGACCTACCCTAGTAAATAGGATCAAAGTAGTGTTTCAAGATTTGACCATTAACTGGTCATTATTTAGTTCCTGTACCATCCAAGTTTTTCAGAAAATATGTATTATTTCCCTGTAAAGAATGAATAACATAAGGTCCTTTCCACATGAAGTCAAACTTCCCATTTTTTGCCTTATCCTCTCTTCTGGAATCCCATCTCAAAACTTTGTCTCCCAACTGGAAATATTCTGCCTTGGTCCAATCCCAAACATGCATTTGTTGTGGCTAAAAATCTTGAATTGAATATAGTCCTTTTTCTGCAACCTGAAATCTGATCTGAAACTAAAACAACACACAAAAATTTTCCAACCAACTTAATGAAAAAGTAGCTGAAAATTGAAAACTAAAATAATGCTCAAAATTCTGAGCTTATTGACACTCATCTACTTACTCTAATCTACTAAAATCTTATTGAATCAGGTAATATAAAAATGCCAATGAAGCCAATCAAGTAGCTGTAAAAATAAATGGATAACTTGATTACTTGTGACCAAAATTGGAAGTATATTATGATCATGTGCCTTTATAATCAACAATAAGATGTGAAATGGCAATTGCTGATATATTTGATCCTCATAGATAAAACATGTTTGCAGATTTGAGGTAAAAATATTCTCCATATAATTTTCTATAGGATCATTAAAAGCATAATGTATGATTTGTGTTTCTAGGCCTTCAATGACTAGTTTCTCAGTTGTATTCTGAATATTAGTCCTTGAAACTATTTCTTCAGTCTTGTGTTTGAAATAATAATCATCCTCAATATGTAAGTCAAAATATAGTACAATTTCCTCTTGCTTAGGAGAAGGAATATTTTCAAAGAATTCTCTAGGATTTCGGAAATTTTATGACTGAATTTGAGAATGCAAAAGTTTGATTTCATTTTCATAATTTTCAAAACTTATCTCAAGAATCCATTTTTTAATTTGAGGAGAAATTTTTTTTGATTTAAAAAGAAGAAAGAAAGCTCTTAGAAAATCCTCATCAAGCTGAAGTTCTAATATCTCATCCCTCAAAATATTGCTCTATGAAATTATCTTAAATTGGGAAATCATACTGATCATATTTAGGCACATCCTCAGCATAAGGAATGTCATCAATTATAAACATTGAATCAACATATTTCTCTTCCAAAAATCTCAATATATCTTGATTAGACTGGTTGCATTCTATTTGAAAGTCATTATTTTTCTCAATAGGAGTGCTATCAAGCAATGGGCCTTTTTTGGAAGGTAAAATAACATGAGCATCAACTTGTTCTTCTGTTTCTTTATGGATAAAAACTTTAGTACATTCATCAACATTAGAAGAAGTAGAAACAATTTCTTCATTATGTAAATATTTTGAGGATGGTTGCATGTTTAGAAGCAAATTAATTTCTTCTTCGGTGAGGGGGGGGTGGGAATCTCTGAATTCTTAGATTGAAATGACAATTTTTTTTTCCCTTATCTAAAAATTGATCACGAGGTTGAAAATTTTCTTTAACTTCATTCAAAAGATTAAATGAAACATCATTTGTTATCACAGAGGGGCTTTATGGATCTTGATTCATATCCCGATTTATTTCATTTTTGTTTAATTCCTCTTGATTATTATGACATTAAACTTGAGAATGAAAGTTATGGACTTCTTCTAATAATTCTTCAGGAAACCAATTCCCAAAATCTTCATAAATATTTCTAAGGTAACATTTAAGATATTCAGCTTGATCACAACAATTTTCAGCTAATGATAAAGATGGAAAATCTTCTTTCTAATGCTCATAAAATACCTTATGAAAATATTTTAGAGAAAATATACTAGCAGGTTTGAGAGCTTCATACCATTCCCTTGCTTTTCCTCCTAAGGATGCCATAAATATCTTCATGAGGCAATCCTCATGCCAATCACCCTTCAATGTTGATGAGTGTATATGAAATTTAATGAGATGCAACAAAGGATTATTAGTATTTTCATCTTGAAATCTGGGCAAATTACTACCCCAATCTACCTTTGGTAATTTGTGTGGAAATCCAGGTATGTGATTTCTGCTCATGGGAGCATATCTTTGTTTTATTCTTGGATCATCTTGAAAATAAGCCATAATGAAAAGCCACTTTATCCGTACAACCAAGTTAGATCCTTATATAAAATACAATACATATTGAAAACTGTTCTTAACATGAAAGAACATAATGTCTTGGATTAAGATCCAAGTTGAAAGCCTGATCTTTCCATATTGTTATTCCAGGTTCATTCCTCCAGTGGAGTCTTGATTGTGAAATGAATTTGGAGTCGCCAGGTGGATGATTTTAAAATTTGTGTGTCTGATCATTGTCCACCATCATAGATCAGATCTGAACCTATAAAATATTTCTGAAGAAAAAGGTTTAAATGGAATAAATAATACAACTTCAACAATCTCTTTAAGAAGTTTCTGATATTGGAGTTAAATTTTCTTAAATATTTATTTAACTAGAGGAACTGATTAAATGTCTGAAACCAAAGTTCAGTTCATAAACTAGACCGGAGATAGACTGAAGTAGCATTTATTTACTATGCAATTGCAGAGAAAAAGTAGTTCAAAGGTTACCTGGCTAACTTTCAGGCTCCAACTGTAGTTTATAAAGTAAACACAGTAACAATAAAATTATTCAGGTCCCCAGTGGAGTCGCCACTATGTTATCACTCAGATTTTCCTTGAAGTTGTTGAAAGAGGAAAGGGGTCCGAGGTAACCACAAACCAATCTTTTAGGTACATAATCTAGCCAATATATACCCAGAGAGGGCTCTCTCTGTAAAATTTAGCTTTGTTTTAGAAGATGTTAGGCTTGTTATAAAGTCCAGGGGGTTTGTTTGATTTTGGGTGGTGGAATTCGATAGTTGAGGGCAATATTGAGTAGTTCAGGCCATTGGGCTATGGATTAAAAAAGATGGCTTCAATGGATTAAGTTTCTAGACAAAAGCTGGTTTTACAGGGCAAGATAATCAAACAGAGAAAAATTTTAGATCTAAAGTGAATGGAATGGATTAAAAATGGATGAAAGGAAATTAAGAATCTTTCAACACATTCATAAGAGGGAAAATTGAGTGATTATTAACAAAGAGAAATTAAGAATTCTTTATTAAATAACCAAGATGTTTAAACTAGAAAAATAGGAGCAATTAAGAATTCACTGTTTAAAACCAGTTTAGAAGAAAACATTTAGAATAACAATGATTGAAATCAAATTACACTTAGTACTTTCTGATTTACTCCTTTTCATTATTCATTTAGAAATGAAACCCAATGATATAATAAACAGATATCAAGACTTTAAAACATAAGGGAAAGATGAGTTATTGATCCGTAGTCTGACACATGAATCCTATAAAAATTCTTTCGCTTCAATTCATCATATAGCTTAGACACAAAAAATTTCTCCAATAGCACTTTATTCCAAATAGTAAATGTTACAGCAGAGTATAAACCCCCCCCCCCCCCCCCTCAATACTCTGATTGAGGGAGTATTTATATAAAAAGTTACAAAAAAAATATCTCCTAACAACTTGAGATATTATCTAGGATGAATCATAAGTAAAGTACAAAAATATAGACATATGGTCTCGTAGATAAGAAAGAATGATAACTGATGTTGTGTTGTTTCGTTTTTTTGAGAATGTGCTGGAGGAAGGACCTATGCTTTGGCTCATTGTTGTCCTCTTCAGTAACTATGTGCTGGCTGGTTCGTTTAACTGATACTCTTTGACTTTCTCTAATACACTTTGACCTTTATTCATCTTTTTATCCTTCTTTCCATGACTTGCTATAGTACATAATCAAAATTCAGGTAAGAATAATTTTTACAAAAGTTTTAACAGTTATTCCCACCATTTATCTTCCAGAATCCTGGTTCTTTACAACTTTATGAGAGTTTCATCAGTCTCTATATACCTAAAGAAAGTAGGTTGAGAAGGGAACAAATGCTTTACTTCATGCTCAAGATAAAAAAAAATTTCTAGTCTATTATGAAGATCTTTTCCTGTAGGCAATGCTGCTGTTGATGAACTAGTTGAGGCATTGGCCTGAGTGTCAGCATACTTGTCCAATTTTTCAACATAACTTTCCAGGTCCATCAATTTATCCTCTGAAATGAAAGGATTGGGCAATCCTTTATTCAAAAAAATGTCAAATCTTGTTCTGAAGGCAGTGATTTCTTCTTTCATGTCTAAGCATCTTCGTTCTAAATTTTGCATCAGAGTTCTTTTGGTAAAAAATCTCTTTATTTCGAAAATTGTGCCTGTCCTGTCTTTAATGAAAAATTCTTCAAGTTGCTGCTTGTTCTGAGTATTTAGAAAATGAATGAGTTCATTGGCTTCATTAGGCCTGTTTCCCAATTCTTCCCTTGCTGCTAGGACTTCTTCTATAGCCAATTTGACTAAATCATTTTGTTCCTGCATTATTTGAATTGAGGGCCAAACATCTTTTATTGATTGGATGATGTTTTCCAAAAGAATTTCATTTATTTCTTTTAAAGGCTTCACCAATGTGAGATCCTTTTCCAATGCTTTGACTTTTTTTTCTAATTTGTTCACTTCTCTTTTTTTATCAGCAACACTCATTTTTGAAAGATCATATTTGTGTTCTAGAGTGGCCAATTGTTCCTTTGTTCTATGGAGCTCTATTACCTAAAGTTTCATTTCTTCCATTGACTTTGTTAATTCATCAATGTTAAAATTTGTAGTGTTGCCCTGTGGCAATTCTATTGGCTGACCTGTTGTTGTTGTACCTGTCACTACTCCTGCTGTAGATACTGGAATATTTGTCTGCTTATCTTTCAATGCATTCTCAAGCTCTTTTTCATTTGCATTAAGTTGCTCATTCAATTTTAAGAGCAAATCCATTAGTTCTTCCTCCGAATTTTTCTTGATGATTTCTGCAGTCTGTGGATGTCTTGAGGCAGGTAATTTCAGTTGCTTTCTCAGAGATGCAATATCATCATCTTTTCTCTTGATCAAAGCTTCAATACCTTTCACATCTTTAGGATTATGATCCAAACCAATAATTATTTCCTCCAAAGTTTTGATTCTATTATCCTTAGCCTGGGAGGAGAATTTTTCAAGTTGGAACTGTGTATTAGTGTTATCCAAAGAATCCTGCAACTTATGGGCCATCATTGATTTATTCGTCAGAGTAGAATAAATCATCTCACCTGTTTGCTTGTGTAGCTCAATCTGATCTAAAGGATGTATATCCTTTGCTAAGACTTCAAAATTAGTCCTATTGTGATATGCAGTTGTCTGTGGCTGTTGCACCTTGGGCTTGAAGTGGCTCATTAACAACTTACCCTGTTGGATGTCATAGGCTGACATCAATCTTTCTTGATTTTTTGGAGCCATCTTCAAATATTGGTTGTACACTTGATGTCTAAGTGGATCGTTCTTGGCCTTTATATTGATGAATGTTCTTTTGATGTCCCAGGCATCTTTTACTGGGGGTTTGGAAGAAGATATCTCTGCAATTCATTGCCTCTGTAGTTCATTTCTTTGAAAATTAGTAGATGTCCCACTACCTATACCTGTTTGCTAACTGTCTTCTCTTCCCTGGCTATCAGGGATTTTCTGAACTGATTCAACTTCTAGAAGAGGAGTTAATTTCTACCTTTTAACACCTTGATGTTTAGAGGAGACACCAATAGGAGTAGCTTCTTCAACCTCTCTCCTTTTGCACTTTTTGTACATTTAGAGGAGTTTGTAAAATTTAAATTTCTGACTCATTGACTTGAGTAGGAGAAATTTGTATTTTACCCTGTCCTTTAGAAGTATGAGGTTGTTCTGTCATTGTAAATTTCTCTGTAATATGTATGTCAACCTCTTTCTCCTTGTCTTTGGATTCTACTACCACTGTATTAATCTCCTACAAATTTCATTGTGAAGTCCTGGCTGAAGAAGATCCTAGTATCTGCACCTGTCCAAAAGAGTCTAGGTCAAGTATATTTCCAAGATCTTTCATCACATTTTCAACATTGACCTGCTCGCTATCTTTTTCAATCAATGTCCCTTCCACCCATTCATCCGTATTGGCATATTGTTCTATTTTTGGGATTCTTTGAGGGATGTATGGTGATAGTTTATTTTTCATTCTTCTATCACAGATAAAGTTGTTTGGATCATAAGGCACCCAGTAGAAACTCTTTTGTAATCTGAGATAGTCTTCTAAAATTCTTTCGTCTTGCTTTCCAGCTTCCCTGGAGTTACAAATAAAGGGACCTAATTGGCTCTCGATCCTGAGCTGAGCCTTTTTCTTTTCATTGCAGAAATGAACTATATCTGAATTAATAATCTGCCTAAAATACTCTAATGCAAAGAGTCTCATTTGGACATATTTTTGCAATTTGAATGGGAATAACTCACATCCATATATTCTGATCTCTGTGTGGTTTTGATATAGGTACCAGTCACATATATTGTACTGCTTTGAGAGCTGAAGGATTTTATTGATGTCATTATTTATCCTGGGAGGAGAGACTCCTATCAACAAGGTTGTTGCAGGATGTACAAAAAGGTCAACAAACTCATTATAGGAATAAGGAGAATCAAGGGAATTGTGAGTAATGGCAGACCAAAAGATGATTGACCTAGGATTCCCTTTGGCATCAAGTTTCTTAACATAAAAAGGGAAACTCTCTGATTGAAAGTAAATCATGAGGTGATATATCACAGAAGAATACTTGAAAGCTCTCTCATTCCCTAATCTCATGAACTGATCATGGATTTTGTCAGCAATATAAGATGCAAAATCGTACTTGACAGCAGGAGGCTGTCCACGGGTAAAAATAGATAAAAATACTAGGGTTAATTGATCAACATACTCACTAGTATTGAAGCCCATTATAGAAGATATCATGTTCAGAATAAGTCTGCCCACATCAGTAAAAAAATTATAACCAAAAGGGGGAGGACTTTTAGGCTGATGCTACGGTAACATGAAGGTTTGGCATAGGCGGACTAACTCTTCATGGGATAAATCGGTAGATTTCTCAAGTAATTCAGCCATGGACAGGGGAGTGAGGGCTTGACCAAGTTGGAATTGTAGCATTTCATTTATGGACTGAGCAGTTATTGGGAAAAGGACATTTTGACTTGGGGATAAAACTGCTCATTGGTCGGGATCATAGTTTGCATGGCAGTAATGGATTAGCTCAGGAAAAATGTGGACTGAGGGGAGAAGGTACATGGGAAGATTATATTACCAAAGTCCAAAGATGTCAGAACCATTCAAATAATTTTCTCTGCAGTGACAAAAAATTCGAAGAGGATTCTCACTGAGAAGCAGGTCTTTAATTTGAAAATCCATATCAGCTAAAGGCAAATAATCGAAGTCCCTTTGAGGGGCATTGAGGGGCACAACATTCAGAGCTACAGGAACTTCCATTTCTAGTTCTTGTGGATTCAGAAATGAAAATTCGGTTTCTGATGAAAAAACAGGAAAAATTACAGGTTTTGGGGATGCAATTGCAATTCTGGGAGTTGAAGAATAAACTAATAATCAATTTTTAACCCTGCTTCAGTGGAAGAAAATGAAAACCATGATTCTTAAAAATTTCAGTGGGATTTTAGGGTAAATACCTATTTTCCGAGAATGAATAGTGTTTTAAACAGGTACTGGTTAAGGCAGAAGAAGTCTGGAGTGTTCTTCTACAATTCTCTTCAGCAAAGTAACAATCGACAGACTTCAACAGTTGATTTTTTGAAATTTGTTGCATGGGAGACTAGTTATCGCATGAGATAATGAAAGCGACGCGGGCACATTTGTTTTATTTAGAAAGTCAAAAGGGTGGCAGGTTTTGATTTATGACATCAGCAGGTACGGAGGCTTCGTCACAGAGGACAGGCGGTAAGCGGTTTCCATCGCACCGCTTTTGAGGCAAGGTGGTTTTGGGCGGAGGGGAAGCGATTCCATAGGATGAACGATGCGTGGCTCTGTACGGTTTGGAAAACCGCTTGGAAATAACGCGTTATCGTTCAGACGTGGATGGCTAGTGATATGGACAATAACTGTTCATCTCAAACGGGTTGATCAAACGGTTTTTGGGGCGATAAGGTGACGGGAGGATAACAGGCAGGCCCGACGCAATTAAACGTTAATTAATCTCATCGGGGGGAATTTGATTGGCGGAGTTAGGCTATTAATTAATATTGAGGATTAATTAATTCCTTTTTAAAATGCAGACAAGTGATTGGGAGGGAGTCGAGCAAGGGGAAAAAATATATATAGAGATGGGTTATTTCGAAGTTTGGTTAACATTAAACTTCGGATTTATTTTTTCGTTTTAAACATATATAACATATGTTTAAAGGTTTTTTCAGATATTTTTTATTATATGGTAATTAAACCAAAGCGATTTGCTTACCATAGGGGCAGGAATAATATAAAGATATATTTTAGTCAAAGGGAGTATATTGGGGGTTTTTATTTAAACATGTGGAGATAAAATACTTTGACTAAAATTATAATAAATGGGTTTTTGGGTATCTTATAAAGAAGGAGTTATATATAATAGGAGAAGTTTATTTTCATAGAGATTTAAATAATAAATTAGAAATTAATATGGAAATGAACTAAAGCGCTAAGTATAAAACATTAGAATAATGTATTTAACTTGTGCTTGCATGAAAAGGGTTTTTATGGAATATTGCATGAGTTTCCTAAGTAAAATGGGATTTTACTTAGGAAAAGATTTTTTTAGAAATGAATGAGCGTGGTTATGAATGATCTTAAGTACTTAGGTTTTTCCAATTATTGGGCCAAGGGTCTGGTCCCTCGAATAGTCAAGGAAATGCCTTGAGCCCCTTTAATCTTTAAATACCATAGTACTTAGGGGAAATTAGTGAAATTTTTAGGGAAAAATGAGAAGGGAGGTTAATGATCTGACTTTGCTTTGCTTGAAATTCTTCCAATGTATTGTCTGCCTTTGCACTTGTGATGAAAGTAAAATATTTCACACATCTAACGCCATTATTCATCACATGTAATTCTGCAACAACATCTACCTACCCTACCTACTTTACCCTAACATTTTTTCTTCTTTATTAGAGTGCACTTAAACTGGCAAACCCTTATCACACTTTTTCTTTTACATCTGAAAATCTATCTAATTCTAACCTTATTACATCCAAGGGCTCAAATTAAACTGTTGAGCTCCTTTTATTTACTCTACCTATCTACTTATCTGCCAAGATTAAACAGTTTTGTCAGATTTTATTCTCTATCTCTAAAACATAAAATTGAAAGATGAACTACCCAAGCTTAAGCTGTTTGACTATTAATAAATTGTGGCATAAAATACAAGTTGCACACAATTTTATTTATTACAAAAGAGTAAAAAGTAGTGGCATTTAGGCTTGCACACTTTCCTTGGCCTTTATTTTGGTGGGGTTCATTTCTTTCACTTTTTTGGGCCATTTTTATTCTTTTCACCCTTTGATTTTCTTTTAGGGTATACCCTCTTTACATTTTTAAAATTTTTTGATTTTTTGATTTTTGAGAATATGGAAAACCTTTGCAACAAGAAAAGGTTATGAACATATTTCATAGTTCATCAATTCAATCATGAAATATGATACCTATTGGTATAGGAGTTTAACAAACACATCAATCATTTCATTTAATATCACATACATAAAGTTCAATATCAACAAGCACAACACATGTAATGAAATAGTTGTAAGATCAACACATGCATTTGCGCCACTATAACATATAATCAAAGATTGTC
Source organism: Pinus albicaulis (assembly GCA_034641835.2). Taxonomy (NCBI): domain Eukaryota; kingdom Viridiplantae; phylum Streptophyta; class Pinopsida; order Pinales; family Pinaceae; genus Pinus; species Pinus albicaulis. The sequence goes on from CM076574.1 coordinate 647,237,963, forward strand.
TACATCAGCATTCTACATCAATAAACAAATTTACTTAGTCAAGTTAATGCATTTCAAAGAAAAGTCTACATCAACATTCTTACAAATCCATTTTAGAACTTGTAATTGAATTCATTGTTTTAAGTTAATCATTAAAATCATTGTAAGCTTTCTTCGGTGCATTTTCGATAGTGTTCAACACCCTTCCTTTACAAAAAATCAAGTGAGTGCATGAGTTTTTAAATCAAACAAACAACAAGTTCACATCTCTTGCAAGCGAGTATGATTATTCATTCAAGCAATTTGTGTCAAGACAGTACAAAGATCAAACCTTCAAGCGAGCCAGAGTGAAGTTCATTGCAGCAAACATCAAAGCAGCCAAACAAGTTCAAATCTAACACCAATCAAGAAAATCGAGATCGACATCAAGCGAGATTGGCTATTCATTCAAGTGAGGGTGAAGTCATCAAGTAAGTCAAGTGAGCGCTTAAACAAACGTAATCGTCATCAAGCAATTGTGAATTCTAGAGTTTAAGCAAGAGAATTCTACAATTATAGCAAGTGTTCCAAGCAAGCACAATAAGCAACAAATCAGGTGAGCGTGCCATTCAAGTCACATAGCAAGTGAGCCTGTCATTCAAGTACCAAAATCAAGTGAAACAGTTCAAAGCATGACATCTCCGACAAGAGAGCCTGATTTCAAGTGAGCAAGTTCAGATGGCGTAACATATTAAGTTGTTAAACATTCTTCATAGTTTGATCATCTCAAGTGATGAAGACATGGTGCATTTCAGTAAAGAAACTCTTGCTGATCTTTCACGGCATCTACAAAAAAAAAATAAACCATTGAGTTTCTTCAACTAGAGTCGCAACTTCAAAGGATTGAATTGCAATAAAAGCGTGATACTTTCAAGTTTTTTAACCATCCAGATGATAAGTCATTCATTCAAAAAGCTTCAAGTGTCGAATTTGTTCCAGTTCCAATTTCTTCCAAGCCCATCATCAAGCCCTGGGAAGAAATTCACAATAACAAGAATCGACGAGGCTTAGGATATGTCAACAATGATGACACCACCCTACATATCCCAGATTATTCCAAGCCAATTAAGTTCATCAATGGAGGATTTCTTGCACAACTCACCTCAGCAAGTTCTGAGAAAGTTGCAGACAACCAGAAATAAATGCAACCCAAAGTTGCAGACAAACAGAATTGAAAGAAACCTGAAGTTGAAGTCCAACTAAAATGTTCTCATTGTCAAAGAACCGATCATATGGAAGATCAGTGTTTTCATCTCCATCCTTGTCGCTGTTAGGGAAAGCGCAATCATTTCTTAGATAAATGTCACAATCAACAACAAACAGTTAGATTGAAGATACATTATGAATGGATCGACCCTTGGAAATGGTCATCCACAGTTAAATGATTGTCTCAGTTCTACAATCGCATACAATCACACATAGTGCAACCAATAGTGAAAAGATGATGGTACTCTCATGCAGTTGAATAGAGGAGTACACCAGTGTAAAACTCCTACACCTAAAGGGGGCGAGTTCAGGAATACTTTCCAAGAGAAGTGTCTCTCCTTTCAGTTGCCAGACGAGGGAAAATGTCAATGAGATATACAGTGGTTGTCAGACTCAGAGTCTCGAAAAAACCAGCGAAAGTAGCTAGTGGGCACCTTCAACAGTCAGTGGGCATCAAAAAATTTTCTAGTGGGTAGTCGACAACAAAGAAGCAGTGAACAGTTTTCAGCACAGCAAAAGCAACAGTGAGTTGTTTTTGACATCATCAGCCAGTGGGCTTTTAACAAATTTTGTAAGTGGAGAAATGATGCTGATTTCATGCAAAGTACAGATGGATCCTTATGCAACTTGGAACTTTATGTAGTTTTCAAGAGAAATTTAGAGATGAATCAGACGTGAAGCTGACTCATGGTCTCTTCAGATTGCAGTTTTTCAGCATCCATCTTTGGCGATTTTTCAAGAAATGTTTTTGAGAATCAACATGAGAACTTGGAAGATGGTTCCTCATTATTAATTTGGATTTGTCATTAAAGGGGGGAATGTTAGCCTCTCTCAAATAACAATAATAAATCCAAAATAATAAATTAATTAATTAAATATTCCATGTTAGGAATATGTGCCTAATTCTTGGGTTGTTCCTCAAATATTGGAGTTTGTTTAGTAACTCCTATCTTGGTGGATTTTTAGTGAGAAATTATCTCAACCAAAGGAGTCTAAGATAGCTCAGACTATATTAAGACATTGTCTGTAATATATTTAAATTGTAAACTAAATTATTTTAATAAGAGAGAATGATGAGAATGCCATGAGGCTGAAGAATCTTTTCCACCATTGTTTTGTCTGGTTTTGTATCTATGTTTTCTGCAATTTGTTTCTTAGTTAAATATTTTTCAATATGAAGAATAGTGTCGGAAAGGGGTCATGTACGCAGGTGTCATTTATCTTGCTTAAGTCCACACAGATTCATATTTCTCCCTTTCTTTTCTTTTCTAGAACCACCATCAAACTTACCCAATCCGACTGATAGATCGGCTCGATAATACCTGCAGCAAGCATTTTATCGATTTCTTCCTTAACCTTCTATTTATAATTAGCGTTAAGCTTATAAGGCCACTACTTTACAGGGCAGAGATATAGTTTTATCTTGATGCGCATAACCCCATAGGTCCCCTGTGATCCCTTTGAGCTCCGAAAACATGGTTGGGAATAAGTCTTGATATTCTGTGAGCAATTCAACAACTTTTATTACAGTTTCATCATCCCACTAATCCCCAATTTTAGCCAACTTAGGCTGTTCTGCTGTACCAATGTTTACTTCCCTAAGTTTCAGAGGCTTTGTCACATCCACAATCTGCAATGGAGGTCCCACAACTACGTGCTCCCCCTCTAATTTTTGGATAGAGACATTACACATATCCTCATCCCACTCTTCTATATTTATATTACGACAATTAACAATATCCTGCATCTACATTTCCAATTTGGGTATTTCGTATGCTGCATAAGGGATGGATTCACCAAATACAAAGGTATCGATATCCTGCAGAGCTTCATCAAGCGCCTCCGATCCTCATGTTAACCCGAATTTCCCCAAAAATTCATCCTTTAAGGTTTCCCACTGGTGGGTGCGTTGAAGTAGCTCTGCATCTAGGTACCATGCGGTGGGAATTGGTCCCAAGGCATGAATAAACAAGTGAACCCATTCTTCTATAGTACGATCACACCATTTCTCCATCCAGATGAAAAAATGTTCATGCGGATCCCCTGGGCCAAGAAATGTCTTGATGCGCATGTCGACTGGAGGCTCAAATCGTAGGACCATCATATCCCGACATTCCTCCCACTCCTGGAATGCCCCTATATGCGTGTCCCACCATATTTTAGGTGTTGCATGCATGGCTAGATTAAGGGCCCATAACCTTCATTCTATGGCAACCTCATCTTCGAATGTTTGCAAAAAATATTTTATACTACCAGAACCATCAAAGTAGGGAATTTCTCTTACCTCTGAAGATATGCAGTGGAAGTCCCTTGTAATTCGCAGGCAGCGCAGTGCAGAGACATCATGCAGTTGGTTTTTCCAATTTTCAATTTCCTTGTCAGAGTCGGAGAAGCATTAGCTATCTCTTTCCCAGAAAATCACACCATCAGCCATAGGATTGATCCAGTCTTCATCTATTTTATTTAACTTATAGATGTGATCCATCTCTTCTTCCTCATGCACCAGCTTTGTATACCTATCTCCTTCTGCGGGATCTAGCAGTACTATCACCCGTGTTCCTTCACTTTCAAACACCATGGTCCTCTTTTTTAAGTTGTTAATACTACCCATATCTATGTCCCAGTCCAATCCTAGGAGTGCCAGGTAAGGGTCTTCATCTTCTACAATTTGAATGACTTCAAATTTAGCCTGGACCTTAACTCCTCCGATATCTACCATGATCTTTAATAATATTCCCAAGGGGATGATCTTCTATTGGTTGGCCATGCACAGCTGGATAGTGGACCATTCCAACTTAGGTTCTCCCATTTTCTGCCAAGTTTTTTTAGGTAGTACATTTGCATCTGATCCTAAGTCTAGAGTGCCCTAATCCATCTCGTAATCACCAATCTGTGCGGTCAACAACATCTCCCTACCAGTGTGTCTCTTATGCTTATATAGTTTGTGCACATATTTAATTTCCATATCTGGGGTTATTTTTTCTGCGCATCTTTCTATCAAGGCTTGGAGGTTTTCTATGGCCCTTTGGTTGTGCAACATATTTATACATGCCTTCAGGAGTGGTCTGACCTCATCATCTGCATTGGGGTTAGTAGGGGTATAAGGAGTAGGTGCCTCAACCTTAGCAAAATATTGGTGAGCTGCGACAAAGGTTTCCTTTTCTTTCTATAATTCCAAACCTTCTTGTTTAACAACTGCTTTACAGATGAGATGCCGCACCTCAACCTTCTCCGCAGCTCCTCTGGTGGCCATGCCGCTGCGCGTTATAACATTAACACTTAGTCCTTTATCTCGAGGTTCTGCCTTGACCCTTTGTACATTCTACGTAGTTGTCTGCTACTTCTCCTGCATCTTGGCTATCAGAATTGGGAAATCTTCAATCACATGATCCAGATGTCTATAGTATCTTTAGGATTGTATCACAGGGGTCACATAGTCCCTTTCAAAGTGCCCTATTTCTCCACAGTTATAGCAAATCAATTTTCCTCTCCCTGTACCTGCGCTTCCACCTCGTCCCCCTCCACTGCCCCTAGCTGGGGAGCCTCCTATGCCTGAGGGGGATCTTGGCGAGGACGGATATGACTATACCCTATATAGATATCCTCGATTTATCATCAGATCATACGTCCAACAATTCTATTCATCATGGCCTACAGATTTACAGAACTTGCACCATTGTTGCTTTATTTCTGGGACATATGCAGCAAAGCGAGGGTAGTGGCTGGTATCGTGCATCCTAGTACTATGACAATGATCACACCAAAGCACTAGTCCACTTAGTCCTGCAACTTCCCTAGGTCGCAATGGACTGGGCCCCCCAGCCTGTATGTAGTCTGCTAGCAGAGGAAAATTATCCTTGGTGTGTCCATTCACCCTGCAACGTATGCACCATATTTTAGGGCTAGCCTCTGTTCCTCACTCCTTCCATAGATTTTGGATCTCCATATGCATTGCTTCTAGCTAGCCTTGTATCTGTTGCACTCCTAACTAGGTATCATCTCTTGGTCCAGTTTTTAGCTTCATCGCAATTCCCAAGGCCTTTTCCTGCGATTTAATGGCTTGGTGTCCCATTGGCACGCACAGGTGGGGAAACACCATAGAAATGAACCACTCCATGTGCTTCCTATCATTGTATAGAAATCCTCCTTATCTAATTACCTTATTTAACCATTGGTTAGCCTCCCATACAGAATCGAATGGTCCTTGCTTGAAATCCTTCAAATCATTCACTATCTGCGAGTAGGACTTGGGCTTCTTGAAATTTTGTTTCAAAGAATTCTTAATCTCTTCAATGGTTGCATTTGCATGCTATTTTATGTATTCCATATACTAGTCCAAGACCCTCCCTTCAAAGGCAAGGGATAGTTGCGCCCTTTTTATTGCATCACTAGCTACGTTCTGCGCAATCCATATCAATCCTATGATGAACCAAAACCAATCCATATCTTCATCTCCTACGCCCTTAAAGGTGGGTAGCTTCATGTTCGAGGCCATATCGTCTTCTGGTGGTGGAGGTGATGAGTTCTTACCCTTATGAGGGTTTGAAGGTGGCGTAGACAGAGAGCTATGTGCAGTAAAGTTTCTTACTAGACTGTAGAGAGATCAATCTCCTTCTTGATTAGTTCTGTAATATTTACCACTGTGCATTATACCCTCACTTTGATCGGAGCTCATTCACTCTGTGTGGATACACATAATTCTCTTTTCGCACAGTAATATCTTAACCAGTACTGGTAAGGTTTTCAGAAACTTACGCCGGAAATCCTTGAAGAACCTCTGCTTTGCTTCAGAATAGGAGATGAATTGATCGATGGCAAACTCTGTCAAAAACCCTCATAGCACACTGTCCACCAAGTGATCTACCATATGAGTGATGGTGTTATCAGTCTTTCTTAACCATTGGATCAACTTTGGAGTCCACTGCATGACCCATTTGTCCTTCCAACACTTCTAGAAATCTACGAGCCTTGCAAGCCACTCCTGAAGCTCGGTCGCAAATGTCACAAAGAAAATTTCATAGATCTCTATGAAAATGTACTTATTCTTCCACTTTTTCGCTGTCAACCTTGTGCTGCAATTCTATTTTATCACAAATTTTTGAATTTATTTTTCGAACCACTCCTCAATTTCTTTCTTCTCAAGTTTCCAATATTCTCTTGGAATTACTTGATTTCTCTCTCAAAATTCTCCCGGTCCTGGAAACGGAACCATTTTTTGGCTCAAGGGGTCCTAACCCAGGTTCAGAGGTTATGGTTTGCCAAAAAACCCCTGTACTACTGGCCCTTTCAGCAGCGAGCTGCTTGCATAGGCGAAAGTCTCACCCGAAGCAGTATGGGAGGGTGCTGGAACCAGGTTTCCGCACCCTGAGAGAGAGTACGTAAATCAAGTAGATCTAAGTTCGCAGCCTAACCAATTTACAAATAACATATTTATTGGAAATTTCTCCAATCATTATAGTCCACAGTTAACAAAGCTACTATCAGTCATAGATCTTAATCAACACCTTTGCATCAGAAATATCACATGTAATATCATAAGCGCATAAAAAAATAGATCACAGGAATACTTCATATTATAACATAGACAAATATGCAGAAAAAATAGATAATTGACAGTAACTGTAACAACTCCAACAGTTCGCATCAACAGTAATACATTAACTCATATAACATGGAGATACTCTAATCAGATTCGCATGTATTAGCATTCAAAACCCAATACAATCCAACACTTCTTGCGCACACAGCCAACAGGGTCCACACACAGTATGAATGAGGATCTCCACCCACAAAGTCAGCAGGATTCCTTACCCTAGCAATCCAAACAGATCTAAAAATTCAAAACTATCATCAATCTCTATTATTTCCTACCTAAGACTCAAAATGTTTCATCTATTTATACCGGTTTAGCCTACGCATCCAATGGTCTGCAAACTGTGGTTTGCAGACTCTTGGTCTACGCTTGACCCATTACAATGTATTAGGCACTTTTAACCACCCCAAAACCCCTGTGTTAGACTAATTAAGACCACAATATACAAAATTTATACAAAATTCGCGGCTTTTAGGGGACCGTGTTCCAACAGTACCTAGAACATTTTTCCATGATGATACCAAAGCGCATGTTAACATGCCCTAGCATAGCATATGACTCTCCTAGCATGTGTTGGCATGCCCTGTAGTCCCTGGCATGCCCTGTAACACCTTGGCTTGCATTAACATACATTATAACTTTGCACACATTGGCACTTTAGATGTATTGGAAATTATTATTAGTTTTCCTAACATTCCCATTTTGAAAAAGATAATGTCTTGACTTATTAACCCTCCTATGTGCTCATTTCCTTGAATTTTATCTTGGTTCTTCCTTTTGTTTCCTTTACAATCCTTGACATATATTGGAATACCCTAGAACCCTTCACATCCTAGCATTCATTACTACCCGCCATGTCTTGGCATTCCATGGAACTATTTGAAACATAGTAGAACATATTAGAACTACCTAGCACACTCTGACACTTCTTTGAAATTCACTAATATTCCCTAGCATGCCTTACCAGTGATTAGCATACCTTTTCACTCCCTCCTCGACATGAATACTATCACTCATTGACACTCCCTGGAACACCCTCATATTCACTTCCATGCATTTGAGATAGTTCTCCCTTGCATTTTCCTAGTATACACTAACACTCCTCAATATGGATTGGCACTCTCTAGCACACCTTATAACTCTTTGACATGCCCTACCACTTCATAGCATGCATAACACTATATGACACACATTGGCACATGGAACGCATTGGTGCTTGGAAAGTGTTAGCACATATGGGATGTGTTGAGATGATTTGGTATGATTCTGAATGGTTTAATATTATATTTATTTGAGATAAATTATTGTAAAGTATATGAGAAGAAACAAAGGAATATTTGACACTTACAAAGCAATAATACTTGCCACTTGGCACCTTATGAAATCTAGTTTTGGTGTTCTTAGCATGCCTCTCATGGAAAAGGTAAATTAATTACTTATTAACCCTCTTATGTGTTCATTTCCTTGCAGTATAAATTTTTTCTCCATTTTTTTCCTTGACAATCCCTGGCAAGCATTGTCACACCCTTGCACAGCTTGGCATTCCTTTGCACTTGGCACATCTTAGCATGTTTGACATGCCTTCACATTATATATCACATGTTAGCATGCCCTATCCTTTCCTATCATGCCTTCACACTCATGCCCTCAAAACTACCCTTACATTTTTTCACGACTTGGGAACCTTAATTTCCATGGGACACCTTGGCACTCCATAGTTGTCATGCCCTCATAGATAGCCTTAATTTTATTGCGACTGGGGAACCCAACTAGGTCATTAGAAAAATAGTGTTGTGCCCAACTCAAATTCTCCCTTTCTTTGAAATTTATTTGTGATTTGTGCCTCATCAAAACCATAGGATTCCCTCTTACAAGTCCTATTATGAACTTCTCCTAAAACACTTCATCCTTCGGACACACAGATTTCACTGACACTCCTTGGAACACACTCTTATTTGTTCATTTCCAAGAATTTTGACCTATTTCTCCATTGTGTTACCCTTTCACTCCCTAACACTCCTTATGGTGCATTGACATTGTCTGCCATGTGTTAGCACACTTTTTCAATCCTTGGAATTCCTTGACACTCTTTAGCTATCATGCACTCACAAGTACCCTTAATTTTTTTTATACATGGGAACCCAACCAAATCCTGCTTCGACTAAAGAAACTTGACCAAGTTACAATTACTGCAACTATACTATGCCTTGTTCACCTAGGAACTACCCATAACTCATCTTAGGATACTCTTGCCCAATCTTAACTCATCCCACTTAAAAATTTACCAATTCAAGGCTCATGTCCAACTGTGGCCATAAAACAACTAAGCAACATAGTTTACATCTTGACATCCCATAATACTTGGCATGTATGACAATCCCTTAGCACTAAGTGGCACATTTTAGCATCCCCTACATTCCTTGGAATGCTTTGGCACCCCCTAGAACACCCTAGCACTCTGTGACATGCCTTGATATTCTAGTATGCCTTGGCACTGCCTAGAATATAACCTTTTCACTCCCTCCTTTGAACACTTGGAGCTCACTGGTACTCCTTATCACACAACCTTATCTATTCACTTCCATGCATTTTTAACTAGTTCTCCCTTGTGTTTTTGTTCCACTCTCTAACACTCCCTAGCACGCATTGGCACACCCTAGCACATGGCACATCTTGGCATGTCACCCTAGAACTCTACCATTCCTTGGCACTACCTAGCATACCTTTTCACTCCATCCTTAGAACACCTATAACTCAATAACACTCCTTGTCACTCATTCTTATTCATTCATTTTCATGCATTTGAAACTAGTTCTCCCTTGTATTAATTCCTTGGCACTCCATAACACTCCTTGTCATGCATTGTCACACCCTAACATATGGCACATCTTGGCATGTTTCCCTCACATATAGCAGGACTTAGCTCTTCCTAGGATATCTTTTCACTAGCTCCTTAGCACACCTAGAATTCACTGACACTTCATATCATAAAATCTTATTCATTCATTTGCATACATTAATTTAACCTAGTGCTCCATTGTTTTTCCCTAACACTTCCTAATGCTACCTATCACATGTTGGCACGGCTTGGCACTTGGCACATCTTGGTTGCATGTCACCTTGGAACTTAAGCATTACTTAGATATTCTTCACATATCATGTCACTCTCTCCTTAGAACACCTAGAACACACTGACACTCCCTGTCACACACTCTTATTCATTCATTTCCATGAATTTATACCTACTTCTCCCTGTTGGACATTGGATAAACCAAAACTCACCATCTGTTTCACGACATGGACTAACTGCCTCTCATGGATCCTTCTATCTGGAAATGTGATCGTTGAATAACACTTGCAGGTTTTGGTCTAACAGTAATCATGATTCCCAACAAGTGGTATCTGAGTGTAGGTCACGAGTTCTATACACACATAACTCGTGTTGGGGTGGATATTGTTGGACATTGGATAAACACTATCTCCCCATGTGTTTCATGACATGGACAAACTACCTCTCTTCGATCTGTTAGCCACTGATAAATTATGTTATACCAAGAAGTGGCTAATTTTGTTCTTCAAAACTTCAAGAGACAATTCAATTTGAAAAACTATCATCTTTGAAATTTTTATGAAGATAACTAATCTTTAGTTAATCTTCACCGTTGTTTCCCTCATAAACTTGAAAAATCTGTTGTTTTCCTAAAGAAAAAGACTACTAAAAAACCCCATTTTCCCTTCATTTTTATCCCTTCTTTCCTGCATAAAAATCCCTCCATAAGCCTCATTTAACCTTAAAAACCTTGCAAAAATCCATTTATAAGGTTGAAAACCCCATTTTTTCCCCGATCGGAACCTTCAGAAATCTTGAAAAACCGTCATTTTCCATAAGGCCTTAAGCCCCTTTTGGCCCTAGCCCCAGCCCCTTTTTTCGTATATGAACCTAAGCTGTGACCAAGCGCTAATCGCAATCATCACATCACACTTTCTTTTTTTCTCCGATTCCAATCCTGTGATTAAATCACAACTGTTGAAAACATAACAACCAACGGCCTAGATTTAATCGCACTTTGCATTTCACCCTCTGACATCACGCCTTGCGATTAAATCTCCACCGTCGATCTCCCATACCGATCCGATAGTCCATGCTCGTTCACTTCATCGCATCGCAAAAGTTCATTCCATCACAATCGCATCACAAAGATTTATCACAATTTTAACTTTGTTCATTCCACCGATTGCGATCCCACGATCTAATCTTTGTCGTTGATTCTCTTTAATCCAACGACCCTTGTTTCCCCTATTTTTCAAACTCCACATATTCTTTTTCTCCTCTGTCGATAGATCTCTGCCATTGACCTTCTTATATCCAACGGCTCCTATTGATTCTCCCATTTCCGCCTCTTTCCTGCATAAAAACGTTTCCGCTTGGTTATAGCCGTGTAACACTATACAACCACGGCGCTCGCTGACCCCTTTCACTACATGAAAAAATAAGCCGGGTGTCACCACCAACACCCCCTCTATCATTTTCACCTATTTTCCTATGTATTTACCCATTTGTAAAGTTTTTCATTTTAACATTAAAGCCATATTTTTGTGCATATTCAAGTTTTAACCTTGGTTTTTTATGGTTTTGCGCCTTACTCCACCATGGGTCCCACATTCTCTCTACCCGATAGCTCTTCATCTATTGTGCTCTATCTGCTCCGTTGGATCTGGATCCTCCCATCCAACATCCTAGAATCAATATTGAATGATTTTTGAACCTTTCCCACAGTGTGCAACTTTTGCACGATATAAGCATTTTTGAAAAGACACATGTTGAACGCAGACCTATATCACGTTTTTTGGGCCAAAATCTAAAACCACCTTAGAGCTGCATGAAAACCGTTTCCGGTTCTCCACTATACCACTCCTCCCTCTGCAATGTAACTCTAGATTAGATCCTAGCCATCAATCTCTGAGATCAGACGATCTCGATTTAACCTCACCACCAATTCGTTTGCCCTCCATAATTCCTCCAAACGACCTCATTGAATAATCTCAACCACAGATCTTCGTTCTTTGATATAATCCAATGACCCTTATTCAATATCATTCCCAAACTCCCATTGACACCTGGTTAGCTGCTCTGTCGTGGTTTTCCTCCTTTTTCCGCTGCATTCAGCTTTTTCTTCTGCATTGCTCCAAAACCTTTCCACCAACCCTCCTAAGAAGTTTAAACCATGAATTCACAGGATTTAATTAATGTTTGTGTGTTTTTATCCAGGTTTTAATGAAGTTAAATTTGGATCTTCCCGTAGATGATTACACTAATATTGGACAAGGATGATGATCCTTGTGGCCTTTTGATATATATTAAAAGGTTTCAAAGTGATAATTAAATGTTTTTATGAAATCGATAAGTCATGATTATCGTTTTTCTGAGCAAAATTCCCATAAACCCTCTGTGCACCTGTAAATAGAAAAAGACAGTCAGCATCAATTATATAAGTGTATCAGTGTCAAAGACGAAGATTACGGTTTAATCAAGCCTAAAATTCGATCCAAATATAAACCATTGTGTTTAGGAAATATAGAATCAGATCTAGAACACCTCAGAGCCATATTAAAGGGGCAAATTGATTTCCCAGCTACTATATTTCCACCTTGCAGCTCTCTGCCTCAAAAGAATACCCAGATCAAATCTCAGTCCAAAACATTAAGGCCAAAGACAACTGAACAGTTATTACAACTGAAAAAAATATCCTAACTGTCAGTAGAACATATTGAAAAGAAAAGAAAGTGCCTTAAAGTAAATATTTTTACCCATTGGGCCTTAAAAAGAATAAACAGAGTAAACAAAATAGAGTTGTAATTCGATGAATTCTTGCCTTATGCCTTGCATGGTTTTCAAGGCTAGGAGTTAAATTTAGAGTAGAATTTATTACACTTTGATCCTAAAGACTCTTCCACCTCCTCATTTCTTATATAAATACTTCTAAAGAAGATGAGGAGTTGTTGGTTGATTGTTCACTAGTTGTAATATTGAAACTCTCTGAAATAATACATAGTCTGTGTGAAGTTGAGGAAGAAATTGAAGTCTTGGAAGCTTGATGATGTTGAAACACACTTGCTCTTGAGAAGGCTCTATCATTGGATCCATGAACTTGGTTTTTGGTGAAGTATTCTGAATGGTTTGATGTTTTATCCTATTTTCATTTTGTTCCATAAATACTTACTACAGTAGGATGAAAGTTTTAGGCTAAGAAATGACTCCTAGAAGCACCTTAGACATGTTCATCCTTCACTGTTTTATGTTTTCTTCTGCTGTGGTATTTTAGAGTCTTTAATCTCTCTATTTAGTCATCATGCTTTTTTTTCTCTAATAATTCAAATGGTTGGTTTCAGCATGATTTATGGTTTTCCTTGCTTCTCTGCTGCCACTTGAAAGCTGTTTTTGAAGTCTCCCTTTGAAGTACCATTGTTTATAGTTAGCCAAGGAGGTATGTTCTGATCATGCCCTTTGTACTTACTTGAAAAATTGTTTTAGAGGTTTTTATAGTTGTGATCATAGATGTGTTAGGTGTTCCCTCTTCTATGACTGCAATTATCAGTGAATATTTTATGTTCTCTAAGTCATTTGAAATAAAATATTTGAGGAAATAGGATGTGCTCCCAAATTTTAGATTTCATTTTGAAATTTGTCTTGAAGTCATTATTTTCTTCAAGTGTGTTTGTATAATTTATGGTTAGCCCTGTCTATCAAATATCTCTTTATTGTTCAAGTTATGTTTTCCAGTTCCCTTTGTTGAGAATTCAATTTCTCTTTCCAAAACATTGATGTCAATCTCATTCACAAAACCAAAGGATCCTATGGCCAAGTTAGATTTTCCCTCTGATATCCCATATCCATTAATGAGTTTGTCATAAACCCCTTCTTGACTCCATTTCCCAATGACTCTAACATTTCTCCTTTCTAGTTATCTTTCCTAGACCTTTCATGCTCTCCTATGTCATTCAACCAAACAAACAAACAAACACCTGCACTTAATAACTAGTCTAAAACCAATACTTAAAGCACACAATATAAGCCTTTGCAAAACAAAGGTAACTTGAGAGATCCCTCTCTAAGAACAGGAGGAATAGATCCTGGAACTCTAAATATTGGTTCTGATGTTGCCTTGTATTTTGATTTGCCAATCTATCAAAACATAGTATCCCAACATAATGGCGATCACAGTGGGACATTTCTGAGTTAGTGACAATCTAAGTACACCTTAGGACTCTAGAAAATCCCTTTGTTTTCAAAAATATCCAATAAATATTAGACACCTCATCGCCACCAACATAATGGTGATCACGGTGGGACCACTGAGTTCATAGTTGCCTAGCAAGCTCTTTTAGACTCATTTTTCTTTCAAACAACCATAGAAACTCAGAAAAACCCAAACATATTTCATATTGGCTTCATAATAAACATTGTGGTGGAGCCATAAAACATTTTACCTTCACAAGAGCTAAAAAATTTCCACCTGGTGACTCCACTGGCCTCCAGTAGCCCTATTACTTCACTAGTCCTTGTAAACTCTCCTGGTAATGCATTGAGCAAACCCAATGATGCTGTTGGTGGACAACAAAGTTCAAAATATTCCATCTGAAGACTCCACAATCCCAAAGGACCTAATAACTCCACTTGAAGAGGATCCTGAACTGGTTGATATGATATAGTGACCTCTTTATTACAAACATGGATCCAAGTATGGACAGAGAAGCTAAACTAGACACATTATTGAACCTAATTGGAAAAATAGTGTGCATACTTGATAAAATATTGGATAGGCATGAGGTTGATACAGATGTTGATTATCCAGAGCAACTTATGCCTTTCCATGATCAAACACAAACTCAACCACTACAAGACAAATACAACAAGAAAAATATGTGTGATGAGAAAGATTACAAAGAGAACAATGAGGAATATTGTCAAGAAGGAATTGATTGCCTCCCTTTATCTTATATTGCACTATTAAGAGAAATTTACAACCAAAATGAAAATGTAAAAAGTGAGCCGTGCCTTTAGGAAAACATAAGCCATCTTGAACTCACAAAATATGAAATAGGAGAAGAGACAACACAACCAGAGTCTCTGCATTTATGTCATGACTCATTTCAGATTATTAAAGAAGAATGGAATCCTGATAATATATTAGAAACAACTCATGAATCCGATATTATAAATGACTGTCACAAAAATCATGACGAGTTGTTTAATATTGAGATAGACCAGGAAAAAGAAGAGAATCCTCAGAGTTTCCTTGCAAGCACAAGTAATGATTCCCTAGAAGAGGATCAAGAAGACATCCACCCTCAAAATCAGTCAATACAAGAGGAAGAGGACTATTGTACTTTTGTCCAAAGCAAAAGAAAAATTCCTATTCTTTTGAATTAAGAAGAAATTGATCTAATATTAAACAAACAGTCAATCCCTAAATTTTCATTAGAAAAAAACACTTCTGTTCATCTACCTACTAAACCTTGTTGTCTTGAAATAGAAAATAAACTTGTAGGTCAGCTAAAAGAAAAAAAAAATGATAACCCAATATATTTGATTGGTGAAATTGTTTATACTACTGACTTTTCAAATTTTGATCAGTCTGGTGATGATGATGAACTCCAAATAGAAACTAATCATGCAGGGAAACCAGCAGTTTATTGGTGTCATGAATTTCATTATTATCATCTTGAAATCAGCAATCAGCCAATCCAATCTGTAAGAAATAGCTTTCACATAATTGGGAATCAAAAATCTATTAGTTGCAATGTTGAGGTTGAGAAGAAAGAGGAACTTCTTAAGCAGGATGCAGATAAGGAGCCTTTTGCTGAGGGGATTGAGGTAATAAAAAATACCCCTACTCAAGAACATGATGATCTCTTCACAGAGTACATTCCACTGAATCAGAGCATACCAAGACTATAAGAAGACAACACTGCAATATATGATGAATCCTCTAGTTCAGATAATAATGAAGATGAGGAAGTTTTTCTTTCTTAAGAGAATTTTTACCTTGATCTAGTGGAGAAAGAAGAGATAATCCTGGTTGAAACATATCTTCCAAATAATCAAAACCAGGCATTATTTCAAGATCCCTATGCTCACTTTTGTAACGCATTTGAAGGAGTGATAAATGTTATTACGAGCAGTGGATTACCAAAAGAAAGAAAATTATTTAGCACTACTGCTAAAAAAAAGGAATGGGAGTGGCCATGTTTGTCTAGCCTACCCACAGAGATGAAGAAGGACCAATCATGGAATCATTTACTGGATTGGTTGTACTAGAAAAGAGAGTTCATCAGCTAAAAACATTTAAATATTCTAAGTTAGATTAGGTTAGATAGGAATGTCAAATAAAGCTCAGCTTTGGGCATTTATTTAGTTGTTGATTTTTGTCTTGAAAGAAAAAAAAAAAAAAAAAAAACAATAGAAAAGAGAAAAGAGGGAAAATTGTCAAAATAAGAAAGGTATAGCCCCATACCAAAAATAGAGACAAAGTCTAAAAGTGTGCAAGCTCAAATGCCACTCCTAAAGAAACACACTTCTAAGTTATTCATACAGTTTAATCATGACTAATTAGCTTTTCAATTTACTGTTGATAGGTTAGTGAATTAGATCCTCCAAACAGATCAATCTTGGCTTATCAGTAAGATAAATTAGGATAGAAGAAAAAAGGTTCAAACAAGATCAAAATCTAAACCTACAAATTTTAGAAGAAAGAATGGCTCTAATTAGTTCAAATCTTGAGCCAAGGATAGAAGCAAACTAGTTCTATGTGCCTAAAATTTGAACCAGAGAAGAAAGAAGAAGTAGCTCAAACAAACCTAAAAACAAAGCTGAAGAAAAGAGAAGGATGTTCTTGAATTTTCAGATGTTAAGCCTTCATCATTTTTGTTTTAGTTTCCTGCAAATTTAGTCTATGTGCAGCTTCTTTTTATGCCATAGATTAGCAACAAGTTAGACTGTGAAATCCTGGCTTGTCTACTTTTAAATTTCTATTTTTGAATTTAGAGAATAAACGTTTGTCAGATAGTCTAATCTTGACATACAGTAGTTAGGTAGAGAAGCTTATAAAATCAAATTTTTAAACTAACTTCATGGAGAAATAAGTTTAGACTTAGATTAGTTTTTGTTTTTCAAAAAGAGTAAAATATTGTTGAAGAGAGTTTTACAGTCTAAATGCACTCTGAAAAAGAAGAAAAAAATGTTAGGATCATTAGGAATGGGTAGGTAGACATGTTGTTTTGACAGAATTTCATTGTTTTAAATTGTTTTAGAGATCATCAAAAAGAAAGGTTGCTGCCCAATGGATTAAGGCACTGATTTAATGAAATCCAGAGATTTGCAGCTAAGGTTCTAGACACCTAAATAACCAGCTATCTTCCCCAAGTGGAGCCACTATTAGCCACTGATAAATTTTGTTATACCAAGAAGTGGCTAATTGTCTTCTTCAAAATTTCAAGAGATAATTCCCTTTGAAAAACTATCATCTTTGAATTTTTTATGAAGATAACTAATATTTAGTTAATCTTCACTGCTGTTTCCCTCACAAACCTAAAAAATATGTTGTTTCCCTAAAGAAAAATACTACTGAAAAACCCCATTTTCCCTTCATTTTTATCCCTTATTTCCTCGATAAAAATCCGTCCATAAGCCTCATTCAACCTTCAAAACCTTTCAAAAATCCCTTTATAAGGTTGAAAACCCCATTTTTTCCCTTATCGAAACTTTCAATAATCCTCAGAAAACATCATTTTCCATAAGGCCTTAAGCCCCTTTCGGCCCTAGCCCTAGCCCCTTTTTCCGCATATGACACGGACCTGTGACTGAGCGCTAATCGTAATCTCTAATCGTAATTAGTAAATCAAACTTTCTTTCATTCTCCAATTCCAATCCTGTTATTAAATCACAGCCATTGAAAACACAATAACCAACAGCCCAGATTTAATCATGCTCCACCTTTTGCCCTCTGAAATCACGCCTTGTGATTAAATCTCCACTGTTGATCTCCCATACTAATCTGACGTTCTGTGCTCGATCGCTTCATTGCATCGCAAAAGTTCATTCCATCGCAATTGCATCAAAAATATTTATCACAATTTTAACTTTGTTCGTTCCACCGATTGCGATCCCGCAATATAATCTCCACCGTTGATTCTCTTTAATCCAATGGCCCCCGTTTCCCCGTTTTCCGAACTCTGCATCTCCTTTTTCTTCTCCGTCAATAGATCTTGGTTGTTGACCTTCTCAGATCCAATGACTCCTATTGATTCTCCCATTTCTACCTCTTTCCTACGTAAAAAATTTTCCGCCTAGTTATAGCCCTATAACACTATACAACCACGGTGCTCACTGACCCCTTTCCCTACATGAAAAATAACCCAGGTCCCACCACCAACACCCCCTCTTTCTATCATTTTCACCTATTTTCCTATGTATTTATCCATTCGTAAAGTTTTTCATTTTAACATTAAAGCCATATTTTTGCGCATATTCAAGTTTTAACCTTGGTTTCTTATGGTTTTGCACCTTTCTCCACCATGGGTACCACATTCTCTCTACCCTGCAGCTCTTCATCCATCACACTCTATCCACTCCGTTGGATTTGGATCCTCCCATCCAACATCCCAGAATTAATATCGCGTGATTTTTGAACCTTTCTCACAGTGCACAACTTTTGCGCGATATAAGCAGTTTTGAAAAAGACACGTGTTGAACGCAGACCTATATCGCATTTTTTGGGCCAAAATCTAAAACCGCCTCAGAGCTGCGTGAAAACTACTGCCGATTTTCAACTATACCACTCCTCCCTCCACAATGTAACTCTAGATAAGATCCTAGCTGTATATCTATGAGATCATACGGTCCCAATTTAACCTTATCACCAATTCGTTTGCCCTCCATCATTCCTCCAAATGACCTCATTGAATGATCTCAACCGCAGATCCGTTCTTTGATCTAATCCAATAGCCCTTATTCAATATTGTGCCCAAACTCCCATCTACACCTAGTTAGCTACTCTGTCAGGTTTTTCCTCCTTTTTCCGTTGCATTCACCTTTTTCCTTTGCATCGCTCCAAAACGCTTCCTCCAACCCTCCTAAGAAGTTTAAACCATGAATTCGTAGGATTTAAATAATTTTTGTGTGTTTTCATGCAGGTTTTAATGAAGTTAAATTTGGATCTTCCCGTAGATGATTACACTATTATTGTCCAAGGATGATGATCCTTGCAGCCTTTTGATACATATTAAAGGGTTTCAAAGGGATAATTAAATGTTTTTTTGGAATCGATAAGTCATGATTATCATTTTTCTGAGAAAAACTCCCATAAACCTTCTGCACACTTGCAAATAGCAAAACACAATCATGATCAATTATAAAAGTGTATTAGTGTCAAAGACAAAGATTATGGTTTAATCAAGCCTAAACGTCGATCTGAATATAAACCACTTTGTTTAGGAGACAGAGAATCATATCCAGAACACCTCAGAGCCATATTAAAGGGGCAAATTGATTCCCTAGCTACTATATTGCAACCTTGTAGCTCTCTACCTCAAAGGAATACCCAGATCAAATCATAGTCCAAAACATTAAGGCCAAAGACAGCTGAACAGTTATTTCAAGCAAAACAAATATCCTAACTATCAGTAGAAGTTATTGAAAAGATAAGAAAGTGCCTTAAATTCAATATTTTTACCCATTGAGCCTTAAAAAGCATAAACAGAGTAAATAAAACAGAGTTGTAATTCGATGCATTCATGCCTTATGCCTTGCATGGTTTTCAAGGCTAGGAGTTGCATTTAGTGTAGAAGTTATTACACTTCGATCCTAAAGACTCTTCCACCTCCTCATTTCTTCTATAAATACTTCTGAAGAAGATGAGGAGTTGTTGGTTGATTTTTCACTAGCTGTAATACTGAAACTCTCTGAAATAATACATAGTCTTTCTGAAGTTGAGGAAGAAATTGAAGTCTTGGAATCTTGATGATGTTGAAACACGCTTGTTCTTGAGAAGGCTCTATCATTGGATCCGTGAGCTTCGCTGTTGGTGAAGTATTCTAAACTATTTGATGTTTTCTCCTGTTTTCATTTTGTTCCATAAATGCTTACTATGGTAGGATGAAAATTTTGGGCTAAGAAATGACTCCTAGGAGCACCTTAGACCTGTTCATCCTTCACTGTTTTATGTTTTCTTCTATTGAGGTATTTTAGAGTCTTTAATCTCTCTCTTTAGTCCCCATGCTTGTTTATTTCACTAATAGTTTAAATAGTTGGTTTCAGCATGAGTTATGGTTTTCCCTGCTTGTTTGCTGCCACTTGAAAGTTGTTTTTGAAGTCTCCCTTTGAAGCAACATTGTTTATAGTTATCCAAGGAGGTTTGTTCTTATCATGCCCTTTGACCTTGCTTGAAAAATTGTTTTAGAGGTCTTTATAGTTGTGATCATAGATGTGTTAGGTGTTCCCTCTTCTATGACTGCAATTACCAGTGAATCTTTTATGTTCTCTAAGTCATTTGAAATAAAATCTTTGAGGAAATAGGATGTTCTCTCGAATCTTAGATTTAATTTTGAAAGTTTTCTTGAAAACATTATTCTCTTGAAGTGTGTTTGTAGAATTTATGGTTAGCCATGTCTATCAAATATCTCTTTATTGTTCAAGTTATGTTTTCCAGTTCCCTTTGTTGAGAATTCAATTTCTCTTTCCAAATCATTGATGTCAATCTCATTCACAAAACAAAAGGATCTTGTGGCCAAGTTAGATTTTCCCTCTGATATCCCATATCCATTAATGATTTTTTCATAAACCCCTTCTTGAATCCATTTCTCCATGAATCTAACATTTCTCCTTTCTCGTTATCTTTCCTAAACCTTTCATGTTCTCCTATGTCATTAAAACAAACAAACAAACAAACACCTGCACTTAATAACTAGTGTAAAACCAATAATTAAAGCACACAAGATAAAACTTTGCAAAACAAATAATTTGAGAGATCCCTCGCTGAGAACAGAAGGAGTAGATCCTGGAACTTTAAATATTGGTTCTGATGTTGCCTTGTCTTTTTATTTTCCAATCTATCAAAACACAGGATCCCAACACGATCCTTATCTCTGGTGATGTGATCGTTAACTAACACCTATGGGTTTTGGTCTAACGACAATCGTGATTCCCATCACTCCCTTTTGTTTCACTGGCACCTTCTAACAACCATTAGCATGCATTAGAACACCATGGCACTTGGAACATCTTGGTATGCTTCCTTATAACTTCAACATGCCATGGCACCGCATAAAATTCCTTTTCACTCCCTCCATAGGATACCTATAACTTGCTAACACTTCTAATTTCCATGCATTTGAAACTATTTCTCCCTTTTGTTTTCATGGCACTTGGCCCTAACACTCCTTAGCATGCATTCACACCACACCCTGGCACCTTGTACATCTTGGCATGCCTTATAAATTGGCTTTTATTTCCATTCCTAACATTCCTTGGAACTTTCAAGCATGTGTTAGTACTTCCCAAAATTTCCTTGACACACATTGGCACTCCCTAGCTGTCATGCCCTCATAGATAGCATTAATTTTTTGTGACTTGGGAACCCAGCCAATTTATTGGAAAATATTTTTGTGCCCAATCCAAAGTCTCTCTTGGTCTAAAATTTTGTTGACTAACCCCTTATTGTAACCATAGGCCTCCCTCCTACAATTACTATTATAACCTTCTCCTAATGCAATTTCCCCTTAAGACACCTGGAATTTATTGACACTCCTTGGAAAACACTCTTATTTGTTCATTTCCATGAATTTTGACCTAGTTATCCCTTTTGATGCCCTAGACTCCCTAACACTCATCAACATGCATTAAAATGTGTTATAATTCATTTTTATTCCTTTCCATGCCTCGGAACTCCTTATCTATCATGCCCTCACAACTACCCTTACTTTTTCGGGGATTTGGGAACCCAACCAAGTCTTGAATCAACTACAACAACTTGACCAAGTTATGATTACTATAACTATAATATGCAGTGCTCACTTAAGAAATGAATATAACTCATTTTAGGCTACTCATGTACAATTTCAACTTATCCCAATTAACAAGTTACAAGTTACCAAGTCAAGGCTTACATCCAACCGTGGCAATAAAACAATTGAGCAACATAATTTACATCACAAAATTCCATAACATTTAGCACATATAACAATCCCTTGGAACTATGTGGCACGTGTTAGAACCCCTCTCATTCCTTGGAATTATTTGGAAATCCCTAACACACCCTACCAATCCTTGACATGCCGTGGAACTCTAGCATTCCTTGGCACTGCCTAACATATAACCTTTTCACTCCCTCCTTAGCACAGCTGAAACTTGCTAAAAATCACTATTACACACTCTTATTTGTTCATTTCCATGAATTTTGAACTAGTTCGCCCTTGTGTTTCCATCTAAATCCCTAATATTCCCTTGGCATGCATTGCCACACTCTAGGAGTTGGAACATCTTTGTATGCTTCCCTAACACTCTAGCATACCTTGGAACTACCTAGAATACCTTATCATTGCCTCCTTAGCACTCTTAGAACTCACTGACACTCACTTTCACACACTCTTATTCATTCATTTGAATTCATTTGAAACTAGTGCTCCCTTTTGTTTCCGTGGTCATTCCTAACACTCATTGGAATGCATTGGAACACCCTAGGGCCTGACACATCTTAAAATGTTTCCCTAGTCTCTATAATTCCTTAAAACTGCCTAATGATATCTTGTCACTACCTCCTTAGCACATCTAGAACTCACTAACAATTCCTGTCACAAAATCGCATTCATTATTTTGATGCATTATTTTGACCTAGTGCTCCCTTGTGTTTCACTGGCACTCCGTAACACTTCCTAGCACACATTGGCACACCCTAACACCTGGAACACCTTGGATGCATGTTACCCTGAAACTATAACCTGAAATAGCACTGCCTAGCATAGCACGTCACTCCCTCCTTACCACACTTGGAACTCGTTGACACTCCTTGTCACACACTCTTATTTATTCATTTCCATTCATTTTTACCTAGTGCTCCCTTTTATTTCGCTAGCACTCAATAACACTCCTTAACATGCATTGGCACACCTTGGCACTTGTTACATCTTCGCACGCTTCCCTAGGACTCTACCATGCCTTGGCACTTCCTTGCATACCTTGTCACTCCCTCCTTAGCACACTTGGAACTCATTAGTGCTCCCTATCACACACTCTTATTCATTCATTTCCATGAAATCAAAACTAATTATCCCTTGTGTTTCTCAACACTCCATAACACTCCCTAGCATGTGTTGGAATTCTATCAGCTAGAACTACTTAGCTATCATTCCATCGTAAATACCCTTAATTTTTTGGAAACATGGGCACCCAACCAAATCCTACCTTGACTACAATAACTTGAGCAAGTTACAGTCACTACAACTAGACTATGCCTTGTTCACCTAATAACTTCCTATAACTCATCTTAGGATACTCATGTTGAATTTCAACTCATACAACTTAACAAGTTATGAAGACAAGGCTCATATCCAACTATGGTTGTAAAAAATTAAGAAACATAGTTTACCTATTGACATGCCATAACAACTGGCATGCCTAAAAATTCCATGGCACTATGTGGAACTTTTTAGTATCCCCTGCATTCCTTGGAATGCTTTGGCACTCCGTAGCACCTAGCACACCTTGTACTCACTGAGACTCCCTATCACACTCTTATTCATTCATTTCCATTCCTTTGAAACTAGTGCTCTCTTGTGTTTCCTTGACACTTGGCCCTAACAATCCCTAGCATGTGCTGGCACCAGCACCACACCCTCTCACCTAGAACATCTTGGCATGCCTTAGAAATTGGCATTTCTTAGCATGCCTAACATTCCTTGGAATTTTATAGCATGTGTTAGTACTTCTTGGAATTCCCTTCAAAACCTTGGAACTCCGTAGTTGTCATGCCGTCATAGATAGCTTTACCTTTTTTGTGACTTGGGAACCCAGCCAAGTCATTGGAAAAACAATCTTGTGTCAAACCCAAAGCCTCCCTTTGTCTAAATAACTTTTTCCAAAACTTATCACAACCATATTATTGTCTCCTACAAGTCCTAGCACAACATATCACTCCTCTATCATGTGTTGGAATGCCCTACCACAACACAACACTCTCGTATCATGTCTTGGCATGCCCTTTAACACCTCGGAATGCAATGACATACATTAAAACTTAGCAAATATTGGAACATTGAATGTATTAGAACCTACTTTTACTATGCCTAACATTCCCCTTTTGAAAAACATAAAGTATTAACTTATTAACCCTCTTATGTGTTCATGTCCATGAATTTTAGCTTGGTTATCCATTTTTTTTAATTGACATCCCTTGACTGATGTTGGCACACCCTAGCACCTTACACATCTCGACATGCCTTAGCACCTGACATGTCTTGGCATGACTTGGCACATGTTAGCACACCCTGGAACTCCCTAGCACACTCTAAAACTTCTTGGAATGCCTTGGTATTCCTTAGCATGCCTTACCACTACCTATAATACATTGTCACTCCCTCCTTGATACACCTAAAACTTGTTGACACTCCCTAGCACACCCTCATATTCATTCATTTCCATGCATTTTGACCTAGTGCTCCCTTATGTTGCCTTAGTACTCCCTAACACTTTGTGGTATGCATTGGCACTCTCTGGCACACCTTAGCACTCTTTTACATTCCCTATCACTCCATAGCACACATAACACTCCCTAACACACATTAGCACTTGGAAATTTTTAGCATGCTTAAGATGAATTGAGATGCCTTAGTATGCTTTAGCAGGGTTTGAGATTAAAGCTATTTGAGATCAATTATTGGAAAGTAGGAGAGAAATAATAGAGGAATATTTCGCACTTAGAATGCACTAACACTTGCATGTATTGGCACCTACACTACTACAAAAATGGAATATAGGGGTGGTTTGGCTTGCGACAGTATTGCCAAAACCACCTCTAAAAGTGTTTTCATGGATTTAGGGGTGCTTTTTGAAAACCATTTCAAATGTCATGAAAATTTGAACTTTTTCGGGGCGTTTTCTAACAACTGCCTCTAAAAAACTACATCTAAAAGTGTTTCCTCATGAATTTTATCATAACAGGTGATGCGAATTTAAATAGATATTGCAAGGATGACCTTGAAAGAGAATTTTAAATGAAGGACATGGGACTCGTGCACTATTTACTCAGTTTGGAAGCATGCCAAGAAGATGAGTAAATGTGTGTCTCTCAAGGCAAGTATGCCAATGAGATACTGAAGAAGCTCAACATGGAGAGTAGCAAACCCATGGAGAATCCTCTAGCAAGGAATTGGGGGAAAGATGATGCTATGTTAAGCGAAGTAGTGCAGGCTACCATCTATCAGCAGCTTGTGGGTTCTCTAATGTGTTTCGTCAACATATCACCACACATGTGTTATGCATTCAACCAACTTAGTCAAGATATGGTTAGGGAAACCAAATTGTATTGAAAGGTAGAAAAACATGTGTTGCAATAACTCTGAGGCACCACCTAGTTTGGAATATGGTACATAAGAACAAAGGGAGTGAATCTTTTAAGGGTTCATAAATGTATATTGGAAGGGGAGTCCATCAAACCTGAAGAGCACATCCAGGGGAATTTTCATTGTTGTTTCCACAACAGTTTATTGGTACAACAAGAAATAAATATTTATAGAAATCAGCTCAATAGAAGCAGATTACATGGCTTCCAGTCAAGAAACATGTCAGGTGATCTGGGTGAGAAATATTCTTATTGAGTTATTTTTTCAGATGATCGATCTTGTTCTGATTTAGTGCGATAATCAAATTTGTATCAGACTCTCTTAAAATCATGTGTTTCTTGATCGATCCAAGCATATAGATATCTAGTATCACCATCTACGGGATTGTGTGCAAAGGAAAATTATGTTGTTGGAATACATTCCTATAGAGGAACAAGATGCAAGAATTTTGTCAAAGGCTTTGCCAGGAGGAAAATTCGAGTTCTATAGTGGAAATATTGAGGTGACAGATAATCCCTTTCCTCCTCGAAGGGAATATTAAAAATGCAGCAAAAAAATCTCAATTTGACTTTGCCTTCGTTAAACTACAGAGAATTCGAATTTCTATTTCAACAGAAATCATAGAGGTAGTTAATTGAGCTGAGATGGAACTTTCCACTCATTTAACTCAAATAATTAAAGTTGGAGAGTCTTTAGTTTAGTAAAATATGATTGATTTCTAATTTCTATAAATATATTTCAGTTAAATTAGTTACAACTGTTAGGGGAACTAGTGGAGGGTCTAGTAGTGGGGTGAGAGTTTAATCATCTTCAATTATCATCCAGTTAACTGATCAATCAACCAAAAATAATTGTTTCATGCAGAGAAATTGATCTACCCAGTTGAGATAGAGGTTCCAAAGTAGTTTACAAATAGTTTTAGACTAATCCAAGTTGTGCAGGTGGTGCATGCAGTCAGAGGATGAGCCTAATGGATTGCACAATTACAATTGATGAATTCCCTAATTAATAAGGGAATAATTCCTCAAGGAACAACATAAGGAAATAGGAACTTGGAGGATTGTAAAATTGGCCAAGTGTTGACTAGATTTAGTTAGTTAGGTAGAGGGATAGACTATACTATTGTAGATTGTGCTCAGGGTTGAGCAAGGATTGTATTTCATCTCTATTCTTTGATTAATGAAATACATATAGGAAGGGGTTCTGAGCAGTTTCTCTCCTAGATAAATATCATTGTATAAATATTCACGCATGTTTATGATTTATGTTCTCGGTCATGAATTAACTTCCACAATTGAGTAGAGTATATTGTATTCTTGTGTTTTAGTGAATTACATGAGCAGTTTCAAATATACACAATAATTTCCACATGTTCAAACAATGGATCCAAAAAATATTATAATATGATACCCAAATTTGAATTTTAATAGATATAAGATACTCTCGAGAAGCCTAATTTTGAAGGATGTGATAAGTTCATATTGGGTTTTTAACTTTCACTTTGTAATGATTGTTGGTAGGGAGTATTTCATGCTACATTGTAGCTTGTAATTAATATTTTTATCATTATAATATATTTAAAAAATAGTTACGGTTATTTACTTTCCACACATCGGATTGTCAAATTTCACTATTGATTATATTTTAATGATTTCTGCATGTTACTTGTATATTTGGTTAACTATATAACATCTAATGTGTAACTTAATGAAAACCAGGTATCCTCCGGATGCAGATGTTAACTAGAATGGATGGGACATTCGTCCCATGGAGAGACTCCTGATGGCGTTCGCGTGGGGTGGCCATATTGGCACCTACAGTAACATTAATTCCTCATTTATTATGGCCAACCTACCCTCCATTAACAACTTCACCATGATCCTCCGCCATTTTGTTTCGCCTGCTTGGTCTTCAATGGAGTTCACTCACTGTCACTCGACTCATTTTCACTCTACTTGGAGCTCTCCTGCCCCGCAGAGAAGCTCTTGTCCTCCCGCCTGTGTAGAGCCAAGTGCTCGAACACGCACTAGGAGACGTTGTAAGCTTCTCTGCTACCTCGAGACTCTGCCATACTATCATTTTTCTCAGAGTGAATTTTGCTGCATGAAATCTCGATCCTATGTTCAATCTACTGTGTCCTTCTTGTCGGCCTGGTGTTTCTCTCATCCATCTCTCAGTCGACACTGTCAACTCACCTCCGTATCCATGCCTCAGCTCCATCAAAGAATGAGGTGTCGCCGTGGTAGTATTAGGGGCCGAGCTACTCGCTCTTGGCCATCCACCAGCATTGACTCCTCCTCTGAGGACGTCTCTTGGGGCCACTACCCGGAAACCAGAAGCCAACTAGGCAGGGCCAGCCAGGCAGGGCATACGTATTTTTCTCAAGGCTCTACGCATCCCCATGTCATGTCTCCTCCACACCTAGTCACCCATTTCATCGTCTCCCCTGACTCCCTTCTGTCTGCTCACTTTCCCCTCCGCCAATCCTCTCAAAGAGTGGAATTTCACTTTGAGTGCTCCTTGGATAGGCCTATAATCACTGCCTATGTCACCTTCACACTCAGGGAGGAAGATTCTAGCCCCAACCCCTCCTCTTCCCCAGGTTTTCAGTCCCCTCCGGATAAAGACGTAACGAAGGACTCAAGGGTGCTGCTGGAGATAGCTCGAGCTGACAAGAATAAGGAATAGATGCAAGAGGTCGCTGACAAAGCTACCTATGCATCCACTAAAGGTGATGACTACATCAGCGACGAGTACAAGTTCCGCATCATGGAGGAACCTCCTTCTCCTTCTCATGACAAGTGAACACAACAACCTATGGCGGACCTCAGTACTGAAGCCCAGGTTTCTTGGGTTGATTTTTGTTTTTCTGTTAAATTCTCTTATGCTAAAAGAGCTGAATGAAATTTTTAAATGTCTACTTTTGTAAAACTCTCTGAACGCAATGTTGTTTTCCCCTGTGTGGGTGGCAAGACAAGTTCCTAAGGGACTGGTTTCCCCTTGGAGGGTAGTCCAGAACTACTCATTTCATGACTATCAAGCCCAGCTTTCAAGCTCACACAACTGAAACTGTGGCAGTTTTGTACTATTATGTTACATACATAGAATTAGACTTATTTAGAAAAAAAAAATTAAAACCAGGTATCTACACAATATATATTGTATTGTCATTCATATATAGATAATGAAGGACACAACATTGTATATTTGGTCATAGATGAAATCCCATGGAGTTTTTAATTCTAGTCTGATTGTAGGAATGCTACCTTCTCCAATGCTTGGTTTCATTGCTTGCACTATCATTGTTTGAATTACCATGTCCATGTAATTAAGATATCATAAATTTTGAAAAAAATAATTATAAGAATGCAAAATGGAACCAAAAATATTCCTAATACTTACTAGAAATAACTCTGATAACCTTATCGATATTATGGAACCCTAATGAGTAAAAATATAGAGGTTTTTTTTTAAACTTGTACACAATAAATAACCAAAAAATGGGACTCTAAAGTGGATTTGTACTAGTAACACTTCATGCAATTGACAGGGGCCTTATTTTTTAACCAAAATATGTATAGGAGCACTGAATGTTTCCCTTCAGACTCCCTTTGTGGGTTCAAAGTGCGTTTATATTGGCATTGAGTCGAAAATAATCATCATGTTATTCCTATTCTCATTAACATCTACTAGCTTCTCCATATACACGAGATAGAGTTATAAGATCACCTCATATGTAGATTCCCCATTTACTATTAGATTCAATGGATGTTCTATTTTATTTATCAATATTTGGATGGGTTTTTGTCTACATAATTTCAATACTTTTCTAGATCTTTATGTATTTATGAATTGTTATATCAAATAATGGGTTGAATATGGATCCGGAGAATGTAAGAGTTATTTCTTGTTTTCCTTCTCCTAAAAGCATATTTGAAATTAGTAGTTTTCATGGTTTAGCTAGTTTATACATTAAGTTCATAAAGAATTTTAGCAAGATGAGTGCTCCAATTGTGGAGACCATAAAGAATGATAAAAAACCATTCCAATGGATTGCTAACGTAGAAAATTGTTTTCAATTATTGAAGAATAAGATCACAGAAAAACTTGTGTTTATTTTATTAGATTTCAACAAACCTTTCCAAGTGAAGTGAGATGCTAGTGCCGAAGTTATTGAGGTTATGGTGATTCAGGAAGATAAACCCATAGTATATTTCAACGAGAATTTGAATTAGGCAAGGAGGAAGTATACTTATTATGAAAAGGAGTTTTATGTAGTGGTACAAGCTCTAACAAAATAGAGGCATTTTCAAATTTCTAATAAGTTTTTCTTGTACACAGATAATAGTGTTCTATATTACATTATGTAGTAGTCTAAATTAAGTCAAAAACATGTTAAGTAGATTAAATATATACAAATTTTAACTTTTATTTTGATGAATATTAGTGGCCAAGCTAATAAAATTGCTGATGCATTGAGCATGAGAAATTTTATCATGCAAGAAGGTCAAATTCAAATCATGGGGTTTGACTTCATGAAGGAGTTGTATGAGGAAGTTGAAAATTTTAAGGAGGTATATAAAGTTATTAAAAACCCAACGATTTGAGATAGAATTTTATGGATCGGTTATATACTTCAAGAAGTATTATTTTTCTAAAATAATCATCTTTGTGTTTGGAAATGTTCGATGAGGGAGAGTTTAATAAAAAATAATCATAGTGGAAGTAAAGTAGGATATGTTGGACATGATAATACATATAAGAAGCTAAATAATTTTTACTATTAGCCAAATATGAGGACTAACGTGCAGAAGTTTGTGATGAGTTGTATAATTTTCCAACATGCCAAAGGGAAGAACCAGAATACAGGTTTGTATACACCATTACCAATTCTAGACAGACCATGGAATTTAGTAAGCATGGACTTTGTGTTTGGTTTGAAAAAACCTCAAAAGGGTAATGATGCAATATTTGTTTCAGTGGAATTTTTTTTATAAATGGCCCATTTCATGGCTTGTTTTAAATTTTGTGATTCTATTCATATTTCTAACTTGTTCTTCAGAGAAGTAGTGATATTGCATGGAGTACCCAAAAGCATTGTGTCTAATAGGGATACCATATTCTTGGGGAATTTATGGAAGAATATTGGAATTGATTTGAGATTTATTTTAGCCTATCACCCTCAAATCGATGGGTAGACAAAAGTATTTAATATGGGTTTGGTAAATATCTTGAGAAGTTTGGTTAGAGACCATCTCAAGCAATGGGATCGGGTATTTTCACAGGCTGAATTTTCCTATAATGCTTCTACAAACAGAAGCAATGGTCAGATTTATTTTCATATCATGTATGGGATGCATCCAGGAGGATTACATAAACTTGGAAACTTGGGAAGAGAAAAGAATAGTGTGGAAATATAATACTTTTCTAACACTATGCAGGAGATCCATGAACAAGTGAAACACAAACTACAAGAGAGAAAACTAAAATCTAAAGCCAGAGCAGACCTCAACAAAATTGAAAAAAGCTTTGAAGTGGGAGATTAAGTGTTGCCACATTTGAGGAAGGAAAAATTTATTAAAGGAGAGTACAATAAATTAAAATTAAAGAAAATTGTACCTTGTAAGATACTTACGAAATTTTCATCACAATGCTTATGAGATAGAGTTTTCACTGGGGATTGTCATCTCTCCCATATTCAATGTTGTGGATCTATACAAATTTCAACCACAATAAGAGGTACAAAAAAAATATGATAGTGGACAGCAAAAAATTCAGTCGAAAAAGCAGTTACCAACAATAGAGACTTTGTAGTTAGAGAGAATTTTAGAGAAAATATTGATTTAGAATACTAGGGGAAAGGAATACTAGGAGTATTTGGTTAAGTGTATGTACCATCCAGTAGTTTATGCAACTTGGATGGCTTCAAAATTACTATATAAAAGCGGTATAAATGTTGAAGAACTCATGGGTAGGAGCGCATTGATTATTTATTTCTTGGAAGTATGATGCAATGGTATTCATAAAAACGTAATCGACTAAGAGCTAAAACATTATTTACTAGAGGAGATGGTTCCTCAATGAATGGATTTACTAGCATAAAGTTTATTTTTATTTCTGTGTAATTCATTAAAATTAGAATATTTTTTTTAATTTGGTTCATTTTTCCAAAAAATTTCACTTGATCCTATTTCCATGGATTTGGAGGGACTTATATTGATGCATTTATTCATTTAATAATATATAAATAGAATGTGACCTATCAGAAAACCAATAGGATTCATTTATTTTTGGATACAATGCAAGAAACTATAGTGGATGGAAATGAAAAATGGATCTACTGATCATTAATTGATGATATCCATAGAAGTGTCCCATGAAGCGAGTCGAGCTTTAACCCTGATATGGTTCCATGCTCTTTGATTCCTCCCATGTTTCTGCCTTGAATATTGGAACCAAAAACTTCTAGTTCTCCTATTTCAAGATGACCCTTCGAATGTCTTCCAAAAACTATATTGTTAGGCATCCATTCGTAAATTGAGGGAACCTAGGTCGAGAATATTTTTTAAATCCTTCGAGGGGGCCTTAGGACCTAATTTCGTAGGGGCTAGGGGGCCTAGAGGGAAGTAAACAAGAGAAAATGATAGGGTAAACCCCAACAATGGTGATAAGACAATTCGAGGCCCCATTATTAAAAACCATAAGCCCTTAACACGTAACCACTAAATTCCATATCCCATTGATCAGGTGCTCAGTGTTAAATCTTAAAAATGAAAGTGTTATCAATTTGAAACAGAATGACAACAAAGAGCTCGTCATGAGGAATCTAGCGCAATTCCTTTCATCAAAAACAGAGCCTGGATGAGGAAGACAAAGCCTATTGTTCATTTACTTAAATAGCTAAAAAAATTGCAGAACATGACAGAATAGTGACATGGAAACCCAATCAGCAAAAATGGATATTATAGGAATATTATGTCATTTTCAACCAATGACACTGTGACAAGTGTCACTGTAGGATTCGTTGGAGATTTTGGGTTAAGGTGAATTTTTTTAATGTTACAATAAAGGTTGAATTTCGAATTTTCATATATATTATGGAGGTGAATTTTATTTAATATTATGGTTGGCGTATTCCGACTAGAGGGGAACACGTGGTGCAGCCAGGGGCCACCATGTACCCCCTCTGGTAGACCAATATATGGTTGCATTTCAAAGGTTGGCATATTTTATATTATCCAAAGCTTGATTTCATATTTTTTTGGGAATTATATCAAAATTATGAACAATTTATATCAAAGGTCGGGTTATAATTCTTTTGGAGAAAAGTTAATACCAGCGGAAGGGCAGAGGTCAAAGCTCGGCCACGCGACCTCCTCCACAATAATTCATCCGAGTACCATCATAAAATGGATTATGTTGTAATATCTATGGGCCACGACATACATATGAATTACAATATTTGAACCAGTGGGGGTAGGGCGGGGTCCAGCCTCGAAGGGCTAGCCCACAACCCATGTAACCATATGTGAAGACCACGAGATGGAGTTTAAACATAATTTATAGTGTTAGTGCTAGTATGGGTTTATTTAAACCCTCAATACATTGTTAATACACTAATCCTTGTTTTAATTCAAGTTTATGCTAAAATGTGCTTTTAGTGCTAACTCATACTTATCCAAAGTTAAACCACACTTAATTTAATTAAATTTTGAGTTTAATATGGCGGAGAATTTGGTAGAGCCAATTTTCTAATGCCCCCAAATTTAGCGGCCCTAATTGGATTTATATCTATATTTAGTGGATATTTCCTAGGCCAAACAATTTTGGCCATAACTTTTGCAAAATTCGACCAAATTGGGAGTAAGAAGAGTCTAGTCTGGATTATTTGGACATTTTGGACACATTGAATAAGGTTTCAAGAGCAGTGTATGATTTTAAACATCACTTTTTCCACATGTGAGCTAATATATAGGCCTAAGCCATGGAGGCTAGACCAAGGAGATGTATCCCCAAAGGGGTGAACTCCTTCTTCAAAACACTATGTTAATGGATTATTTTGATGGCTTAGTGTACGTTTTATAACTATTGTTTAGTAATTTGTTTTTAATTTAAAAATCTCATGAATTTAACATCAAAATTCTACATTTGCTTTTTTAACATTCAAAAAAACCTAAAGAATCCTATTCACAGGAAGCAAAAGATCAAAAAATTGTTTATAATTCTGAACATAAAATTAGCACAACAAAAATAACATTCAGATTCAGATCAAGGTGGTATCAAAGCAAAGGTTGAAAGGTTATTTTCTTCATTTTCTTGAGTTTTGTGCAAGGTGTGTTTTAATGGTTGCAAATTTGTGATGCTTAAAAGGTTAAATTTGAAGAGAGGAGAAGGGAAACTATTGGTTGCTAGTCCTGAGGCATTAGGGGAATTTTGAGGTCTAAAATGGGCCTCCTAAGAAAAATATAAAACCAAAATAAAATTTATAAGAAACAATAGGATTAAAGATGATGATGTCAACCATGGGAGATGATTCACCATTTTTTAAATAAAAGGGTAAAAATATTAAAAAATAACAAAATAATAAAACTACTTTTTCAACTTGTATTTTCAACTTATCTCCTAATTTTTTTACTCAAATTTCGAGTGGGAGTACTTGTTGGATGAAATATTTAATTCCCCATCCAATGAGAACCCATGTTGCATACTTTTGATGGACCTTGATACAAAAAAATATGAAATACATGAAAAAATGTTATTACAATCACTTTTTTCATGAATTTCTCATTTTTCGTGTAGCAGGATCCATTGAAAGTATGCAACATGGGTACTCCTTGGATGAGTAATTAAATTTTTCATCCAACGAGTACTCCCGCTCAAAATTTGAGTAAAATATTTGGGAGATAAGTTGAAAATACGAGTTGAAAAAGTAGTCTTTTTCTTTTTTCCCTCTAAAATTTGATGATGTCATAAAATATTATTTTATTATTTCCACTATTATTTTATAATTTCCCTAGCAGGACCACTTTAGACCTGAAAATTCCCCTAATGTTAGGACCAGAAGAAGGAGAGCCACAAGGGCACCATCTGCACCCAATGTTTCACTCACAACTGCACTTGAAGCACTTCAAGTTTTATCTCTAGCTGAGATTGAAGAGGTACAAGTTGCACTAGAAGCTTAGCTTGAATCCATAGCCATCATGTCAGGTGTTGGAGATATTGAAGGTGTTTCGAAAGAGGAAGCATACAAGAAGGCTTTCTATGAACTGACTAAAAGGGTTAGGATCCTCTTTGAATAGAGGGATAAAAAGGATGAAGAGATGGATTCAAATGGAAGCAGAGGAAAGCCTCCTCCATCTCCATCATATTCATCATCATCCTCATCTTCCACTTCCATAGCCAAAACCACCCATACTCACTCAAAAACCAAAAAAGGAAACACTCCCTTACTCAAACTTAAAGTCAAATTTGAGCTTCCAGTGTATAATGGGGAGGTAAATGCAAAGAGGGTGGATAATTGGATTTGTCAATTGGAGGTTTTTTACTGAATTTAGAACCTTCATGAAGATGACATAAGGATTCAGTTGGCTTCTTTGAGGATGGAAGGATAAGCACTTGTATGGTGGGAAGCAAGGACTAAAGAAGAGATTAAAAACTATGGTAAGATCTCAATGTCTTGGTCAAGTTTTATTGCTATCATTAAAAGGAAATTTTTTCCTCTAGCTTAGATGCAAAAATACATTATGGAATAGAAAAATTTTAGACAATTGAAAGGGAAAAGTGAGCAAGATTATAATCATGAATTTAGGAGAAGAGCTCTTATTCCGGGTATTAATTTGTATTCTCAAGAAAATTTGTTAAAGTATATTGGATGTTTTCACAGTTACCTTAGGGAAAATATTCTCATGCTCAATCCCACAAACTTAGATGACATTTGTGTTAAAGCCACACATTTAGAAGTAAGAGGGAAATAGAATGTAGATGAGAAAAGTGATAGTTTCTTTGAGTATGAAGGTAAAGGAAAGGGCAAGTTTAATGAAAGAGGAAATATAAATAGATCTATCAAAATGTAGAAAGAGAAACTAACATGTAAACATTGTTTGAAGATGGCCACAATGAGGAACGTTGTTGGCAACTTCATCTAGAGTTGAAGCTAAAAACAACTAAAAACCAAAGAAAAGGGAAAAATTGTTGCAATAAATGAACATGACTTAGGTTCAGATTCAAGATATGAAAACAATATTACAGCCATGGGTTTTAAAGGTAAGAACATAGGAAGCACTAGTTCTTCAAGTTGTTCGAACACAACTCGAGATGAAGATACGAGAATTGAACTTTTCTATATCAGAGTGGTTTCTAAATATACCAAGATAAACACACTTTTTGATAGTGGTTCTCAAGCTAACTTGATTTCTAAAGACTTAGTTAAGGAGCTAAACCTTGAAACTGTTAGACATCCAAGACGTTATCCTTTAGTTTGGATATGAAAAAATTAAAATTTTCAGGTAACAAGGAAGTCCATACTAAGGTTTGCAATCAATTCAATCTTTCTTGAGGAAGTTGAACTTGATGTGGTACACTTGAGATATCAGGTATTGTTTTAGGAAGTTTTTATCTTTATGATAGGAAAGAAATATTTCATCACCATGAGAATAAGTATCACTTTTTTAAATATGGAACTGTGTACATATTTAGAGCACATAAGAAGAAAACAAGTTTGTCTCTTATACATGTAGAAGAAATTAAGAGAATAGTGAATGCAAGTCAAAATTTGACTTTTTTAATGATCAAGCATAGAGATGCTTTGAATGAGGCCTTTCAAAAATATCCATCGAATAAACAAGTTAATTTATTTGTGTTTGCTTGTTCTTGTAACGAGATGTTTCATGACTCTAACAGGTTTCCTTTGAAAGGAGGTAAACAATATGTGAAATATTTGCAGAAGTCAACATCAATGTTGAGCAATGTTGGAAACAAGATGTCAGTGCAAGAGAGTGCAAAGGTCAGAGAGAAAGTGACAAAGAAATTTGACAAAGAAGGCATGGGTTCCACAAATTCTTGTTTTTTGTTTCCAAAGGGTACATGGCAATGGAAAAAATACTTGGTTGAGGGTTGACACAAGTACAAAGCAAGAGCGGCTAAGAATTGCCATGATGACAGTGTGCAAGGTGAGACAATTTTTAAGTTTTCCTTTATTAATGACTGAGGTAGGAACGAGTTATTTTTTTCAATAACAACTTTCTTCTGTGAAAATTCAGGGAAATTGCAACATGACAGTGTCTACAACAATAAGAGAGGGTTGCAAGAGTTAAGGAAAAATCTTATTTTTTGTGAAAATTTTCAATTGATGAAAATGGGAAAATTTCAGTGGATTGAGACTGTAAGGGTGAGGGAACTGTACCCTCATCCACATGATTAATAACTAAAGAGCCTTTAGGGTCCAAAAGGCTTCTAGTGGGGTGGAATGATCAGGTGCTCAGTGTTAAAGCTCAAAAATTAAAGTGCTCAGAATCAATTGGAAACTAAACTACACAAAAGAGTTCGTCACCAGGAATCCAACAGAATTCGTTTCATCGAAAATGGAGTCCACGTGAGGAAGATAGAGCCTAATGTTTGTTTTCCTAAACAGCTAAAAAAATTGCAGAACAAGACATAATGGTGACATGGCAACCTAGTCAACAAAAATCGATATTCTGAGAATATTCTTTCATTTTAGCCCAATGACACTATGATAAGTGTCACTGCAGGATTCGATAGAGAGTTTGGGTTAAGGTGAATTTTTTTATGTTACCACCAAGGTCAAATTTCAAATTTTCATATATATTATGGATGTGCATTTTTTATATATTATTGTTGAAATAGTCCACCAAGAGGTGGAGACGTAGTGCAGCGAAGGGGCACCATCTGCACCCTCTGGTGGACCAAGATATTGCTGCATTTCAAAGGTTGGCGCATTTTATATTATCCAAAGTCTGAATTTCATATTGTATTGGGAATTATATCCAAATTCCAAACAATTTATATCAAAGATAGGGTTATAATGTTTTTGGAGAAAAATTAATACAGACGGAAGGGTGGAGGTCGGGGCTTGACCCCGTGACCTCCCCCACACCAGTGCATCCGACTACCTCATACCATGACTTATGTCTTAATATCTATGGGCCACGACATACATTTGAATTACAATATTTGAATAGGCGGGGATAGGGAAAGGGCTATCCCCCGACCCATGTAACTATATGTGAAGACAACGGAGCAGAGTTTAAACATAATGCGTGAGGTTAGTGTTAATAAAGGTTTATTTAAACCTTTAATCCATTGTTAATACACTAATCCTTGTTTAAATTCCGGTTTATGCTAAGTCAAACTTATCCAAAATTAAATCGCACTTAATTTAATTAAACTCCGAGTTTAATAAGGCAAGTAATTTAGTGGAGCCACCAAATTTTTCATTTCCCCCAAATTTAGCGGCCCTAATTGGAGTTATCTCCAGATTTAGTGGGGATTTCATAGGCCAAACCTTTTTTTCCATAAATTTTACAAAATTCAACCAAATTGGGAGAAAGAAGAGTCTATTCTAGATGATTTGGACATTTTGGACACATCAAAGTAGGTTCCAGGAGTAGTAGATG
Organism: Pinus albicaulis; assembly: GCA_034641835.2. NCBI lineage: Eukaryota > Viridiplantae > Streptophyta > Pinopsida > Pinales > Pinaceae > Pinus > Pinus albicaulis. The sequence continues at coordinate 647,276,024 of CM076574.1, forward strand.
ATTGTAAACAACACTTTTTGCACATTTGAGCTAAAATGGAGGACCAAGCCATTGAAGCTAGACCAAGGAGATGTAGCCCAGGAGGGGTGAATTCCTTCATCAAAACACTATGTTAATGGATCATTTTGATGGTTTGTTGTACATTTTATTATTGTTGTTTAGTACTTTGTTTTTAAGTTAAAATTACCATGAATTTTACATAAAAATTGCTACATTTACCTATTTAACACTAACAAACACCTCAATAAACCTATGCACATGAAGCAAAATATCAACAAATTGTATATATTTCTCAATATCAAATTAGCAAAGAAAAACTAACATTCAGATTCATATCACCCCTCAATCCCCAATTCATAATTCATTGACCCCTACAATTGTAATGTATAACCCATTAACCCTTGGCCCATTAAACCGTAATCAACTAACCCATAACCCAGAATCCATTAACCCTTTAAGTCCTAACCTGTTATCTTATTGACTAGTGACCCTTAACCCGTAACCCATAACCCTAAACAACTTAACCCCTAACACCTAAATCCCCTAACTAGATAATTTTCAAAGGCCCAATATGTTTTGCTCACAATATCTATACTTCATGTTGAGATGGAGCTTGTATTTCTATCCCAAATAAGGAGTTGTTAATAAATACATCTCTCATTAAGAAAATGCCTCTCTATCCGTAATGCATAAGGAGTGAACTCTTGATTCAAATATTTTGTTTTCTAAGAAAATTCAATTGTGTCAATGTAGAAAAATGCACATAAGATAAAATAAAATGATATTATCCACATAAATGCTTTAAATAGCCTCACATTATCCATGAGTGGTGAGCCAAGGGGTGTGTGTGGGGAAATACTAAAGCTACATCATGTTTAATTTACTTTTACATTGTGATATTGTTGTCGATTAATGCTGATGCATCATCACAAGGGAGCATGCCACATTTTTGTGGGGGAGTGATTAAAGTTGTAACACAATTCAAGTGATATACACCTCCAATGTAAATGACATTATTGTATGTTTTTTTCAAGTTGTTAGAGAGGTTTTTTATAGACAATACATGTAGTGTATTTGGACATCATTTTTTCATGGCCTCGGCTCTAAGATGGATTTGTATTAGAAGCACTTCATTCAAATGAGAGGGGATGTTATGGTTTAACCCACATACAGACAAGAGTATTGGATGTTTCCCTTAGATTCCCTTTGTTGTGTTTGAAGTGGGTTTTCATTGGCATCAAGTTGAAGCTAATCATCATGATCTTCCTCTTCTTAGTAACATATGCTAGATTTTTGATATACACAAGATAGAGTTTGAAAATCACCTCATTTGTAGAATCCCAATTTATTATGAGAGTCAAGGGACATAATATTGTATTTACCAAGATTTGGATGAGTCATCTACATTCTTTCAATACATTTCAAGCTCTTTTTATGAGGGAGGTCGTTGGATTTAGATATTTATATAAGTCCTTATGTTCCCTTCCCAATTTGAACTCTTTTAAAGGGGCACCACCTTCCATGTTTCCTTTCCTACATAGGGCAAAAATTGACAAACCAAAATTCAAACTTATTTAACTATCAAATTGGGGAGGCCTCATACCTCATCTTGGCCCTTAATGGGACATATTTATTCAAAGATACTTTTGAGGATTTCCCTTTGTAAATTTCAAGTTGGATGTCATAAGACATGTTACCCCACTTTTATATGGAATTTTAGAGGATATTTATAAATTTTCATTGCCGTTTCATCCTCTACGAATATTATCACATATATAATTTTCCAACAATGGTGTATGCATCTATATGTAAATCATGTATGTATCATTGGTTTGATGACACTTTTCCTTGGCCATGTAGGACCCTAGGTATTGGAAGCGGTTGCTTTAGCTACCACATTTAGCTTAATATGTATGATCCACGTGTATATGATATCTTAAATGCATATTTTTTTATTCTCATCACTTAAGCACTATATTATAACGATTGATGATTTGGCTATAAATTCAAATCTATATTGTTCCATGGTGTTTCATAAATTTACTCAAAGAAGTGTGCCATTTTTATGGTTTTGGAATATACTTGGTGATTTAGTAGGTGCTAAACATAAATATTATTTTATCCCTTATTTCCCTTATTCAAATTTTATCCCATGTCTTTCCATAGGATATTCATTCACTTTTGTCATGTGACATCTTTATGATTAAGAATTCATAGATCTGTGGAAAATTATTTCCCATTTTTTAATTTGTGATGAAACAAAATAAAAAATTGAGACCCAAAATAATTATGGATACACTAGAATGATGTATCTAAGTCTAAAACTCTAAGTTTGAAGTGTAAATTCATGTAAAAATTATATCTATGAGTTTTTTGAAACTAGTGAAAGCCCCATTCCCTAAGTCCTAGATATAAGAAAAAAGAGAAGAAAGGAAAATAAGGAACAGTGAATGGTAACCCATGATAATGGAACCCAAGATCTCAAAATGACAACTGAAACTGTTTCTAATTGTTTCCTTTTAAAATTAAATGGGTGGTGTGATGAAGGATGTATCCCAAATATAAATCAACTAACCTCAAATGAATTCCAAATTCTTGAAATATAATAGCGAGGAAGGGTGCCCTTTGGGTAATGTATTTGGTGATGAGCCACATTCTCTAGTACAACAAAACATCCTTGAATCCATTTTATTTATATTGCCACCAACATCAATAAAATAGAACAAGGGTAAAAACATAACATTGATGATATAAAATAAGTATGGTTTGGAGAGCATATAAAATGCATGGAGGCTTGAAATGAAAAATGGAATGCCAATAGGTACATGTTTCATTTATCTTCAATTTTCATGTAATGAAATGTTGTTGAGGGAGATATAACAGTAGAGCAGTGAGGACTGGAGTGGGGTTGAGCAAAAAATGAAGCACACAAGAATTGAGAAGAACCCCTTGGAGTGAGGAACTTCCCCTACATTGAAAATTATTATGTTTACAAATCTCATCAAATGCATGGATGAGTCTCACATGCTAAGAGACGTGGGGAGGGCGGAAAGTGATTAACACCATTGGGTGGTTCTAATGTAGAGGGTTAGACATAATCCACATCAGATGTGAGTGTGGATCCAGCACAATATCACTAATTTACTATTCCATTGATTATTCTCCAAAGATGGGCTAGGTGTCTGGTATCCTTGAGGGTTAGTTTAAGTAGCTGTGAGTAAGATGCAATATCTGTCTCCCAACTTTTGTGAGGTCACATGTTAAATTCTCTTGGTCGTATGGGGGAAAGATGCTTGGAACTTGGGCATTGATAATTTACCTGAGTTGCCATCCATCAAAGGTGGTAGAGTCTATGGAAGTTTCTCTTTCATATATGTATGTAAAATAAGTCCAAACATAAGTTGGGTTCTCTCCTTTTTATTTAACCCCATCGGCACAAGAATTTATGTCACACAAGGCTTTCCCTAATTTATTGAAATACTATCGTTAAAGGAGAAACATAGGAACTTATGGAGAAGAAGCAAAACTCCTTATCATTGGAGAGTCGTATTTTGATCACATGAATGAAAACATATTCTTGTGGGAGTATTTGCCATTAGGATGCAATGTTAGATGTCTCATTTTTATGAGAACTTGATGGCTTCTTGTTGAGATAAGGGATGTATGCAATAATGTAGGCATGACATAATCACAACTAAATCACTTAATTATGAAAACTCTAAAATGTTATGTAATACACACCCTTTATAAACATAAAATTAAATAAGTATTGTCCTAAACATAAATATAATATTAATATAATTCAATTTTAATTAAATCCTTAAATTTTTCCAAGCATATTACTTGTTACACCAAACACATTGTAAAATGAGATAATTTATCGATAAGTGTGATATTTATTAGAGTTGGGTTTGGAGAATTTTTAATTTTTAATAAATGAATGGAAAAAATTTCATGTTAAGGGAATATTATTAGTATAATATGCCATCTAACATATTACATCAAAAGTATTTAAATAATATTTCAATTTCACATCAGAGAATAATGAATTATTATTTGTTTGGCCACCTGTTAAACCTATTGGACTAATCTATTGTCTTCCTCCACTTCCATTCTTCCGCAAGTTAGATAAACTAATTCATTGGAATCCTAACACTTTTAGTACATTGCAATTCAATTAATATTAACTCATCCATTGGAAACCTAACAATTTTTAATCCATCGCAATTTCAAATATTTGAAAGAATTTATGGATTCGATCTATGGGCTATTGCAACAAATGGCTCATAAGAAAGTCCTAGATGTGTATGGGAATGATGATATATATATATATATATATATATATATATATATATATATATATATATATATATATATATATATAACTTGATCAAACTCAAGATTGTAAGATAAACATATTTTTTAATTGGGATATATTCTTATAATCGATGTGATTTTCAGTTTTTGTTGTACGTGGATATGATTGTGGAGTCTCTGAGACTACATCAACCTTTAGTATCTTTTGTCAGATGGACAAAGAACTAAGTCAATCTTGCGAGTCTTAATATTCCACAATTCATGGAGCTACTGATACCAATCTTGGCCATTCACCATATCATACTTTGTAGGGATATTAGAGCAATAAGATTGTAAGGTTTGGTTGAGTGAAGGACATGAAAAAAAAATATGCTCATGATAATAATGATTGAAAGGCATGTTTTCATTGAAACTAAGGGAATGAATCTAACAATTTTGATTTCAAAAATCTATATTACATTACTTCTTTATAACATGGTTGTTCAATTTTATGGTACATGTATCAATTTAATTTATATGGATAAAAATTTATTACCATTTTTCTATCATGATGCAAATTAATGATGGATGTCGATAAAGATATATTGATGCAACAATTTGCTTTCATTGTGTTCCAAATTTTGTATTAAAATGAATTTTTAATGTTATGTAAAATGTTTAGGTTTAGAGTTTGTTTCTTCTATGGTGGGTTGATTACATCTTGATAGGTTTATTTCTCATATGTTAGTCATTATGAAATAATTTGTGTTTGAAATAAAATAATCCCTCGTATCAACTAGATTTTGCAAGGCACAACATGAAAACAATTATTGTTATGCATGTACTTGATAAAAAAATATCAACATAGATCAACCAAATTTATTAATGTGGTTGTGATAATCATATATTCTTCCCCCCCAAAAAATTAAAAACTATAAATCAAAATTTTTTACTGCTTGATCACTATAAACCAAGAACACAGAATTACATAGAATATAGTTACCTCAACGCAAAATCATCTAAGGGTAGAAAAATATTTGAAAACCCTGACCTGCCCACGCAGTACCTCTATGGTACAAATTTGTGTAAGGGTTGGAAACAAATGGGTTTCAAGTTTAAAACCTGAATTTTTTATAAGACCATTGATTCAAAATAGACAAAGAATAAAGATAGATAGGTTGCAGTCTACTCATTGAGTGGTGTTAAATATTGATTCTTGCTCATTTCCTATCTTGAGTGGAAAAGACATTTTTAGTAGTTTAACATAGTTCTGGTTTTGCATGTTATCCTCAACCATCTTATGAAATCAATCCTTGGTACCATCTCTTATATTTAGCATTTCTTGACTCAATACATAACCCATGCACAGGGCTTCTATGTATGTACGTATCTATCTGTTTAGACATGAATTCATGGGAATGAGAGCATGGTTTATGGGTTATGGTTTGGTTTATTTTATCTACATGCAGGAACAAGATGAAATTACTAGCCTTCTATGATTTATAGGTGATGGAAAACGAGGAGGCACATAGAGTGTATGTGGGAAATGTTAATTATATTTCAAAAATTTAGAAGATAATGTAGGCTATATGAGCCCATGATTACTCTTTGAAGGAAATTTTCAGGCCCAGTCACTATTGTACCATTAAGTTCTTCAACATTTCCATCAATTTTTGTCACTACAGGTGAGTTTTGACACCTGTAAAGAAAATTAGCCTTCATAGCCTAAGACTTCACCACTGGGCTCAACCGAGATCAAAGAAGTTTCCAGAATTGAGGCTGATATTCCTTCAAATTACTATTTAGAGGGGAATATAGAACATGAAATAAGATATTGCATTACTAGAAGATATTTTGGCTATTCTATTAGAGGTCCATGACAACCGATAAATTTGCAGAAGCATATGGCACTATAGAAATATGGGTAAATTGAAAATTAATGCATATAATCCACATCAACCTCATTTCTCAAAATTATCATGTAGAAATAAATCCATAAATCCAATTTCTAGAAAGAATCTTAATTTAACAAATTTGAAAATCCTCTCCACCTCTTTATCTAAGAAGGGCCATGAAGAATTATATGAGAAATTTGAAATTCACGGTGCAAGTAGAAGAAATTTAATTGTTCCTTGGCTATTAGCAACTAACATTGTATGGATCTCACTCCTCCAACAAGTAGCGCTTATGAAATGTGATGCATCATCATCACTGTCAGCCAAGTCTAGACTGTTGAATTGATTTCGCACAACATGCTTTGAAATACGCTTGTGATACATGAGCACCCCATTTGTTTCACTATTACAATTTATGTATTCATAGTTTGTTGTCAGCCTCACAAAGTTATTCTCATTAGTGTGCCCCTTAATGTGCATAAAATGAAATTATCCCTCACATCCCACAGGTGTAGTGTAATGTCTGTAGATGTAGAATATATTTTATTTTTTTAATTGAATTTAACATAGAAAATTGTTTTCCTATGACCATTAAATTTGTATAATGGAACACTAGAATTCCTCAAGTCATAACAATGAATTTGATGATCTCTTGAACCAACAACAACATAATAACTTGATCCGGGATTGTACTTGACACAACAAATACAATCCTGGCACAACATATATTTTCTTCCATGTCAATATTGAGAACACTTGTGTTAGCATAAGAAGTCACTCCTTACTACTTAAGGAGTAAGGATTACACATCATAGTTCATTTTAGTCTTTCAAGGGGTTTTTTGGGTGGTGGGATGGCTTTCTCAAATATTTTGAAATGATTTTATCTTATTTAAGAAATTAATGCATTTTAAATGTTGTGGAAAGTATAAATTGTGGGAATAAAAGGTTATATAGGGAGTAGAGAACACAAGTGGAAGAAGATGAATAGTTGGTACCTATTTTAAGAAATATTCTTATCCTAAATCAGTCACACAGCTATGTTAATGACCTTTAACACAAATTATGTTTATGTTAAGAAAACAACTCTTATAAAATATATTGCATATATAAGTTATTCCACAAATCTCTTATGAAATCTTCACTGACATGTTCTATTACAGACATATAACTTGCAGAAAACTAAAAGTAGATAATTTATTGTTAAATCCTTTAACATCTTCTCACTCACACTTCTATAGTTGCTACAATTTATATTTTAGAAGAAATTAACAAAGGAAAGATACACATCGCACATTAGATGTTCCTTGAATCAAAAAATCCCCCAACATGAAGAAAAAAAGGATTTTTTCTATTATTTCTAGTCTTCAGGTAGACTAACATCCAACCTGGAAATAGTATTTACAAGTGTTATATATAGCAAGAGAGCAGAAAACTCCATATCCTATAAGCATAAGAAAACATTGATTCTAACATAACATATGTGTCAAAATACATTACATCCTTATCCCCTCGAAATCTAGTAGAAAGAATAGAAGGCGAAAGAAGAAGATAAGAATTTTGGGCTGTAATGTTTAGTGTACTGTCATGCTGCCCCTTTTTCTACTGAATTTTCTCCTTGTGTCTTGGGTCTTTAATAACCATGTAGCTTTATTTAATAAGACCTCAAAAAACCTCATAACTACCTCTCACCATCATTTATACTATCGATTTATTTATGGGTTCCTATCCATCCTTAAATGTATCAGAAAAACTTGTTAACATGTGTCAAAATTAAGTTAAAATAGGTGCTGCTGGAAATTTCGGTAAAAACTTGTAACTGCGCAAAATATGAAATGCCACTGGAAATTTCGGTAACACCCTGTTTCTTTTCCAAAATATAAGGAAAACATAGAAAATTCTGTGTTGACTTGTATTCCATGAAACCTAGGTTGTTGTTAAAAATTTATAACTAATTAGAAGAAAGTGATTAGTACCAGCAACTTTTTTACCTTTCCTCTAAGTGTGTTATAGCTTCAGTCAATTTATCTAAATTATTTATTCTCTTAGCAGTTGATGTTATGGATTTGGTTTCTCTTGTATTTGCCTCATTTATAGGGCCTTTTTCCTCCTTAGCAATATTTTGTATTTCTCTTCCTTTTGAGGGCTCTGAGGGATGTTTTGAAGGGTTCTTGTTCTTTCTTTTCTTCATTTATTTATTTGGTTTCTCTTCTTTTGAACCTTCAGGTTTCTCTTCAATGTCAGTAACTTCCGTCAATAGGATTGGCTTGATAAGAGCCTTGGATTTCAGCCTAAACTTATTTCTCTCTCTTCTGTGCCACTTTTTAGTGCCAGCAATAGGTTTAGGCTCCTCCTTCTTCTTCTTATTTTTGATTTCATAACCAACATCCTTAAGTATTTCTTCATCTGATTAGGTAGGCTGATACTCCTTCTGCAACTTTTTCTAAATAGGTTCATCCAAAATTTCCAGTAGCACATGCGCTTTCGACTTATCTATTGTTGTAGACCTCCCTCTTCTAGCTCTATTGTATACATTTGGAAATGGAGGAACAAGGGGTACTATATTCATGGACTTGGGCTTTCTTCTGAATATTTTATTTCTAGGCCTTTCTTTTTTTTCTTCTTTTTGCAGGCTGAGGGTTTGACTGTGGAACTGGAGGAGTAGGTGAAGGCTGGCCTTCCTATAGAATTGAAAATGGTCCCAAGTCTCGTTTTTCTTCTTCATCTCTTCTTCAACCATAACTTTTATCAAAGCTTGATGGTACACGCTATACTCAGAAACATCATTATGCGTTTGAAACCTTGTTGACATCTTGGTCAGGATTTTCAATAGGAAAAATTGCAGATTCAATGATTTCATCCCTGCAATATTAAATAGAAACCTCATGTGATAGAGGAATACCAAATTATACCTCTTTTCACATTTGAGGTATATCTTGATAATCTTGATTGCCTCTGTCCATTCATTCTTATGTTAGCTACTTTGGATACCTTTTGCCAAGTTTGGATCTCTGTTTGAATCCTTGAGGAAACTTTTGAGATCACCTCCTGTGATAACTTGCCCCTTGAACCACCTTTCACCTTCTTAAGGAACATTAAAAACTTCTGCTATGCAGTCTTCAGCAACCTGCAAAGTGAGGCCATAAACTATAGCCTCCTATAGATTAAATGAATTAGCAAACTCTAAAGCAACTCCTGAGTGTGAGCTTCCCAACCTAGTGCAAAGATGATACCATCCTGACTGCATAAACAAAGTTCTCACCCTCTAATTAGCATCAACCAAATCTAAACCTTATGGCTCTATTTGATTTATCTTACCACCTGTTTTAGTCATCTTCAAAAAAATAATGACTATGTCTCCTGCAGATGATAGGTGGAATAATATGAGGATTTTACATTACAGGTCTAGCATGTATTCTTCTAAGGGATCTTGTCTGAAATCCAGACTCCTTCTCCAATGGTGACTGCCAGCAAAATTGAAATTAATAGTTTAGACTTCAAATGATGAATTCCTATTTTTTAGGTGGTTTTTAAAACTAACACTTGGTTCACCACCCCATGCAAATCACTCTCCATAATTACAAATCTTCAAGATTATGATGTGCACCATGTGACACACCATCACCACCTTCATTTGGCTGTGTTCTCCATATGGTCTCATTAGATAGCTCATGTAAAGTGTGTTTGATGACACACAGTCACCTCCACAAATTGTGATGTTGATTGGCTGGAATTTCCGGCAGCACTGTTGTGCAGCCAGTAGACCAATTATGAAATGCGGTGTGATCACCACGATATCTTTAACTCAGCAAAGCACGTACCTAAACATATGGATGACTAAATTGGCATAGATAGGCATGAATGGCAACGATTCAATCATTAACTTCTGATTGATGCATGTGGCATAATGTATAAAACTACTTGACTCAAACTAACTAATTGGAATACAACATCTGTCATTAGATCTTAAAGGATTTAAAAATATTTGATGTGTATTAACCGTATGACACCTAGTATGAATAAAGCGGATGTGCTTTTTTTCTTTATTTTAAAAACAAAGTATGCTTCTAGAAACTACGGTAGCATCAGAAATAAAAATTGAAAGACAGAAATAGGAAATTACAAACTGTTCGAAAGGCTTAAAAAGTTGGTGCTTCCGGAAATTTTGATAGCACAGAAAAAAAAAAAAAAAATTTGAAATTTTTGAACATTAATCCTAAAATAAAATTATGAAAGGGACTCATGACTTAGCAAGAAATTGTGCTAACAACTTGTTTCTTGAACTGTACCCCTCGCGTTGGAAGGATTGGGGTTGATGTTTTTGTCATCCTTTTTGGTAGTATGATCCCCATTCATTGTATTTCATGCTTCCTTAGAGAAATCTGTTGTTTGTTGTTTGTAACAATCCTTGGTGCTTTATGGACTTCGAGGACTTGTGGATTCAAATATACATGGTGCATGGCTAATGTGGATTTTTGATAAGCTATGATTTTTCCTTGGTTATTTATCAAGGTCTTTTGACTAAGCAGTTGGTCAGGCATCGAATTCGATGATTATAGTCTAGTTTTTCATAGTTGGAGACGATGAAGCATCCTTTTTTTTGTAGTGTTAGTTTGCTAGGCAGTGTTAGAAGTAACTTCGTAAAGAATCCTTTGTAACAATTTCCTGGTTCTTTATAGTGTTTTGTGATTTTCGTCATCAGGCTTCTCTTGCATTTGTATGAATTTGGAATTGTTTCTATATTTCAACTCTATTTGTTCTTGGAAACATAGGTGCAATGTGGTTTGTTATTATGAGGTTAGTTTTGTCTTCTTTTTGTTCTATTTGGAAGGATGAAGTACACCATCAAGTCTTGGTTAAGAGTGATCTTTTGATCATAGATGCTCAATATTTGGATGATTCAACATACTCTGATTTCATTTGGGCATCGGTTGCATTTCAAAAAAGGTTATTATGGTTATTATATGTACCCTTTCACTTTTTATAAATATTTTACAGTATATTTAAGGTGTATTTAGAAAAATTAATTTAAATGCCTCCTCAAGCAACCAATATTTAATATGGGTCTTGAAGATCGATTGTGACTTTATCTAGACTATAACAAAATAATGAATAATATATAAATGATACATATAAAGTTAACATATAATAGAGGAACAATATAGACAATCAAGAGCCACTACTTTAGAGTCCAAAGTACAAAAGGGATGATTTTCACAATAATTTCTTCAGTTGTGAAAACTATAATACTATCAAGTAAAATTATTTAACCTTTCATATTGTAGAAAAGCCCCCTTTTCATTGCATATCCTCTACATGGTATCATCATACCATGCATAAAACCTTTGACAATGGAAGATGGCATATTGAGCATGTGACCTCTTTGCCCCCTCACTCAACTTTGACGTCTAGCTCTAGCATGCCTTGACCTCATCTCTATATTGGATTTCTACTCATATTTCAAGTATATTATATTGATATCCATAAGAGAGAGGGTAAAATGGAACCAACCATCAAACCCTTAATTTACATAGAGAATATGGATTGGAGCTAGGGGAAAATATAAAATTGCACTAGTGTGCAATAGAAGAAACCAACAAATGTGTGTCTATAGATATATCACCCAAGAATACTAGATCTCAATACTTGAGAGAAAACCCTTGAATATTAGATCACATCGTGAAAGAGAGTGCAATATGTTGACCATAAGATAAAAGAATGAGTCACTTGTATAGGAGAGTAATAAATCAATGATGATGTTCCAAATGAGCCTTATGGGTGTATTTATATGCAACTCAAGAGGTAGGATGCCCTCTGTAAGAGGGTTTATAGGGACACATAATGAAAAAGTTAGTTTGAATGACCTAGGAATATAATAAATGAGTTTTGACTAGATTGACTTTAAGACAAATCCTAGAAACACACTAATACACAATATTTATGATTGCAAAGTGAGGTTGGCCATGGTTATATTTGAATATCATACAATCTTTCCAACATCCCTCATTTTTCTAAGAAAGAGAAAAAAAAATTATGGTATACAGATGGGATAGTGGGGTTATAGAAACCCAACTCAATACAGGGTTAGTGTTGGCTGAAATACAAAATAGAGTGGGTTTATGTATGGCCCAAATTTTATAGAGATGAGAAATATGGAATATAATGTGTGAATGGGTTTATGGATACCCATATCGCATATATTTCAAAAATATTGAATATAGTGTAAGAGTGGGTTATGTATGCCAAACATGATTTCAATTGAGAGAGATTGAAAACAACCGAGAAAGCATAAAATATATCCTAAGAGTGGGGTTATGGATGTTAAAGTTTTTAGGGCTAGATACTTCTCTACTATAGATAATTGGATTTTTAAACATTTAAAAAAAAATCACATTACATTCACCCCATATCATCATAAGAAATTATATAGAGAGAACATTAACATTAACAAAGAAATGGAATAGTAAGGATCATTAGAAGAAAAACATACACAAAATTTTAAAAAACTCCACATTATATTCACTCCATATCATCATAAGAAATTATATAGAGATAACATTAACATTAACAATGCATGGAATAGTAAGAACACTGTTACCGATGAAATAGGTAACTGCACTGTTACCTACTTTTTTTTGGTAGCATAAAAAGCATCCGATTTTGAAAAGTGGTGATGCAGAATCACCTTTTTCTTAGCACATTTTTGACACTCTAATATTTTTATTTATGAAGTATGAATATTTGTTTTAAAATGTTAGTGATTTTCATGCTAATTTTGAAACGTATTGATGCAGCATCAAATTTTTTTTTTTTTTAGAGCGGTGATTTTCATGCTAATTTTGAAATGTATTGATGCAGCATCAACTTTTTTTTTTAAGAGTGGTGATTTTCATGTTGGTAATAAAACACAAAACTTAGATAAAAAATATATATATAAAAACAATAAAAAAACCAATAAAAATGTTAAAAAAACAAACAAAACAAAAACACGAAAATTATATCAAAAGAAATGACAAAATTTCAAAAAAAAACACATAATTTAAAGAAAAAAAAAACAAAAATTAACAAAAATAAAAAATAAAAAATAAAAAAAACATCAAAAACATTTTTTTTCTAAGTTATTAAAAAAATCCATATAATTAAAAAAAAATTAAATAGAAAATTTAAAAATAATTTAAATTAAAAAATTAAAATTTAGGTAAAAATAAATAAATACAAAAAAAAAAATTAATTTAAAAATTTAAATTTAAAAAATAATAATAATAAGAAAACAAAAATACAAATTTTAAAATTAACAAAAAAAACAAATTAAAAAAAAACAAAATTTAAAATTGAAAAAGAAAATTAAAATAAAAGAATTATAATAAAAAAAACTATCATTAAAAAACAAAAAAAATGAAAAAAGCCACGTACAAATAATTAAAAAAAAAAATCCATAAATTTATTGTTTTTTTTTAAATGAAACAATTTATAAATTTTAAAAATGAAAAACCAACCAAACTAAAAGATTAAAAAAAAAATTAAATTAAATTAAAATTTAATAAATTTAATGAATAACTTGAAAATTTTAAAAAATAATTAATCTAAAATATTAAATTTAAAAACAAAATTTAAAAAGAAAAACAAAAAAGTTAAAGCAAATTAAATTTAAAATAAAAAATTTGAATTGAAAAAAAAAATAATTTTAATTTTTTTGAATTTAAAAAAAAAAATCAAATTAAAAAAAAAATATATTAAAAAAAATAATAATAATAATAATTTTTTGATCGTGGTGGTGCTGCCAGTCGGCCTCCCGCCCAGGTGGCAGCGGAGGCAGGCTACTGGGTGGGCGGGGAGGCTAGATGTAGCCCCCCGCCTGCCCAGTGGTTGGCCTCCGCCGCCACCTAGGCAGGAGGCTGATTCCAGGAATCACCCTCCCGTGGCGGGAGGCCGATTCCAGGAATCACCCTCCCGTGGCGGGAGGCCGATTCCGGGAATCGCCATCCCGCGGCAGGAGCCCGATTCCGGGAATCGCATTGCCGCCGCGAAAGGCAGATTCCAGCAGGAGGCCGATTTCGGGAATCGGCCTCCGGCGGCGGGAGCCCGATTCCGGGAATCGCCCTGCCGCCGCGGGAGGCCGATTCAGGGAATCGCCCTCCCGCGGCGGGAGGCCGATTCTGGGAATCGCCCTCAGGCCGATTCTAGGAATCGCCCTCTCGCTGCAAGAGGCCGATTCCAGGAATCACCCTCCTGCGGCGAGAGGCCGATTCCGAGAATCGCCCTCCCGTCGCAGGAAGCCAATTTCGGGAATCACCCTGAGGCCGATTCCGAGGTGATTCTTGGAATCGGTCTCAGGGCGATTCTCGGAATCAGACTCTCACCGTGGAAGGGCGATTCCCGGAATCTGTGGGAGGGCGATTCCCAGAATCGGCCTCCCGCATAGCGGCCAACCTCCACTGTCACCTGGGCGGGATGCCGATTGACGATGCCACCACGATAAAAAAACTCCTTTTTTTTTATTTTTTTTTATTTTTAATATTTTTATTTTTAATTTGATTTTTTTAATTTTTCTTTTTTAATTCAAAAAATTTAAAACTATTTTTTTTAATTTAATTTTTATTTTTGAAATTTAATTTGTTTTAATTTGTTTTGTTTTTTAAATTTTATTCAATTTTTTTTGTTTTCAATTTTGTTTTCTAAATTTTGTTAATAATTTTTATTAAATTTTGTATTTTTTTTTATTTAATTGTTTTTATTTTTTTTTTATTTTTTTTTATTATAAAATTTTATGTTTAGTTTTTTCATTTAATTTTTTAAAATTTAGTAAATTTTGTATTTTTTTTTAATTTATTTGAATTTAATATTTTTTTTAAATTTTTTATTTTTTTAATTACATAAAAAATTTTATATATATATTTTTTATTTCAATTAAAATTGTGTATTTAAAATTAAATTTTTTCTTAAGTTAAACTTAATATTTTCAAATTAATTTGTTTTTTATTTTATTTTCTGTTTAATATATTTTATTTTTAATCTATTTTTTTCAATTTTTCAATTTTAATTGATTTTTAAAGTTTTTTAACTTTTTATTTTAATAATCTTTTTTTTTCTCTATATCTAAAATTTATTTTTTATTTCAAACTTTATTTGTTTATTCATTTATTTATTAAAATTTAATATATATATATATATATATATATATATATATATATATATATATATATATATATATATATATATATATATATATATAATTTAATTTGTTATTTTAATATTAACAGTTTTTTTTAATTTAATAAAATCTAATAAATATATTTTTTTTTAATTTAGTTCATATATATATATATATATATATATATATATATATATATATATATATATATATATATATATATATATATATATATATATATATATAATTTAAATTTAATATATTTTTTAAAATCTATTTGTTTTTTTAATATATATTTTTTTAAATTTAATATTTTTATTGTATTTTATTTTTCATTTTTTATTTTTAATTAATTTTTAATTTTTTTACTTTTAATTTCAAAAATGTTTTTTTTTTAAGTTTTAAATTTATTAAAATTTAATATATTTCCTTAAATTTATTTTTTTATTTTAAAATTTAAATTTTTTATTTTTTAATTTAACAAACATTTCCTTTTTCTTTTTTAAATTTAATTTCTATCTATTATTTTGTATAATTTCTTTCTTTTTTAACTTGTTTTTCATTTTAATTTAATATCTTTATTTTGTTTTTATTTTTATTTTTTTATTTCTATATATATTGAAATTTTAATCTTTATTTATTTATTTTTTCTTAAATTTTAGGTTTTTTTTTAATGTTTGAATTAAAATTTTTATTTTGTTTTTATTTTTATTTTTTTTATTCCTATATATTTTTAAATTTTAAGCTTTAAAATGTTTTTATTTTTTAAATTTATTTTTTTCTTAAATTTTAGGTTTTTTTTTAATGTTTGAATTTTAAAAATAAAAAAATGTTATTTCTATTTTAAAAAATGTCAAAAATATGACAATTTTTTTTTTTTTGTTATTCCAGCGTAAACTGGTTTTGTTTTGAGGGTGTTTTTTCAATCCTTTTTTCAAGAAACAATTTTTTTCTTAGCATAATTTTATAAAATGTTGAAATTTGACCTTCAAAAGAAACCAAGTGCGTTCTGGAATACACTTTTTTTGTTTTTGGGGTGTTTTTTTCATGTTTTTTGAGTCTTTTTGTGCTAGAGTTCCCGTTTTGAGGTCAGGTTACCTATTTCATTGGTAACAGTGTTTAAGGAACATAAGAAGAAAAACATACACAATAGAGCAACCTTGATTTTTAGGCAGAGACTAGGGAAAAACCCTACAAGGGGGAAAAGATAAAATCAATTCTTCTTCTTCTTAGATATTCATCAAATGTTCAATTAGGATACAAAGTAAATTTATGATGAGACTCAAGTATTTCGACATCAATCGCATTAGGCCTCCTAGGGAAAACCCTGTATCATACAAGATGGTAATAGACAAGCCTACTAAGTGTTAATTTTTGCAACTAGAGTCAAATTCCACTTTGGATAGCTCAGATGGTTAATGTTATAAGTGCATTAGATTGCTATTTTCTAGAGGACCAAACTTTCGAACTATAGATCACCCCAATTAGTTAAGAAGAAGTTAAATTATGAATTCTTTTATTTATTAATGAAATGGAATGGGTCAGCCTTAACACATGTGGATTTGGTAAAAGCCTCAAGTGGTTCCTCACAAAATCTATAACTATAAGTGACATAAATCTCATTCTCAAACATTCTCTAATGATATTTTCTTCTTGCTCTCTTTGCTTTGGTTTGTCTATTCTGTTTTTTGTTTGCACACGTTCGACGAAAGAAGCTTGTGCAATATACATAATCCGAGGGAAGAGGCTCACACTAAACTAAGGATTCAGGGCCATAGCTGCAGACACAAACCTACAAAATTTGTGTTAGAGTCGCGAGCATAGTGTGGCAAGGTAGCGACTATGCTTCTATAGCCGTGGGATGAGCATGTTGACATTGCGACTAGGGTTCCTAGGCTAGATCGAGCTGATAAGGACCAGAGTCGTGGAGACAGTGTGTCTAGGTAGAAAAAATGGAAACTTCAGCCATGGGCACCACATCTTGAGGTCATGGCTAAGGTTTTTTCCTGACCAAATCCGAATTGGCTCAGCTTTAATTTCTTGCATAGTGCCTTCAGACATCAATCTCCCAGTCACAGATTCTTGCGATCAATCTTTGACAACATTCTAGATTGAGATCCAAGACTTTCCAGTTGATATCACTTGGTTTTAGTGATTTATTGGATCCATGTTCTTGATGTTGTAGATTTACAGATCTATAGATCTGATCTGTATATTTTTCGTTGCATATGTATTGGGCTCCTTCTACTCTCTACTGAAATTTTTTATGAGGATCTACTGAAGAAGGAGATTTGAAAGGATTTCCCCCACAGTACGGTTTTTCCATTGTCTTGGACCAATTTGTTGTCTCTTATGGTTGTGCTATTGTCTTCTTTATCACTGCATGTATATTTCTATCTTCAGTTACAGTTTATGATTATTTACACTATTAATAATTCGATGAATTATTTATGAAGAAGTAATTTGGGCTAAAGTAATTGATACATCATAGAATAATATAAAGATTTAACATGGTTTCAGAGCTAGGGTGAAAGACAAACCCAAAATAAGACAAGAAGTGAATCTCTCATTTTTAGAAAGAAAATCTACTTTCCAAAGTCAATATGTCTTCCTCTACCTTCAAAGATCATGAAAAGTTTCCTGACGCATCAAACTTCACTACATGGAAAGTCAGGTTGGAGATCATAGCTGAAAAAAATGATGTGCTAGAATACATTCAAGGAAGGATGCTCGAGCCTCCAAAAAATTCCTCCACCTCTATCAAGAATAATTACAAGAAACCTAAGTCGAAAGAAAAACAAATTGTAGCTTATGGTCTACAGGATCACTTACTTGCATACGTTGGGAATTTAATAAAATCTAAATATATGTATGACAAGATAGTTGGCATGTAGGAAATCAACAATCTGAATGAGATCATCACCTTGAAATATGAACTCAAGGAAATGAATATTAACAAAGGTTCAAATATTCATTCATAGTTTATGCGGATCTCTCATCTTAGATATCAACTACAGAGGGTTAGAGAGAATGTTCCTGACATATATATGGTTGTCATGAATCTTAGAGGTCTCCCTCCTATTCGGGACATCTTCATTACTACAATCAGCAACAACAATGACCTCCCACCATTTGATGAAATTTTTGGAAAGCTTATTCAAGAATAATCAAGACTGAAAAAAATAGGTAGGATTCATAAACATAAAGAGGGAGAGCTTGATGCATATGTCTCCCATAAAAAAATAAAGAGATCAAAAGGAGGCCCATATAGAAAAAGTCCTTGTCAAAACACAAAAGGAAGAAATTTCATATCAGTATCCCATATTAAATGCCACAAATTCCACAAGAAAGTACAATATGCACGTCATTTTCCTGAGAAGAGAAAGAGGCCACAATACAACAAAAAAAGAAATAATAATGATAAAGGAAGAAGAGACAATCAAAGGAACAACCATGAAAGAAGATATGAAAAGAGAAGAATATATTCTTCGAACGACCATGAAGAAGATCATTTGTCTCAAAATAATTCAAGGACTTCGAGGTATGAAAGTAATGTTGTGGATCAATCTGAATATATTCTCATTTCTGCACTTACTAGTTTTTCTCCACCAGATTTGTGGGATAATTTTTTAGTTGAAAGTGGGACCACTCATCCACTCATCATCCATATTTAATCAAGTAGAGAGTGATACTAAGTTGAAAATAATTATTGGAGATAAATCCACTCACACCGTAATTTTTTTTGGATCTATTAAGTTTCAGTTGAATTCTGGGGAATTATTATTATTGCATGATGTTATGTATGTGTCAATTCTAATGAACAATTATATTTCTATATCCACATTAGAAGATAAAGGGATGATGTTTTTCTTCATCAATGGAAAGGTCTTGGCTTGGTCTGTTGATTTACATATGAAAGATGCATTCACATTAGGTTTGATATATGAAGGAATATATAAAGTTGTAGGAAGGCCACTTTTAGCATTGGTTCATAACACCAATAATCTAAGTGAATTGTGGCACTGCATGCTAGCCCATCTACACTATTATGTTCTTCCAAAATTCAAGAAACTAGTTTCAGATATTCCCAATCATTAATCTCATCATGATGGAGTCTATCCAAGTTGCACGAGTGGAAAGAAAAAAAGTGTAGCTAATCCGAATTTATGGAATAACACAAAAAAATACACATATAACCACAAATAAAAATATGCATTGGAAATAACAGTTCATTTCATTAATATCAAAGAACTGAAATTTTCTTACAGACAAAATGGAAATAAACTAGCTAGGGCACTGGTAACTAATAGCTGAGAAGAGATGTGGCAGCTACATGCCTCTGAACTATGTTATAATAAGGCTCAAGGGCCTATTTATTATTTAGAAACAATGGAAAACCCTAAACATCTAAAACCTTAACCTAGGAGATGAAGTGCCAAAACTATCGATGTTGTTTGGGTAAATTGGTGTTTCAACTTCCCAGGGATGTAACTTTGCATACGATCTTTGTTGGGCGTGAACCATACCTAGTTAGAGACATGTATCCGAGGAATACAACTTTGAGTGTGAGCATCATTGGTCCATGGAACTATGTTGCTCCCACGTTTCCCAAAAAAATGTCATTTAGGGACTCAAAACAGCTCTGGATGTTGAGGACCCAAAAAAATGCTAGAAATAGTAGGCTGTGAACTGAAAGAGATAATGGTGGGGCCCCAAGTGGAATAGGTGGGTGGCCACCAATATCCTCCTGGATCAGTATCACTCCCTTATAGTAAAAACAACACAAATGACATCCTTCATCTCATTCATTTAGATATATGGGGTATGATGCCTTTGCATTCTATTGGTGGTCATCTCAAATACATCACCTTCGTTAACGATTTCTCAAGAAAGACATGGTTATACTACCTCAAGCACAAGGATGAAGCGTTTGAAAAATTCCAAGAATTCAAAGCTTTGATTGAAAATCAATCATGGAAAAGAATCAAAGTATTCAGATATGAAAATGGAGGAGAATACATGTCAAAACAATTCATAGAATTCTACAAGAAAAAAGGGATCATGAAGGAAACTATTGTGCCATATATACCTAAACAGAATGGCTTAGTTGAAGAACTAGTCTATATTGGAGGTTTCTTGTTCCATGCTTCATGATCAAAAGGTACCAACGTTTTTGTGGGTTGAAGCAACACATGCTAATGTATATATTCAAAATTAGTGCCTCATCAAGCATTGAAGAAAATACCCCCAAAGAAATATTCACACGTAACAAGCCCACCATCAGTCATCCTCGTATATTTGGCTGCCCCATATTCTTTCATGTGTAGAAGGAAAAAAGGAAAAATCTGGAAGCTATAGGAAGAAGAGGTATGTTTGTGGGTTATTGTGAAAAATCTAAGGCATATAGAATATATATTCCTAGTCAAAGGAAGGTTTAAATTAGCAGGGATGTGATCTTTGATGAAAATGCAGCTCTTGGTAAAGAAAGACACCTTCCTCTGCCTCCTCTCTCCAAGGAAGATGATGATGACAAGGATATTCTATATCTTCCTTCTATGCCCTAGTCATATGATATTGATGTTCGCATGGAGCCTGTGGATCCTTTAGATCCACCTCCCAATGATCCTTCTATAACAAAAAGGTTGTTTTGGCTTAGCAAAACTTTATAGGATAATGAAAGAATTTTTACCATTCATAGATCCTTCAAGGAAAGGAAGGAACCATGCAGGTATCAGGGATATGTAGCTTCTATGAGTACTATTATTCAATATGAACCATCCTCATTGGAAGAGAAAATTAAATAGAAATCTTGGAAGGATATTCTAGTAAAAGAATATGAATATATTCTAAAAAGCGATTTATGGAATGTTGTGTCAACGCCGCATGGGAAGTCTATTGTGACTTCGAAGTGGTTATTCAAGATCAAACATGGAATTAATGGCAGCATTGAGAATTCAAAGCTATGTTTGTAGCTCAAGGTTTTTCTCAAAAGGAGGGAGAATATTATGACAATATATTTTCTTTTGTAGCTTGATACACAACTATTTGTTCAATAGTTTCACTTGCTACCAGTTAAGGATGGACCCTTCATCATATGGATGTAAAGACCACTTTCCTTCATGGAATGTTATAGGAATAAGTATATTTTGAACAACCATAGGGATTTGAAGTGGAATATCGAAAAACACATGTTTGCTAGTTGAAGAAAGAATTGTATGGATTGAAGCAAGCTCCCCGAACTTGGTATGCACGCATTGACAATTATCTAATGAAATTGGGTTTCACTAGAAGAATTGTTGATCCCAAAATCTATTTCAATATTTTCCAAGGTATTCCATTGATTCTGTTTCTATATGTTTACGATTTATTCTTAACATGAAGTGAAACACTGATGATCGAAAGTAAGAGGAAGCTAGCCTCTGAATTCAAGATGAAATACCTTGGGCTCATGCACTACTTTTTGGCTCTTTTGGTGTGGAAAATTCCAGGTGAGATATTTATGTCATATGAAAAGTATGTTGTGAGGCTACTCGAATGCTTTGATATAACTAAGTGAAAATCCATGTTACTCTGATGAAATGAACTTCAAGAAGTTGTATGGTAAATAAATTGGACCTGATCTAGCAAGTACATCTGAGTATAGATAGTTGATGGGGGCTATGATGTTCCTTGTGAACACTCATCCAAATATATGTTATTTTGTAAACACATTGATTCAATTCATGACTAAGCCCCTCCATGCACATTGGACCACATCCAAACATGTATTGAGATACTTACATGGATCGATCACACTTAGTATGATATATTCTGTTGGAGACATCCAACTTCATGGATACACTGTTGCTTACCAAGAAGTAAATAATATTGATAGAAAGAGTACTTTTGGATGTTGTTTCATTCTTGGTTCTGCCATGATATCCTGGATGAGCAAGAAGCAAAATTTGGTAGCACTGAGCACCACAAAAGCAGAATACATTGTTGCTAGCATGGCTAACTGCAAATATTTGTGGTGACAGAAGAGCTTTGGTGAGATATGTGGCCAATTCCTTGACACTACAGTGATATACTGTGACAACAAGAGCATGATCCATTTGGAATAGAATATTGTATTTTATGACAATTCCAAGCATATCAATATTCGATATCACTTTATTTGAGACGTGGTGCAGATAAGGGCTATTAGAATCCACAACATGATGAGTGGATAGTAGATATTATCACTAAGGAGTTATTGAAAGGGAAGTTCTTGGTCTTCATAGAGCAACTTAGAATGATGGATGTAGCCCCTCTATATAAGAGGTGGCATTGATCAAGGACAATGAGCAAACTCTTCCTACCTTGCTTGAGATCTCAGGGTGAGGAATTGATATAGAGGGCTCTTGGGGTTGAGGGATCTATGAACAATAGGGTACTTCCCTATACATTACCTAGGGTTGAGATATTTCTCTGATATCTTCATAGGGTCAGAGATTTTTCTCCCCTATCTGGTCTATGTAGAGTATACCCTAGTTGGCATCATATCCTCAAGCAAGGCTTGATGAGAATGTCGCTCCTCATTTGGCCAATGATTTGAAAGTGTACTTGGGGTGTAAAAACCATGTATTTTATGATGTAGATGTTCTACCACATGAATGATGAGATTCATTAATAGGATTTTTGGTAGGAAATAATATTGTGTTGAGATTTTCTCCCCTTTTACGATTTCGGGTTGATAATGAGCTCCCCGACAAGATTCTAGGGTCAGAGATGTGCTCCCTTATATGATGACTTATATGATTTCTAGGTATGAGTGGAAGTTATTTCTCCCCAATTATTCTTCTTCTATATTCGATAAACTTTCAACAGATGGATTTGATTCATGAAAAAACCATGATGTGAAGATCTACAACTAGAGATTACCAAGTGGAATTCTTCCTAGTTGAGAGGGAGTGTTAATTTTTTAAACTAGAATCAAATTCCACTTTGGAAAACTGAGGTGGTTAATATCATATGTGCATTATATTCCTATTTTCCAGAGGACCAAAATGGACGTATATATCGTCCGAATCATTTAAGCGGAAGTTAAATTATGAATTATTTTATTTATTAATGAAATGGAATCGGGTGGCCTCAACACAGGTCGATTTGGTAAAATCCCCAAGCGGCCCCTCACAAAAGATATAAATTGAAGTGAACTTAAGCTCATTCTCACACATTAACTCATTATAATTTCTTATTTATCTCTTTTTTTTTGTTCTTCTATTATGTTTATAGTTCCTACATCTTCGACAGAAGAAGCTCCCGCAGTGTACAAAATCACAAAGAAGAGGCTCACACTAAAATGTTGGCAATATGATGCAATATGTTGTCCTTAATGGCAACCTACCTGATGAAGTTGTCCTTGATGGAAACCTCTTGATGAGTTTCCTTTTGATAGAAACCTATTTGTTACAGATGTAAAAATGATGTTTTTATAGTTCAGTTCAGATGTGTCAGAAAAAGGAATTCCAATAAGTTCCAGAAAAATGAAACAGGAAATATTTATCAATTTATACGTAGGTTTGATGAAGGGAACCCATGTATGGAGGAAATTTAGATGCTACGTGGTATACAAGCAACCCCCTTATACATCCATAATTAGTATATACACATTTTTGTTGAAGAGAAGTTGTGTATATATGAGGATACAAAGAAGAAAAGTCACGTATGCCTTTTGCGCTCTAAAATTATGATACCAAGGGGCATTACCATGGTATTAGCCCACATTATTGAGCATTGTGTCGTATATTTGATCCCATTCAAGAATACCATCAGTAGTTATGTGATTTTGGCTCATGGTATTGGTAAAGGCTAAATCTATATAAGGAGAGAAATATCATAGTGCAAGAGGGTGCATGTGTAAGGGTTGTTACTGAATACTTCTCTCTGAAGTATATCTGCATGGGAAGAAATCTGTTTTATTGGTAGATATGAATCTATGATGCACCTTTGGATACAATGATGGATTAGGATCTCTAGACTTAAAATGACTATGTACTTGCATGATCTAATGATGAGATGTTTGGATCTATGGCCTGACGCATATTTTCTGAAGTGATGTGAAGAAATTTGGGTAAGTCTATAGATCTGAAACATTCTGAAAATTTAGTATTTACATATATATATGCTAGTTCATCTGGGTGAAAGCGTGTATATACACATATTTGTCTTAGAAAATGCGCGTATGAAATTCAGGGTTTTCTGAAGCTTGCTGAAGTAGTTATCTGTTTAATGCTGCTATATTTATATTGTCTGTCGATGCAGTCTTCATGTAGATCTAGGTTTTTTGAATATTTTATATGCTACTAAGTTGAATATGTAAAAATTTTATCAATGAGGGAGTAAATATGTTTAATGATGACTGACTGAATAAGGGTTCTGCATTACTGAAAAGATATCTGACTTAAAGCCTCAGATCTCATTCTGAGACTGATCATATTTTTTCAAAATAGTATTCTCATACCTATACACAAGTTGGTGTGAAGAAAACTACGTATACATTCAGTATCTGTGAAAATAAGTAGCATATGTATTTTCAGATAATGAATAATCAGGGTTGAGATTGGTTCTGCATACTGATTTTGAAATCTACGTTATTATTGTGTTCTAGTTACAGTGATCTCATTGCTATGATTGATGTTTGGGTGAAGTTAATTATTTTTTACCTTTTAAAGAGTTTTGTTGAAGCTATGTGATCCAGTGTGAAAATTGATGAAATGTGGTCTGGAGTGGTTCTGAGGGTTGAAGCCTTCAGTATGGAAGTAGAAGCTTCATGCCAGAAGAAGCTGGTGTTCTGATCCGGGGGTTGAAGGTCCCTTCCAGTAGTGGCTGGTAAGTGAGATTAGGGGGTTGTATATCCCTTCCAGTAGCAACTGGAGAACGAGAGAAGGTTGAAACCTTCTGCAGGTAGATGCCTGCGTACTGATATGGGTCTGCAATAGTACAATATTGTAAGAATTTTTCCATTTAATAAATATTGAAGACAAAGACGACGATAATGACGGTTTTCTCCAGAAGTGGGTTTCCACCTTAAATCTTGGTTTTCATGTGTGATGCTCTTCTGTGATGATATATTCTATTTTTTCTACACATATTTACTGCTTAAATAATTGATGCATAGCTGATAAGATGAGTTAAATATTGTTTCTGAAAGTTTATCTAACAATAAATTTATATCAGTATAAAGAAGTTTCTGTTGGTGTATCTGTGTGTATACATGAGTTTGTTTCATTAAAGTTGCGTATTGAATTCAATAAAGAAAAATTAAAATTTATTAGTGAGCTCTAAATACTGATTAACCCACCCCCCCCTAGTATTTTTCCCAACAACTGGTATTAGAGCAGGTCCTTCTGAAGAAGCTTAATCACTAGAAGGAAGATCAGCTAAGATGAGCAATCTAGATGGGGAATCATCTATCAGGCCTCCTCTTTTCAATGGAAACAATTTAATATTATGGAAAACAAGGAAAAGATCCTATCTTCAGTCTCTTGGAGAAAATTTATGGGCTATATTCGAAGGAAATTATCAATATCCAGCTTCAGTTCCAACAGTTTCAGTAGCAACAAAGAACTATGAAACCAATGCAAAAATGGTTAATGCATTATTGGGAAGTTTGACTGAATCTGAATCTTTCAAAGTCATGCAGTTGGATACAACAAAGGAGATATGGGAAAAAATAATTCTTAGCTATGAAGGTGATTCCAAGGTAAAAAGTGTTAAACTCCAAATTCTCAGAACTCAATATGAAAAACTCATAATGCATAATCAGGAAAGCATTGCTAGTTTCTTTTTATGACTAGATGATATTGTAAATCGTATGAGAAATATGGGTGAAACCATAACTGACACTACTCTAGTAGAAAAGGTTTTAAGATATCTAACTCGCAAATTTGAGTCAAAGGTATCTGCTATTGAAGAAAATCAGGATCTTCAAACTCTTACTATTGTTCAACTTCATGGGAATTTGAATTCATGTGAAATGAGGAAAGGAGGTCCATCTGAAGTTAAAGAAGTTGTCTTTAAAGTTGTTGCAAGAGGAAAGGAAGTAGAAGAAAAAGAAGGATAAGGGTATGTTTTAGAAGAAGATGAGATAAATTTTTTAAAGAGAATACAACATGGCACTAGAAGGTTCAAAGGTAAGCTTCCTTTTAAATGTTTTTCTTGTGGAAGATTTGGTCAGTGTGCTGTTAAATGTCCCCATAAAGATAATCATGACAAGGGAAAGGAAGTGGAAAAAGGAAATAAGAAACAGTTTATCAATGGAAAAAGTTATTATGCTCATGAAGATAGTGATGGTCTATCAAATAGTGAAGAAGGAGAATCTGATCAAGGTATTAGATTAATCATGGCTTTTGAAAAAGACCCTAGTGAAGATAAATATACTTTTATGGATGCATTAGAAGAAAATTATTTTCTTGAAGAAATAAATCATCTCAAAATATTTTAAAATTTCCATAAATACTCTAAGAAACAGTTTATCAATAGAAAAATCTATTATACTCATGAAGATAGTGATGGCCTATCAAATAGTGACGAAGGAGAATCTGATCAAGATATTAGACTACTCATGGCTTTTGAAAAATACCCTAGTGAGGCTAAATATACTTTTATGAATGCATTAGAAGAAAATTATTTTCTTGAAGAAATAAATCATCTCAAAATATGTTTGGAAGAAAACAAAATTTCCATAGATACTCTAAAGAATCAACTCATAGAAAAGGAGAAGCACAATGAGAAATTAGAATGTGAAATAGTAAGTCTGAGAAAGGAAATTGAGAAATTGAAAACTTTAAATATTATATTTGCCAAAGGATCTGAAACCTTAGAAGAGATTATGAAGGTAAAACACTCTCCTATTGTAAAGACATGTCTTGGATATATCAAAGAATCCTCCTAGTCTTCAGTACCAAGCTATCTAAATGTAACTAAAGCCAACTAGTAACATTTTGTCACTCAACAAAAGAACAAAGAGACTACACAGGTAAAGCATGACCACTTCAATACAAGGAAGAAAAATAAAAAAAATATCAATCAGTAGGTAAACATAAATAGAAGGTTTCATGATCGCAAAAATTTCTTGCTTAGTGGACAATGTTTCTCATGTCATAATTTTGGTCATAAAGCTACTCAATGTTTTGCATACAAAACCATCATGACTAGAGAAGCAAGAAAGGAAAAGAAATGAGATTGGAATAAATAAGAATACTTATAACAACTTTTCTCCTCTTAAAAATGAAATTGAATGTTCTTATTGCAATAACTTTGGACATAAAGAATTTGAATTCAAGAGAAAACTTCAGCGAAAAGAGCATATACCTTCAAATTCCAAGGTATGGAGAAAGAAGGACTTACAGGTTGAAAGATGTGGCATAACTTTATTTGCATAAGGGGGATAAAATCAATGGTACATTGATAGCGGATTTTCAAAACACATGAAAAATGATAAAAATAAACTCCTTTCATACAATGTTTTAGAGAAGTAAAAGAATGTTACCTTTGGAAATTACTCTCATGCTGTCATTAAAGGAAATGGTTATGTTTTTATAAAAGAAAAGGTGAAATCTAACAATTTTATGTATGTGTATGGATTAAAGCATAACTTGTTGAGTGTAAGTCAAATTTGTGATCAAGGAAATGAAGTTGTCTTTAGTTCAAAATAATGTGTAGTATGTGAACTTGACACAGGAAAAACGATAATAAAAGGAACTAGAACACCAAGCAATATGTATGTATTGAAAGGTGGCCAAGAGTAATGCTACTTAGGTAAATCTTCATAAAAAATTTTATGGCAAAGAAGATTGGGACATTTGAGATTCTCTCAAATAATAAAATCTAGCAGACTCAAAGTTATTTGTGATCTTCCCAACATCACTCTGCCTAAAATTACCATATCCAAATCATGCCAATTTAGTAAGAAAACTAGGGTGCAATTAAATGCTAAATAAGGATCAGTAATTAAGCCTCTTGAACTTATACATACTGATTTATGTGGACCTGTAAGGAAAAAGATAGCTCGTGGAGAACAATATTATATTATATTTATTGATGACTTCTCTAGAATGTGTTGGATCGGTTTACTAAAATATAAAGATGAAGCATTTGAAAATTTTAAGATCTTCAAAGCTCTAGTTGAAAATGAATTAGATCTAAAAATAAAATGTCTTAGATCTGACCGAGGAGAAGAATATATATCAGATGAATTCTTTGACTTCTGTGAACATCATGGCATAGAAAGACAATTTTCTATAGCTGGAACCCCACAAAAAAATGGCGTGTTAGAAAGAATGAATAGAATAGTTCAACAGATGGCTCATGCTATGTTTGAAAAATCTGGAACTCTCGATACCTATTGGGGAGAAGCACCACATACCGCACTAAATATTATTAACAAGGCTCATGTTCATGCGAACTGTGATAAAACTCCTTAAGAGCTCTGGTATGGTAATATTTCCACTGTAAATCATTTTAGAGTTTTTGGAAGAAACTGTTTTCTCAAGAACAATGATGAAAAACTTTGTAAGTTTGATACTAGAGCAAATGAAGGAATATTTCTTAGTTACTCTTCTATAAGTAAAGCATATAAATGTTACAATAAAATACTTTGGAATATTGTTGAATCTATTGATGTTGTAATTGATGAGTCTCTCACAACTCCAAAAAATGGAAATAACAACAACAAATGAAGATGATGATGATGTATGTTTTCCCCCATTAAATAGCAAAAATATAAAAGGAGAACCCAATGAAGCATCAGAAGAAGATACATCTGAAAAAGCTCCATTCAGGTATGTTCAATAGAATAATCCAAAATCTCAAATTGTAGGACAAAAGGGATTAGGTGTCCAAACAGAACTCTTTTATGATCCCCTATCTATCTGGCATTCTTATCCACTATTGAACCACAGAATGTAAATTAAGCTAGTAAATATGAATGTTGGGTTCAAGCCATTAATGAAGGACTTGATTATATTGAAAAGAATCATACTTGGGAATTGGTTCCAAGACCTCATGATAAAAATGTTATTGGAACAAAATGGATATTTAAAAAAAATTTAAATTAAAATGGAGATGTTATTAGAAAAAAAGCTAAACTTTTTTGTAAAGGGTATGCTCAACAAGAAGGTATAGATTTTGAAGAAACATTTTCTATTGTAGCCAGACTTGAAGCCATAAGAATGTTTCTTGCTTTTTCAATTTTTGAACAATTCAAAGTTTATCAAATGGATGTAAAATATTCTTTCCTCAATGTTGATCTACAAGGAGAAGTTTATATAGAACAACTAGAAGGATTCATTATGGGAAATTATGAAAAACTTGTTTGCAAAATTAAAAAGGCATTATATGGTCTCAAACAAGCTCCTCGGGCATGGTATTATCGTCTTGAAAAATATCTTTAACAACAAGGTTTCACAAAGGGATATGCTGACATTAACTTATACATAAAAATAGAGAATGATAAACTATTGATAATTGTTGTGTATGTTGATGACATCATTTTTGGAAGTAATGAAGAATCCATGAGTCAAAAATTTTCTTCTGTTATGCAGCAAGAATTTGAAATGTCATCACTTGGGGAGCTAACATATTTTCTTGGCTTACAAGTGCAACAAGAAATAGATGGGATATTTCTATCTCAAGAAAAATATCTCAAGAAAATTCTGAAGAAGTATGGGATGGAAGACTGCAAACCTATGATTACTCCAATGATAACTGGATATAACCTAAATTTTCATGATGATTTTCCCATGGTAAATCAACCAGAGTATAGGTCCATGATTGGATGTCTGCTTTATCTAACCAGGATAAGACCAAACATTATTCATGCGGTTGGGATTGTTTGACGATTCCAAGCTAATCCAAAAGACTCTCACGTTTAGGATGTAAAAATAAAATTAAAATATCTAGAAGGGACTCAAGAATTTGGTCTATGGTATCTAAAGAATGCTGATCTCATTCTTCATGCTTATGCAGATGCAGATTGGACTGGAAATGTTGAAGATAGAAAAATCACTAGTGGTGGTGCATTCTATATGGGGCCCCGATTAGTCTCTTGGTTCAGCAAGAAACAAAGTTCTATTTCCTTATCTACAGCGGAAGCAGAATATGTGGCTACCGCATCATGTTGCACACAACTTCTTTGGATGATGCAGACTCTACAAGACATTAAAATCAAATGTTCACCTCCCTTATCCATTCTATGTGATAATAAAAGTGCCACTAGTATCTCGAAGAATCTTGTTATGCATTCCAATACCAAGCACATTCCTATCAAGTATCACTTCCTACGTGAACACGTGCTTGAACAAAAGGTTAAATTGGAGTATGTTCCCTCCAAAGAACAAGTTGCAGATATATTTACTAAACCTATTCTCAGGGAAGCATTTGAACATCTTAGACAAAATTTGGGATTTGTCTCTGCCTCTCTGATCAAATCTTCTTAATTTCAAAATATTAAATTCAGTACACTAGTTTCATAAAGGCGAATCTCATATATACGCAAGTTTCTGTACATAAAAACACATATGGTTTTTGCTGAAATAAATTATGTGGGTCCGCTTTCAGAACAGTTTGTGGTACTATTGGATAATATATGTTGTTGTTCTAGTATTCATCTTATTGTACCTTTCTTTGATATTTATCTCCTTAATGAAAAAGCTTTGACGAATTGGTTGTTGAAGGTGTTCAAGATGCACAAGCTTAGGGGGAGCACCTGCCTTGTTCAAAAGGATATGCCTTGTTGAAAAAGATGCATTTTTAGAATTCTGATTGGTTTCTAATTTATGATCTCTCCCTTGAGATCTTTTGGTCTTGGTTATAAAAATTCATATTTTTAATTTGATGAAAAGGTCATGTTGAGACCTATGATGTAAAATTGTTATATTCAGTAATTTAAGGACTTGTTCAAATTTGTAAACTCACTTGGTTGGGTAGTTGAGTCAAATATGTAATTCCACTTGCTTGGATCATCGATGTAAGTATGAGTCCTTTGTGATAGGAAAGGCCATACTTGGTTGAGTTATAGGGTCATGTCCTTTATTGAAAAATCTGTCTGAAGGTTCAACATGAACTCAGAGGGATCATGGTAATTTAAGTGCACATCAGATGTACAACGCTCTTCTTTCTACAAGGGAAGAGAAACCTTGTTTTGGTATTGATCTGCCCTTTGCCCTTGATGTCAAAGGGGGAGAGTATTTGTTTGTTTGAATAAGGGTTATTATTAATGTTTCTATTTTTTGTGGTGTAATATTCCCATTTTTTGCAGCTAATGGGTATATTTCATTTTATTTTCAGTTTTCTTAACTCATGAATAAAAGTTTAAAGGAGGAACTCTAAAATTCCAAATCAACAAAATAAATCAATGCCCAATGTGAACATGGAAAAATATGGGCCATATTAATAAAATAAACTTAGGTGTAAAGAGGAATTGATAGGATTGACTGGGTCAACAGGCCAAATCACATCAGTCTCCAGATACATTCAACCTCCTCATTAATCACTGCAATCTTAGATGGAGACCCTCCATGTGAAAAAGGGTTAACTCATTGGAGGTGGTTTAGGGTTTTGCAAACACTAATGTTATAAAATAAAGAGGAAGGCCACAAGGAAAGGTAGTTAAGGATACTTCGATTTTTAGATTGCTTAAGAAACTCAAACACTCTGGTTGTTTAGCTAGAGAGAGGAATTTCCTATTTAGGAATTCATCCTCCTTCATTGAGGAGCTCTTGAAGGAGTAAGTTATGAAATTGCTCACATATATGCTTGAGGCCAAGCTTCCTCCTCCATCAAAACATTATTTCTGTTGGGCAGGAATTTTTGTGTTGCAGGGTGTTGGAGTGAGGGGTTTTCAACACCACTTCCAGATCTAGTTTTGCAGAAAAGTGAACATTTATTTCTCTGGAATACTAGTGAGGAAGCCTTGAGCTTCATATTCATATCTTGGAATCAGGACAAAGGACCTTCCAACATCACCTGCACAGTATACTTCATAAACTGCGTCATTTTTCTAGTGCATTGTTGTAGCAGGGTTTCTACCCTAGTTTGGTGCTTATTTCCTTGGGGCAGGGCCATCCCTTCTTCTGGAAAGTTTGTATTGAAGACCTATTATGTTATTTTGTAAATTTCAGCTCATATACTCAGATTTTTAGTGATTCTACATTTTCTAGATCCATATTCTGGGGATCTAATACTTATATTTGTTCTTTCATGAAATCCCCTTGTCGGGTGATCTATTTGATGTATAAAAGGAGCTGAATCTCCATTTTTATTCATGCTCAGTTATAATAGACTTCAGATATGATGTTTCAGACATGTGTTTTCTAATTTCTTGATAAATCTCACAATTTATTCTTCAGCCATTTTCTACATACTCCAAGTCATGGGAAATCAACATTTTTAAGCTTATCCGGGAACGGAGGAGCTGTTTAACATAGCTATAATCCTTTTTTTGAGCTGAAATTAGGATAATAGGTCCCTCATGACCTAATAAAAAATAACCTCCTGTAATTTCCCTTAATTTTATGCATATTTCTAAATAAATGTATTTTAGGGTCGAAGTCACTGCTTTTCCTCACTTTTTGGATCCTAAATTAAAATATAAGTACTTGAAATCAGTTGATGAGTGTCTATTAGCACATTATATTCATTTATAAATATTTTCACTTTTAGTAGAGCATTTTAATTTGCTGTAGACCCTCATTGGGCCTTCTGTTGAAGATAACTAGGTGTGGAAGATCTATTTAACCCACCTAGTATTGTTTGTTTCTGTTCAAATATTGTATTTAGTTTTTATATTGTCTGATATAGAGGATCCAAGAGTTATTTTCCTGTTATAAATTTTTTTACTTGAAATTAGTTTATGAGTGTCTATCAACACATTTTATGCATTTATAAATCTTTTCACTTTTAGTAGAGCGTTTTACTTTGCTGCAACCCCTCATTGGGCCTTCTCTTGAAGATAACTAGGTGTGGGAGATCTGTTTAACCCACCTAGTATTATTTTTTTGAGCTCAAATATTGTATTTAGTTTTTATATTGTCTGATATAAATAATCCAAGAGTTATTTTCCTGTTCTAAGGCATATTTTCTGAAAATGCAATTTTAAGTGCATGATTCATGAGTTGTTCCTAAATAGGAATATTATAGTGGTATCAGAGCATGATCTCTGGCACAGCCTATGAGATCAAGCTATCATAGATGTGAAGAGAAGAAGAAGAGATCAAAATGATTGAGAGGATGAGATTACTCTCATCAGTGTTTAGATCTAAGAAGGGCCTCTCCAAAGAGGTAAATCAAATGAGAGAAAGAAGATACACCAGGACTCCCAAAGGGTTTCAAGAAGAAGAAAGATGTATTGAGACCTGCATGAGGTTTCAAGAAGAATAAGAAAGCCCTAGCACTTCCTATCAGCAAAGAAGAAGACCCGAGAATCCTAGATCTCCTCATAGATCTACTATGCCCACTTTCTTTGGAGAAGGTGAGAGGTATAGCAATGAAGAAAAGAGATGCAAAGAAACTCCTAAAGAGTTTCAAGATGGAGAGGAAGAACTATACACCTCCTATCATCATAAAGTAGGGATAATGACTGAAGAAGAGATCTCATTGCTTCTTTTTCAAACATTGAAGAGTATTGAAGAAAATCTCAAGGAGTTTGATGAGGAGGGGAAAAAGATGAGCTACAAAGAGACATCTCCCAAGGAAACAAAGGAGAATGTCAATCTTGTCACTTTGGGCAAGAGATCTCCATTTTCTCCATCTGCTGCTAAGTTGCTTGCATCTAGAGAAGAGGCACTTGCATCTTTGCAAGGTAGTCTTGAGCTCTTAACATATGGAGTCACATGCATGAATCAGGAGATGCATGAAGAGGAGAAGGAAGATATCAGTGCTGGTATGCTTGAAGAAAGGAGACCATCATTCTTGCCAGTAGTTGGAGGCATCATTGATCTGGGTGGAGGAGCTCTTATATTCTGTCAAGAGGTTCCCACATATTGTTTCAAGATTAATGCATAGCCAAGGATTAAATCAAAGTGTTGATTTGAAGCAAAGACATGTCACAACACAGAGGACCCTTGATCTTATCAAGGATGAGACTAGAAACTATCCCTATGCATTATTGTTTAGCTGCATTCAATCTCTTGGCTTGAGATGTAGGGTCTCAAGAAAGGTGATTAGTACTATCCTATGTTCAATGGCTGATTGTGAGATCAGTAATGAAAAATACTTTGAGACAGTACATGCATCACTTTGTAGATCTACAATGCTGTCACTTAGTGACTGTGACAAAGAGGCTTCAGCTCTCTTAGAGCATTCTAGAGGCAGCTTCAACCTTGGAGCAGTGGAGAAGAAGAAGATGAAGAGTAGAAATCTTGAGATGAGAAGCATTTTCTCCCCTCTAGATGACACTCTCTCAATGAGCATGCTACAGCTCAAAGAGAGACTTCTACTTACTACAAGTTCAAAGCCTCACTGGTTTTTGAAGGCCATAGATGGAAGAAAGGTCTCACTAAGGTATCTCAACAAAAATGCATTTCAATATTTCATGAGATGCAAGATTATTCATTGGTTCAAAGGAGATGGTATTCTACAAAGGGAGGATGCCCTGATTATGCAGCACATCATTCATCTTCCATATTAGAGTGAGTGGATGAGGATGATGAGAAAGAGATGACATGATCACTTGCAGACATATATGGGCCAGCAAGCTTGGTTATGCTGTTTTCCCTTGGGAGACTCTTATCACTATCCAAAGGCACATATTTCTCTAATCTATGCCTTGAAGAATGGTCATTAAATGAATAAGGAGGCATGGCAATGCTGGTTGCTTTGGGGTAAGCATGATCACCACTCAAAGATTCTCATTCTCTCATCTCATGCTTTATGCATCATTAACAGAGTGTATGAAAAGGAAGCATGGTTGATGTGGTTTTTAAAAGGAGAGTTTGGACATCACATGTTAAAGCTCATGTTCATGTATTCACCCATGTTTGAAATATGTCTCATTTATCCACATGTATTTTTGTTGGAGGTATGTTTCATGCATGAAATTTGGCTTGGGAGGAGGAATGACTCCCACATGATGTGGTATGAGGGAGCTTGCTTGTACTATGTTGATGAGACATTTTTCATGTCCATGATTGTGTTATTGCTCCATGATCCACATGTTGATAAGACAAGAGGGCTGCAAAATTCCTTGTTGCTATGGCTACTCTTGGGTGAGTATGGTTACTACCCAATAGCTCATCATTTTTTGAATCATGCCTTGGATTTCAATGATATGTTGCAGCAAGAGAAGGCATGTATAATTTTATTTCATTTGAGAAAGTATGGCCACCACATGAAATCTCGTATGTATATGTGTTTTGCATTGTGTAAAATTTGGCATATTTATCTCATGATTTGAATTGATGATAATACTTAGTACTGGGCTGATGTGACATATCATATGTCCATTAGTATGGTTTGGTTTCATGATGCACATGAGGAGGAAAGAAGGCAGCAAGACCTCTTGTTGCTTTGGTTGCTTTTAAATGAGTATGGTGACCCCCCCATAGCTCATAATTTTCTAATTCATGCCCTATGTATTAAAGATAAATTGCAGCAAAAGGAGGGCATGTACATCATCTTTTGGAAAGCTTGGCTTGCCCATCTTACATGGAGGAGATGGAGGATGGCAACAAAGGGCCTTGCTCCGGTGGTTATTATTAGGAGAATATGGTTTGAAATCTTTGTCCACCCATGTTTCTCCTTCACTTCTTATTTTGCATAACGCTGGAATGACGGAGTTTGGATCCAACAAGCCCAACAGGGCTAAGAATGAATGCATAACAATGCTTAATCAAGTTCATAAAACATGGATGGAGGAATGTTTTTTCATGATGAAGCTTTTCCTTTATGGAAGGAGCTACTTTATTTTATGCCTCTCATGTGTTTATGATGGTGTTGGACATCATGTAATTGTCATTTTGTACTTCATGATAAGAAGAAGACATATAACCTTACAGTTGGAATTCATCTCATGCATTTTCGGAAGACAAATTTGGAACCAAACATACATAACCTATTGCAGCAAATGGAGGAAACCTTCCTTATGTGGATGCCATTTGGAGGGTAATAGATGGTTTGCATCTACAATAAGAGTTGCTTGAGGGCAAGAAACATTTTTTTTGTGGGAGACTGTAATATTCCCAATTTTTGCAACCAATGGGAATATTGCATTTTATTTTCAGTTTGCTTAACTCATGAATAAAAGTGTAAAGGAGGAACTCTAAAACTCCAAATCAGAAAAATAAATCAATTCCCAATGTGAACATGGAGAAATCTGGGCCATATTAATAAAATACACTTAGATGTGAAGAGGAATTGAGAGGATTGACTGGGTCAATAGGGCCAAATCACAACAATGTCCAGATACATTGAACCTCCTCATTGATCAGCGCAGTCTTAGATGGAGACTGTCCATGTGAAAAGGGCTGAATCATTGGAGGTGGTTTAGAGTTTTCCAAACCCTAATGTTATAACAGAAATAGGAAGGCCATAATGAAAGGTTGTTGAAGATAATTCGATTTTGAGATTGCTTAAGCAACTCAAACTCTCTGGCTGTTTAGCGAGAGAGAGGAATTTCCTGTTTAAGAATTCATCCTCCTTCATTGAGGAGATCTTGAAGGAGTATGTTATGAAATTCCTAACATATAGTCTTGAGGCCAAGCTTCCTCCTCCATCACAACATTATTTCTTTTGGGCAGGAATTGTTGTGTTGCATGGTGTTGCAGTGAGGGGTTTTCAACACCACTTCCAGATCTAGTTTTGCAGAAAAGGGAGTGTTCCTTTCTCTGGAATATTATGGGGAAGCCTTGAGCTTTATATTCAGATCTTGGCATCAGGCTAAAGGACCTTCCAACATCATATACAAACTATACTTCAGAAACTACGTCATTTTTCCAGTGCATTGTTGTAGCAGGGTTTCTACCCTAGTTTGGTGCTTATTTCCTTGAGGAAGGGCCCTCCCTTCTTCCGGAAATTTTGTGTTGCATCCCTCTTATGTAATTTTGTACATTTAAGCTCATATAATCAGATTTTCAATTATTTTTCATTTTCCAGATCCATATTCTGCAGATCTGATACTTGTCTTTGTTCTTTCATGAAATCCCCTTGCCGGGTGATCTATTTGATGTATAAAAGGAGTTTAATATCCATTTTTCTTCATGCTCAGTTATAATAAACTTCATATCTGGCATTTCAGACATATTTTTTCTAATTTCTTCAGAAATCACACAATTTATGCTTCAACTTTTTTCTGCATACTCCAAGTCATGGGAAATCAACATTTTTAAGCTTATCCGGGAATGGAGGAACTATTTAACATATCTAGAATGTTTTGTTTGATCTTAAATTCAGATAATAGGTCCCTCATGACCTAATATAAAATAACCTCCCATAATTTCCCTTAATTTTATGCATATTTCTAAATACATCTATTTTAGGGTCGAAATCATTGCTTTTCCTCACTTTCAAGATCCTAAATTCAGATCTAAGTTGCGAATGTACTTGAAATAAGTTACTGAGTGTCTATCAGCACATTTTATGAATTTATAGCTCTCTTCACTTTTAGTAGAGAGTTTTACTTTGATGCAGCCCCTCATCGAGCCTTCTCTTGAAGATAACTAGGTGCGAGAGATCTGTTTAACCCAACTAGTCTTATTTTTTTCAACTCAAATCTTGGATTTAGTTTTAATATTTTCTGATATAAAGGATACAAGAGTTATTTTCTTGTTTTAAAGCATATTTTTATGAAAATTAATTTTTAAGTGCATGATTCATGAGCTATTCCTAAATAGGAATATTACATGTGGTGATCAAACAACATCATGGTTGACATCAAGTAAAAAGGGGGATATTGTTGGAAATATGATGCAATATGTTGTCCTTGATGGAAACCTACCTGATGAAGTTGTCCTTGATGGAAACCTCTTGATGAGTTGCCTTTTGATAGCAACCTATTTGTTACAGATGTAAAAATGATGTTTCTACAGGTCAGTTCAGATGTTTCAGAAAAAGGAATTGCAGTAAGTGCCAGAAAAATGAAACGAGAAATATTTATCAATGCATATGTAGGTTTGATGAAGGGAACCCGCATATGGAGGTAATTTATATGTTACTTGGTATACAGGCAACCCGCGTAAACATCCATAATTAGTACATATGTAGTTTTGATGAAGAGAAGTCACATATACATGCAGATACAAAGAAAGAAAGTCATGTATGTATTTTGCACTCTAAAATTATGATACCAAGAGGAAATACCATGGTATTAGCCCACAGTATTGAGTGTTGTGTCATCTATTTGATCCTGTCTAAGAATACCATTGGGAGTTATGTGGTTTTGGCTCATGCTATTGGTAAAGGCTGAATCCATATAAGGAGAGGAAGATCATAGTGCAAGAGGGTGCATGTGTAAGGGTTGTTACTGAATACTTCTCTCTGAAGTATATCTACATGGGAATAACTATGTTTTATTGGTAGATCTAAATCTATGATGAACCCTTGGATACAATGATGGATCATGATCTCTATATGTGAAATGACTATGTACTTGCATGATCTAATGATGAGATGTTTGGATCTGTGACCTGGCACATGTTTTCTGAAGTGAACTGAAGAAATCTGGGTGAGTATATAGATCTAAATCATTCTACAAATTTAATATTTACAGATCTATATGCTAGCTTGCCTCGATGAAAGCACATATATATGCGGCTCTGTCTCAGAAAAAGCACATATGAAAGTCAAGTTTTTATTAAGCTTGTTGAAGCAGTTATCTGTTTAATGTTGTTGTATTTCTACTATATTTCTGTTGTTTTTCGACGAATTCTTCATGTAGATCTGGGTTGTTTTAATACTGCATATGCTGCTAAGTTGAATATGTACAAATCTGATCAATTAGGGAGTAAATATGTTTAATGATGACTGACTGAATAAGTGTTCTACATTATTGAAAAGATATATGTCTTAAAGCCTCAGATCTTGATCTCAGACTAATCATATTTAAAAAAAAATATTCTCAGATCTATACATAGGTTGGTGTGAAGGAAATCTCGTATACACGTGGGATCTGTGAAGAGAAGTAGTGTATGTATTTTCAGATAATGAATGATCAAGGTTGATATTGGTTCTACATACTAATTTTGAAATCTGGGTTGTTATTGTATTCTAGTTATAGTGATCTCACTGTTCTGATTGAAGTTTGGGTGAATTTTATTATCATTGACCTTTTGAAGAGTTGTGTTGAAGCTGTGTGATCCAGTGTGAAAATTTATGAAACGTGATCTACAGTGGTTCTGAGGGTTGAAGCCTTCAGTGTGGAAGTAGAAGCTAGTGTTTTGATGAAGGGGTTGAAGGTCCCTTCCAGTAGTGGATGGTAAACGAGATTAGGGGGTTGTAGCTCCCTTCCAGTAGTAGCAGGAGAATGAGATAGGGTTTCAGCCTTCCGCGGGTAGATGCCTGTGTACTGATATGAGTCTACATTAGTACAATATTGTAAGCATTTTCCCATATAATAAATATTGAAGACATAGATGACAATAAAAATAATTTCATCCCCAATTGGATTTTCGCCTTAAATCTTGGTGTTCATATGTGATGCTCTTGTGTGATGATTTATTCTTTTGTTACTACATATATTTACTACTTAACTAAATGATGTATAACTGAAAAGCTGAGTTAAATATTTTTTCTGAAAATTTATCTAACAATAAAGTTATATTAGTATATGTAAGTTTATGTTGGTATATCTGCGTGTATACATGAGTTAGGTTCATTAAATTCATGTATGGAATTCAATAAAGAAAAATTAAAATTTATCAGTGAGCTCTAAATACTGATTCACCCCCCCCTCAGTATTTTTCCCAACATGAAATAGGGCTTCTGGGCCATAGTCCCAAGCATAGAATTGCAGAAATTTTGCGAGAGATGTGGGAATAACATGGAAAGGTAGCTGCTAAGCTTTCATAGCTACGGGTTGAGTGTGTTGACGTTGCGACTGGGGTTCCTAGCCTAGATTAGGTTGATAAGGACTAGAGACGGAGGAACTATGTGTCTAGGTAGCAGCCACGGAAGCTTTAGTCATGGGCATAATGTCTTGAGGTCGTGGATAAGAGTGATTTTGACCATATATGAATTCAGTTATCTTCATTTTCTTTCATAGTTCCTTCATAAACCAGTTTCTCAGCCATAGATGCTTGCAATTAGTCTTTGATAACATCCTAGATTCATATCTACGACTTAGAAGTTGATATCACTTGAAGTTGAAGTTATCTATTCATTTTGTATTATTGATGTTGTATATCTGTAGATCTATAGATCTGATATGTATATTTTCCACTATATATGTATTGGGCTTCGTGTAATCTCTGCTAATTTTTTTTTATGATGATCTATTAAAGAACAATATTTGAAAGGGTTTCCCCCATAGTAGGTATTTTCCCTAGTCTGGGACCAGTCTATTGTCTCTTATGGTTGTTCTGTCGCCTTCCTTATAACTACATGTATTGTTCTATATTCAGTTACAATTATGATTATTTACATTGCTAATAATTTGATGCATTGTTTATGAAGAAGTAATTTGGTCTAAAGTAATTGATACAACATAGAACAATCTGAAAAATTTAACATTAAGGAAGCACTCATGAGTCGTTCACAATACCTATGATAGGTATCCTATTGAGAAACATATGAAAAAATAAGAGCTTCCTCCATGTCACTATCTCAAGTAGCATATATCACTGTCTGAAATAGCATACATGTAATTTCCATAGGATCACATGTCACAGTTATCATATAGCTGTAAAATATCTCTGCCATGCATTACTTTCATAAGCACAAGTATCACTACAATACATCAATATCATAAGTACTTGTATCACTACCATACATACATTACTATCATAAGCACAATTGTCACTATCACACTTCACTTTCATAAGCACAAGCATCACTTCCCAATTACTTCAATAAACTAGGGCTTAATAACTAGCCCCCTTGGTTTACCTTTAACTCTTAAGGGTCAACCCTTAGGGCTCTACAATATTTCCCACACACAATCACAAATGTACCTATTAGTCCGTTGTACTAGGGATATTTTTAACAGTCCAACATCATTGAATACAACCTACTACAAACCTATCCAACTTGGACATAAAATATCTTGCAAATCATCAACAATTACATACCTTTTAGGATGTCAACCTATGCCCTATAAAAATCAACCCTTGCAATGAACTTTTGAGGTCATTTCCCTCTGATTAGGAAACATGCAATGCTACAAATATTTTCCTAATACAACCTCAAACTCCTCCAGTCACTACGTTGATTCTCTTCATTTGAGCCCTTATTTTTTGTGTTGTTTAACAATGTATCTCAGCCCCTATTCACAAGTCTGATCCAAGATCATATGACATCATATCTGAACCTAATTAGGGCTCATCCCTAGTACAACATACACAAAATTTTGGCCCTCTTATTAAGAGAAACGTACCACCAAAAAATGCATAGAAAAGTTCCTTCCAATTCGGCCAGCAAATTGCTTGTCATGACCTAGATTGATCACAAGAAAATAGATCAACCACACCTTCTCTCCACTTTAGCTAAACTCCTTGAGTCTTCTAGCTATATTAGATTATCTGTCTCCAAATATGTGTTCCACTTGTGATAATGAATGAGCTCCAACACTTCTTAATTTACGTTAGATGATGGAGAAGTCAAGGGGTGCCTTATGTAGCAAGGAGACCATTTAGTGAGGCCTAATTTAGAAAGGTCCACTTCATTTATTATTTTTTTGGTTACCAGAGAGGCCGACTACATAAATATAATTTATTTCCCAACATTTATTTTGACTCACACTATTTAATGAAATAAATTCCAAACTGATTTGAAGACATCAATAAAAATAATTCTCCTTTAACCAATTTGAATTCTCTCCTAGAGAAATATGGTTTCTCCTTGGGGTAGTGTTGAAGCCTTGAAAATCGCTGCTTCAAACACTGGGGAAAAACCACCCAGTCGGGACCTTAGGATGGCTCCTTTTCCATTTGGTGTGGTGGCTCCAACTGAATTTATAGGACCAATTTCCTAATAACAAATGGATTGGTAATGGAATGATTGTGTGAATGGATGGTAGAAATAAATGACTAAACTAATCTATTCAATTTAATCTATAACTTACAAATAATTCTAAAACTAAACTGGGTATTTAATATGAATGCAACTTAAATATTGTTTCAATAAAACCAATAATCATGAAAATGTATTATAATATAATTTAAATATGCAGTATCAAATAATGATAACTCTGTTTAGGAAATTAAACAAAGTTATAATAAAACATTGTATTCATAATTTATATATATCATTTACACATACTCTGATAGATGAATATTTATATACATTCAAAAATTATATGTATAAAGAAACATTTGTAAAATAAGCCTATATATATGATAGAAAATTCAAAGAGAATATTTCACAACATAAGGAAGATAACAATAAATTGATAGAAATACCAGATTCATCTTGATAATTTTCTTGATGCAATGCAATATCCAGATCCTGTGCTTTAACTTAAAAAAAACTCTAAGGTACAAAAATGCAACTCTTAGAGATAATTCGCCACAAACCACAGGATGTGATCCTTTATAAAAATAAAATAGTCGATGGAGTACAAAAATGTAAAATCCAAGCCAAAATATTACAAACTCCAGACCCCTTCTCAAATGCACGGAAGGGGTTTAAATAGGAGATTAATAAAACAAAATAACTAAAATTATTGCTACAATCTATCATCGAAAATCTGGAAACAGACTTGCGATATTAAAATGAAATAGATTCATTGATTTTCTCCCGCATTCAATGTGCCGAGATGGAATATTTTGAGCATATCGTTGACCTCTTCTAGATGACTTAGCCTTGAATGAAACTGACTAGTATATGTGGCATCAAAAAACTTTGAAATGATGCAACTAATGGCATTGGAAAGGAATTTAATTTCCATTTGCTGACACTGTGGCTTGATTAGATATGCCCACATGATACCCCATGAAATTCCTTGAAGTTTTCTGATTTTTTTATTCTTGTTAACTTCTTCTTGTTTCCACCTGGTATCAGTCTCTTTTAACTTTGGTAATTTACCTGGAATAAAATATGAAATTAAATTAGTTTCATATAAGCTATCATTAACCAACTGTGTTATATTATTAATCATAGTTTTGTCTCTTGATGTCCCTCTTTATCATTTGATCAACTGTTTTTCCCATTCAACAAACATAATTTCTTTGTGCCTTTCCTCAATATTGGGAAGGTTTGCATTCCTTCCTTGCTCCAAGTCTTGCCATGAAAGAAATTCAGAAATTTTCTCATCTACATCGTCAAATTCAAGACTAAAGCTAACTGCTTCATCTATAGGAGATGATTTTATTTCACATAAGGGCTCAGCTTGTGCCAAATTTTTACAGAGTTCATTCAACTGATGAGACAGTAGTTTATTTGTTTCAAGAGCTTCAGTTTTAAATTGTTCAATTTTAGGATAATCCTTAAATTTGTCCAATCTTGCCTGTAATATTTTTCTTGCTCAACTTTAGCAGTTTTCTCATTTTGTAGTAGGTTCTGCAATTGTGCCACTTCTTTAGTTAACTACTATTTCTTATTCAAAGCTTGTTGATCAAGCTTTTTATTTTAAACACCAAGTTTCTCTTCCAACTGTTTAGCTCTGAGCCCTTCTTCTTGCAACTGCTGCTCCAACTACATTATTTTTTGCTGATTTTATGTTGCTTGTTCGTCTAGCATAGCTATCTATAAGTCCTTTTGTTTCATCATTTGGGTGACTTCAGAAGCTTTTTCTATAGTGGCTACACTATAGGAACCTACATATTGTGACAATTTGGTGAGATCCTCTGAAGGATTCACCTCAGTATTCTTCCAGACAATGTTCATAAATTCAACTTGTGATGTTGAAAGTGACTCTTGATCTATTCTTCTTCTCTTCCTCTGTTTCCTAACAACAACCCTATGCTTATGACTGTAAAAGATATCTAGAGGAGGAATTTCTTCTACTTTTAACACAATTTCTTCTGTAGGATGCTCTGGAATAATATCCATATCTTGATCTTTCAGAATGTCAACTTGAGGATTATTTTGTGACCCTATTTGCTAAGAAAATTG
Source organism: Pinus albicaulis (assembly GCA_034641835.2). Taxonomy (NCBI): domain Eukaryota; kingdom Viridiplantae; phylum Streptophyta; class Pinopsida; order Pinales; family Pinaceae; genus Pinus; species Pinus albicaulis. The sequence continues at coordinate 647,320,588 of CM076574.1, forward strand.
TTCATATTGACTTAGAAAATGTGGAGTAATAATAACATCAGTAGAATTCACCACTTTCTCCATGGTATTTTCTCTTTCAAGTTGATTATATGGCTTATTACCAATATCTTCTTTTCCAGTATGTACATTAGCTTTGCTGCTTGTACTTTCTTTCTCAGTCTGCATATTGGTCTTACCGCCTGTAATTTATTTTTCTGTTTGAACATCAAGTTTGCTAGCTGTATTTCCTTTCTCAGTATTTACATCAGTTTTGCTACCAATGTTCTTATTCTGTACATCAGGCTTGGTTCCTGTGCTTTCCTTCTCAGTATGTACATTGACTCTGCTGGTAGACACTTCTTTTCTTGCTTTGTTAGCTGCATCTTCCTTTGTGTTATGCTCTGTTTCTATATTTTCAGACTCTTGCAAAGGAATTCTTAACTGGTCAAGAGGAGCTTTCAGCAGTCTCTGACTTCTGAACTACATGAATTTATTCATATCCTCTTTCTGAAACATGGATTTAGCCATGTCATAAACTTGGGAAAATTTATCAATAGAAACAAATAAATCATCAAATTCATCGGGCACATGCTCAAACCTAGCGATTTGAACCAAAGTAGTGAAATCAAATGCTACTTTTCTCGTTTCATATTACCTGCCTGGGACTGTTGAGAACTTAAGATCTCTTATTTTAATGACTTCTTTCTCCGCATGTTTGAAATCATTAAGAGTATAATTTCCAAAGTGAAAGGGAAAAGTAGGCCACGTCAATTTCTTGCTATTTTTTAGACATCTTGACATCCCTCCTTATGTTAACTGGGAAGAAATTTCTTGGGCTAACAATTTGTTGGGAATATATAGAGGTAAAATATGTGGTTCCACAATGCTTCCAAAAACTCTGATATAAGTAAATTTCTCTTCTCCAAACTAGTTTCCAATTAGGGATATATCATTCTTCGGTTTTTCAAAAAGCCGAGGAGAAAATTGGTCAAAAATGGTCTGATAGATTTGAAAAATAAAGTTGTGACAAATTCTATAGACGCAATTTTTAAAATGGACCTTGCACAAGTACTTATGGTAGATATGTATAGGAACAGGGTTTTGAGGGGTCCATTTCCAACCTAGAATGGGAAATTTCTAAATTGAAACACGTGGCATCTAAGATGTAAGCATAGAAATGAAATAGGGTCGTATTTCCAGTATCTTTGTCCTTTCTATATTCTAGGATTCTATTAGCTATTTTTTCTGAAAGGATAACTGACCAGTCCATGATCTCAGAATTCATAGTAGAATGAATCAAGGGTACCATTTGTATAGTAGATCTTGTAGAATTATCATTTCCGAAAATCCTACACATCATTGCAGTAGCATAACAATATGGGGGTGCAAGAGACTCCATGAAGTACATACATGATGCTTCATTTTTATGTTTCTCTTGAGCTCTTCTCCATTCCCTAATTGGTTCTGACTGAGACTCATTGCTTGCATCAAAATCCTTAATGAAGGCCTTGTTATAGATTTTCTGAGGGTCTGGAAGATGGTACATTGCTTTTATATCCTCTGTTATGAAATACCCAAATTTTTTTCCCGAAGCTGAAACAAATTTCCTATTTGTGACGGTTATAATGTCTATCACCCACCAAATTACATCATAATAGGGGAAATTTTTTGCTCGAGCTGCAATTATTCACCTCAGTGACCTTAGGGTTTTCTCTTTCAATCAAGTTATATACATCTTCCCAATAAATTTTTCTAAGACCCTGGCATGATGTATCTGTAACCAGCTTAATTTTGGTTGGTTTTTCTTTTGGTACTATGGTAATAGTAGTGGCAAGATTTCTTAGATCTCTTAGACATTTTCTAGTATGGTATTGTTTCGCTAGCTCGGAGAACAAGAGGGTTGGAAGCTCTATGGTTCTGCAAATGAGAAAAACTTTTAGACACGGTAAAAATGAAGTAAGGAGAACAGCTATATGAAAATATTTATTCAATGATCTCAATTTATTAAATTCATGTTTAAACTTAAATGCTCTTTATGAGAGTCACACTCACACATTCAAATTAGAATTAATCATCATAATTCTTTTGATTTTCTAATTAATAATCAATGTACAATTGGAGATCGGTAATTTTTAATTGTGAATATAAAACTTCCCTTTTAAATTTTTTGATTGTGATGAATAAATAATATATGCGCAGTGTAAAAAAGTGATAAAATAAATATTAAGTATCCATCACATCGAGGGTTTTCAAAAGGGACAAAAAATAACATCTCATGATCTCCGCCGATTTTTTATTGTGATGATGGTGTATCACATCGGCTATTTCCAAAGGAAATAAGCTATAAAGGATATCCGCTGATTTGTGATTGCAATTATGGTGGGGTCCATCACATTGGGATTTTATAGATTGAATGAATATGATGTTGTTCCTCTGAAATGCAATTGAGATAAATCGCATTGCATCGAAGTTTTGTAATTGACTGAATGAGGGGTTTTTACATTTTTCGATTTGTGATTTGCGATGGGTTACATCACATCGGAGTTTATAAAACAAGTACATGTAACATTGCTCTTCCGAAATGTGATTTGCGATAAATCGCATCACATCAGAGTTTTGCAAATCAAATCTGAAACTTTAGGATTCCTCCGATTTGAGATTGCGATTACTTTATCACATCAGACTTATTCAACATGAATACTTTTATGTTCTATGTTGATGCGATAAAAGACTTTATATTTCATCGGATTGGAAAATTTCAATGTTGCATTTGTTTACATACACTTGTGATATGCGATATGCGATATATGATTTTCTAAACAATGAACCTTTTATTGTTTTATTCAAAATGATCATATTTCCTCAAAGTTCTTTTTATTCCTATCTTAAAAAGAAAGGGGACCTATTTATAAATGAAATTTATTCTAAAATTTTGAAATGGGGAGGGTTGTTGTACCGTACAACAATTAGCGAGAAAAAATAAAACGAATACTATATTTCTAGTAGGTAAAAAGTTTTAAAGATAATGAAAACTATTTTAGAGAAATTTTAAATAAAATCTAACTCTAAAAAATCGTAAAAATTACTTACAATTTCTTTCTAATTCCTAAAAAATAAAAACATTTATGGGTCTTCTCAAGCCTTTATTGGTTGATAATAATAAAGTAGTGGGCTCCTCCAATTTTAGCTTTTTTGTTTTACTCTATTGTCATAGGTATTGCCTCTGTGGCCCACAAAAATTCATAGTTTCAACAGGGTTACCTTTTAACCATCAACCATTCATTGTCCCATCCATCTAAGATCATGATTCTTTAAAAGATAAATTCATAAGACATTGTATCTTATGTTTTTCTTCTTTTTATTATAATTTAAAAGCCATTGTTCTGGTTTGGTAGCCAGTTGATAACAATGCCACTCACTAGTTGTAATTAGATTGAACAAGTTGGCTCGTGATGAGACCCCTTGTCTTATAATTATAAGTCATTACCCTGTTTTGGTATGCAGTCTTGGTAATGTCAGTTTTATTACTTCTTATGATCATGGTAAGCCGGCTCATGATTAGAACTCTTATCTCTTAATTTTGACATATAATTTCTTAGAATTAAATTCTAAAAAGTCACAATCTTAATGGATGGTTTGAAATGATTTTATCCTTAAGAATCAATGGATGACAATTTTCAGAGTTTTTTGAATGCCAAATCTTGGAAAAGTCTTTACTTTTTATGGATAACCTTTCTCTGCTTAATAAAATTATAATGATTTATATTTTTCTCAAGGTTTCAAAAGGTCATGAAAATGTTTTGAACAAATTTTCTAAGTTTAACATTTTATTTTAAACTATCCAAAACTGTAATAATTTCTATAAAATTTCTTATTTACATAAAATAAGTATTTATAATATTTTCTCGAAGATATTTTCAAATAGTAAAAAGTCAATTAAAGACTATTTAACAACCTTATTTAAAAAACAAACAAAAATTGCAGAAAGGAATATGTACAAGTAAGAAGGGGTTACTTCTTTAAGGAAAGAATTTCTTTAAAATAAGCCCATTTACAAGAAGAGATTCTCTCTTTCCTGTTAAATCTTGTAGAATGAATGTATATGAGCCTATCTTTTCAGCAATCTGAAATGGTCCAAGCCACATCTTTTGAAATTTGGTATGCTTACCTTTATCTTCATGTGCTTTATCCCATTTCAAAACAAGATCACTAATTTGCAAAGTTTTGGATGCGGTGGAACTTGAATCAAAAGAATATTTTACAAGCTGTTGGTGTTTTTCATGAATACTTTTTTCTTTCTCTCTATCTTCTTTTAATTTAAGGATTTGATCAAATCTCAACTGAATAGATGATGAAGGATTCTCTTCAATAAATTGAACTAGGGCTAATGATGGGAGAGCTAGATTTGATGGTATCACAGCTTCTTTTCCATAAACTAGATTGAAAGGTGAAGTTCCTATTGAAGCTTTATGAGTAATACGATCAGCCCATAGTGCAAAAATTAAAGACTTGTGCCAATTATTTTGATTCTGATCAATGATATTTTTAATGATTTTGATGAGATTTTTATTAGTAGATTCAACTAAACCGTTACCTTGTGGATAATAATTTGCTAAATATTTCAATTTGAAACCTCTTTTGATTGAAAATTCCATTATACTATTTCCATAAAAATAATATGCATTGTCAAAGACAAGGGCGTTAGGTACACCAAACTTGGCAATGATGAATTTATCAATGAATTCAATGATTGCATCAGAATTGGCTACCTTTAAAGGAATTTCTTCTACCCACTTTTTGAAGTAATCTATTGCTGTAAGGATGTATCTATGTTATTTGGAAGAGTGTGGTACTATTTCTCCAATGATATCAAGCCCCCATTTCTCAAATGGTTGCTCAATGTTTACTGGCTACAAAGGAAAAGCTGCCTTCCCTTGTCTTCCACTAGCAATTTGACAAATCTCACACTTCCTTACATAATTATGTGTATCTTTGAAAAGGGTAGGCCAATAATATCCATCATGGATTATTTTATGAGCTGTGGTATTACCTTCCAAATGTCCACCTGCTGGTCCATCGTGTAATTCTTGCAATACCTTTTTTTCTTCAGTCTTTTCAAGACATCTTAATAGAATTGAATCATAATTCCTTCTGAATAACACATCATCAATGATTTCATATTGTTTAGCTTTTAATATTAGAGCACGTTTGTTCTTATAGTTGAGATTAGAAGGAGCATTGCCATTTTTCAAGTAGAAGATCAAATCGACATATTGAGATTCAAAATCCATAACACTTATCTGATTTGCTTGAACGATACTAGCTTGATCTTGATGTTGTGGTATGTTGTGAGCTCCTGCTAACAATCTGAAAAAACATTGTCCTATAAAATTCTTGGCTGGCTTAATATCAATATTATACTCTTGCAAAGATGTTACACAATTAGCTCTCTTTTCTCCTACTTCTTTTCAAATTAACAATTGTCACTGCAGAGAATGGGACAATAATTTTTGTATTTGTCTTTAGGAGAAAAGATCTAAAATGTTTGATTGATTTAAACACAGCAAAGGCTTATTTTTCTACATCAGAATAATTAAGCTCAGCTCCTTGCAGATTTGAGCTAAATAAAGAAATTGGTGCTTCAATTTGTTGATCATTGAGCTATGTTAAAACAAAAGCATAGGATGTTTTAGTAGCCAAGGTATACATAATAGTTTTTTTAGAAAAATCAGGAGTATTCAATGTAGGTGCATTAATGATTTCCTGTTTTATTGCATCAAAGGCTTCCTTGTCTTTATACCCCCATTTGAATACTGAATTTTTCTAAATCATATTCTGCATAGGTAAAACAATTTGAGAAAAATCAGGAATGAATCTTTTTACAAAATTGATTTTCCCTAGAAATGATTGCATGGATTTTTTGTTATGAGGTAAAGAAATATCATAAATTTCTTTCACTCTGTTAGGGTCAATATATATACCATATTTTGACACAACAAAACCTAAGATTTTTTCTTCATTGAGAGCAAAGAAGGATTTCTTTGGATTTAAAGAAATACCAAACCTTCTACATCTTTCAAATATCTATTTCAAATCATGTAGATGATTGGCTCTTTTCTTTAAAAATAATGTTATGTCATCAAGATAAATAACAACCGATTTATTAAACATACCCTTAAATGATATATCCGTGGCTCTCTAGAAAGTAGCTCCTGCATTTATTAAACCAAAAGGAATTTTCTGGTAAGCATAGGTTCCCCATTTGGTTCTGAAAGTCGTTTTCAGCCTATCATCTCGATGTACCAATATTTGGTTATAGCCTGAAAAACCATCAAGAAAGGACATGAGTTCAGAACCAGCTAACTTTTGAAGTATTTGTTCCATCGTTGGTAATGGGAAGTTATCCTTTTGACATGCCTTATTTAAATTTCTAAAATCAATGCAGATTCTAATATCTCCATTCTTCTTCCTGATAGATACCATGTTGGAAACCCAATTAGAATTCCTTACAGGAAAAATGATTTTGGCTTTTAAAAGTTTATTGAGTTCTCCCTCGTTTTGACTTTCAAGATTTGGATGAATTTTTCTTAACTTCTGTTGAATAGGTTTGACATCAGAAAGCATTGGAATTGTATGTTGAATAACAAAAGTATCATAAGTTTTCAAGTCCTCATAATTCCAAGAAAAAACATTTTTATACCTACTTAGAAGTTTGATGAAAGCGGTTCTTTCCTCTGGAGTTAACTCGAGTCCTAAATTAACATTTTAAGGCTTAGAATTAGAGCCAAGATTTAATAATTCAAACTTCAAAGTGGAACTTTGAAGTTGAGCATTATTAACTTTCTTGAATCTGTCTTTTATATCATATAGATCCTCAAGTTTAACAATAGATTTTGGAATAGGATTTTCATTACTTTTTGAGGTATTTTGAACATCATGATCATTTTCATCAATTATTTGTTCATCATAGGACTTCTCTGAAGTTAAGAAATTCAAGATATCTTCATCATGATAGAATACTCTCTAGTTTGTGATATTATCAGGAACAAACGATCTAAATATTAATTCGACTAAAGACCTATTAGGACTGTAATCTTCAGCAGAGGAGTTTGGATGCAACATTAGATAACAAATTAGCTGATGTATTTTGATTTCTAAGAATATAAGAGATATGAAATGCTAAAAAGTGAGTGGTAAGGTCTTACAAAAGGGTTTGATAATGTTTGAGATGTCCTGAAAGATAATAGATAGTATTCCTTACTTGTCTTATGACAATTTTAGAATCACTATATACTTTCAAGTATTTGATATTTAACCCTATAGCTTTATAAAGCCCTTGGATCAAGGCTTCATATTCTGCAGTATTGTTTGTGCACTCAAATTCTAGTCTACATGACAGCATAGTTTTCTCTCCATCTAGATTAATTAAAGTGCATCTTTCTCCTGCGCCATCGCTAGATTTTGATCCATCGAAATATAATAACCAAAATAAAGATTTATTTACAAGTTTATATACAATTTGGTCAGAAAAATTAATAATTCTAGAAGAATCAAATTGTGAAAATTTTTCAATTTGCGAAATAAAAGTATTTACAGAAAAGGGTGATTGTGGTGCTATGAAATTCCCAAGGAATGATTCAACAAAATAACCTCCAAGGATATTGTTATTAAAAGCTACCACTTCATTTTCTTGTTCAATTTCTATTACAGTATGCATCATGTGTTTTTCTCGCACAACTTTGATTTGATTTGGTTTCACTTTGTAGGGAAGCCACATATGTGAATAATCAGTGGCAATATAACCATTAAGCTTTGCAGACCAATCCATGCTTAAAACTAATCCATAGAATTCAGGAATATCGGCAATTAGAATATCAATTCTTTGGACTATCCTAGGATCAGAAGATAATCGAATAGTAACTGAATTGATTTCTCCCACAACTTGGACTTTACAGCAATCCAATTGAACAATGTGAACTGAAAAATTTTGTGGTTCAATATTCAATTTTGTATAGACTGAAGTAGTCATTATATTAGATGATGCTCCTGAATCTATCAAGAAATTATGCAAATTCTTGTTGTATATTTCATAAGTCAAAAGAAAAGGTGTCTGAGAATTTGATCTTTCTCCAATAAGAATAGTATCAGTGGCATCTACTTTATTTGGTGGCTTACCTATTCCTTTAGCTACTTTGGCAACTAAACCACTTGGTAGAGGAGAGATGGGTGTTGCATTTAATTCTTTCAATAACAGCTTTTGTTGATGTTTAAGTTTGCTGAGTTCATGTAAGGAAATGTTCGCTCTAGTCTTCTTCATGTCTTCAATAATGTTATAATCCATAGGATCTAATACCACCAAAGTCTTAGATGTTATTGTAGGACGATTAGAAGATGATAGCTGATTTTGAGTGGGTAAAGGAGAAGCTTTATTTACAGGAGATTCTTCTTTGGTAGTTGATGTTGTACTTTTCTTCTTAGGAACAGATTGAATAGGCTTCGCTGTAGATTTACTCCTTGTACTTACTGGCATGGCTTCTTGTTCTATTTCATTGTCCGAGTTAGGGAGAAGGAAATCCCACATCCCGTGTAATTAAGCTATTTCCTCTCTTTCTTCTTCTTTATCAAATACTAGAGGAGTATATTCTTCTTCTTCTTCCTCTGACTCTGCATTGGATATTGAATTGGGAGGTTTATATTTAGCTTGTGTTCTTTTGAAGTTTCTGAATGGCCTTTTGGTAGAATTTTCTGTCACTTGCTTCTTAATCTCAACCATCTCATTAGACACAGTTTTGAGAACTTTCTGTAAGCCTTCCATGTCATATGGATCTTTTAGTGTTTTATTTTTTGAATCATCCTTAAAGCTGACCTTTTTGGATTTTCTTTCCTCAATATCATTTTTCTTATCTAAAGCAAAAATCCTTCTTTCAACTGCAATCGCTTCTTTCATGTTTTCAACCAAAGTAGGTTTTGCATCTCTATCAGCAAAAATTTCTATATTTGAAGGCAAAGTTGTTATATACCATTCACTTCGGACCTGCTTACTGGGCTTTGATGTTGTAGGGATTTTATTCAAGAGTTTATGGAATCAGGAATTAAAATCTTTGATGGGTTCTTGGGTTCTGTCTTCAAATTGGAGAGATCATTGATTAGGGTAGCTATTGATCTATCATCTCCAAATTTAGTTAAGAAATGTTCTTGAAAAATATCCCAACTTGTAATAGATCTTGAAGGTAATGAAAAATACCAGGATCCTACTGCCCCTTACAAAGTATAGGGGAATAACCTGACTACAACATCCTCATGTTCAACTCCATTCAAGTTTACAGCAAGCATAAAGTTATTGATATGTTCTTCAGCTTGTATGTTAAGGTCATGACTAAATTTTGGCAGCCATTTTTCAGGATGATCTGGTAAATCATGTAAGGGTGTAGCCATCGCAATGGATCCTAGACTAGCCCATGGCCTTTGTGCCATTGTTGTGATAAATGTTGAAAGAGTAGAAGAGACAACAGGTGTTTGGACAGGTATTGTTAGAGAAGATGATGTTTGGGTAGCTAATGTTTGAATAGCTGATGTTGGGACAACTGCACTTTTTTGAGTTGGGGTTTGGGAAACAGATGATTGAATTTGCGATGAAGAAATAATATCACTTTCTGATTCCAATGTGGTTTTTCTTGTTTTAACTGTACTAGGTAAAGGAAATTCTTTTGGAGGAATACCAAGTTTTTAACTCTGTAACTAGTAAGAGGTTTGGAAGAAACAAATTGTGAAGTTACACTACTTCAGATAATTCAGACTCTTCTAAAGATAATGAGAACCCTTGTAATTTGTGAATTAAAGCTTGTACTTCAGGGGACTTAGGAGGTTGATTGTCTGATTGGTTTGAGACTTTGGTAGTGGGTGTTTGAATAATCTTATCAATTTCTTCCCTAGGGATTTGAGATGTAGAAGAAATTGAAGAGGGTGATGAGGGTGAGTTTCTCTTAGAATGGCATGTGGATTGAGATTTATTTTCCATTCATAGCTTAGGCCCTCCTTCTAGAGTAAAAAATGTTGAAGCCTCGAAAATCGCTGCTTCAAACATTTGGGGAAAGCCACCTAGTCGGGACCTTAGGACAACTCCTTTTCTATTTGGTGTGGTGGCTCCGATTGGATTTATAGGACTAGTTTCCTAATAAAAAATGGATTGGTAATGGAATGATTGTGTGAATGGATGGTAAAAATAAATGACTGAACTAATATATTTAATTTAATCTATAACTTAAAAATAATTCTAAAACTAACTCGGGTATTTAATATGAATACAACTTAAATATTGTTTCGATAAAACCAATAATCATGAAAATGTATTATAATTTAATTGAAATATGTAGTATCAAATAATGATAACTCTATTTAGGAAATTAAACAGAGTTATAATAAAACATTGTATTCATAATTTTATATATAATTTGTAGATACTTTGATAGATGAATATTTCTATACATTCAAAAATTATATGTATAAAGAAACATTTGTAAAATAAGCCTATATAAATGATAGAAAATTCAAAGAGAATATTGCACAACATAAGGAAAATAACAATAAATTGATAGAAATACCAGATTCATCTTGATAATTTTCTTGATGCAATGCAATATCCAGATCCTGTGCTTTAACTTAAAACAAACTCCAAGGTACATAAATGCAACTCTTAGAGATAATTCGCCATAAATCACAGGATGTGATCCTTTATAAAAATAAAATAGTCGATGGAGTACAGAAATGTAACATCCAAGCCAAAATATTACAAACTCCGGACCCCTTCTCAAATGCACGGAAGGGGTTTAAATAGGAAATTAATAAAACAAAATAACTAAAACTATTGCTACAATCTATCATCGGAAATCCGGAAACAGACTTGCGATAATAAAATGAAACAGATTCATTGATTTTCTCACCCATTCAATGTGTCGAGATGGCAGATTTTGAGCATATCTTTGAACTCTGCTGGATGACAGCCTTGAATGCAACTGACCAGTATGCATGGCATCAGAAAACTCTAGAATGATGCAATTAATGGCATTGGAAAGGAATTTAATTTCCATTTGCTGACTGTGTGGCTTGATTAGATATGTCTACATGATATCCCATGAAATTCCTTGAAGTTTGTTGATTTGCTAATTCTTGTTGACTAATTATTGTTTCCACCTAGTATCAGTCTCTTTTACCTTTGGTAATTTACCTGAAATATAATCTAAAATTAAATTAGTGGCATCTAAGCTGTCATTAATGAACTGTGTTATATTATTCATCATAGTTTTGGCTCTTGATGTGGCTCTTTCTCCTTTGATCAACTATTTTTCCCATTCAGCAAACATAATTTCTTTGTGCCTTTCTTTAATCCTAGGAAGGTTTGCAGTCCTTCCTTGCTTCGAGTATTGCCATGACATAAATTCAGAAATTTTCTCATCTGCTTCGTCAAATTCAAGTATGAGGCTAACTGCTTCATCTATAAGAGATGTTGTTATTTTACACAAGCACTCAGCTTGGGCCATCTTTTGACAGAGTTCATTCAACTTCTAAGACAATAGTTTATTTGTTTCAAGCACTTCAGTTTTAAATTGGTCAAATTTAGGATAATCCTTAAATTTGTCCAATCTTGCTTGGAATATTTTTCTTGCTCAACTTTAGCAGTTTTCTCATTTTGCAGTAGGGTCTGTAATTTTTCCACTTCTTGAGTTAACTGTTGTTGCTTATTCAAAGCTTGTTGATCAAGATTTTTCTTTTCAATGCCAAGTTTCTCTTCCAACTGTTTAGCTCTAAGCCCTTCTTCTTGCAACTGTTGCTCCAACTGCATTAATTTTTGCTGATTTTTTGTTGCTTGTTCCTCCAGCATAACTATCTGTAAGTCCTTTTGTTTCATCATTTGGGTGACTTCAGAAGCTTTGTATATAGTGGCTGCACTATAGGTACCTACATATTGTGACAATTTGGTGAGATCCTCTGAAGGATTCACCTCAGTATTGTTACAGACAATGTTCATAAATTCAACTTGTGATGTTGAAAGTGACTGTTGATATTTTCTTCTTCTCTTCCTCTGTTTGCTGACAAAAACCCTATGCTTATGACTATAAAATATATATAGAGGAGGAATTTCTTCTACTTTCAACACAATTTCTTCTGTAAGATGCTCAGGAATAATCTCCATATCTTGATCTTTCAGAATGTCAACTTAAGGATTACTTTGTGACCCCATTTGCTGAGAAAATTGTTCATATTGACTTAGAAAATGGGGAGTAATAATAACATCAACAGAATTCACCACTTTCTCTGTGGTATTTTCTCTTTCAAGTTGATTATCCAGCTTATTACCAATATCTTCTTTTCCAGTCTGTACATTAGCTTTGCTGCTTGTACTTTCTTTCTCAGTCTGCATATTGGTCTTACTTCCTTTACTTTCTTTTTCTGTCTAAACATCATGTTTTCTAGCTGTATTTCCTTTCTCAGTATTTACATCAGTTTTGCTGCCAGTGTTCTTCTTCTGTACATCAGGCTTGGTTCCTGTGATTTCCTTCTCAGTCTGTACATTGACTCTACTAGTAGACACTTCTTTTCCTGCTTTGTTAGCTGTATCTTCCTTTTTCTTCTTCTCTATTTCTGTATTTCCAGACTCTTACAAAGGAATTATTAACTGGTCAAGAGGAACTTTCAGCAGTCTCTGACTTCTAAACTGCATGAATTTATTCATATCCTATTTCTAAAACTTGGATTTAGCCATGTCATAAACTTGGGAAAATTTATCAATAGAAACAAATAAATCATCAAATTCATCGAGCTCATGCTCAAACCTAGCGATTTGAACCAAAGTTGTGAAATCAAACGCTACTTTTCTCGGGTCATACTGCCTACCTGCGACTGTTGAGAACTTAATATATCTTATTTTAATGACTTCTTTCTAAGCATGTTTGAAATCATTAAGAGTATAATTTCCATAGTGAAAGGGAAAAGTAGGCCACGTCAATTTCTGGCTATTATTTAGACATCTTGACATCCCTCTTTCTGTTAACTGGTAAGAAATCTCTAGGGCTAACAATTTTTTGGGAACATATAGAGGTAAAATATGTGGTTTCACAATGATTCAAAAAACCCTGATATATATAAATTTCTCTTCTCCAAACGAGTCGCCAATTAGTGATATATCATTCTTTGCTTTTTCATAAAGCCGGGGAGGAAATTGGTCAAAAATTGTCTAATAGTCTAGAATCATAAAGCCGTGAAAAATTCTATAGACGTGATTTTTAAAATGGACCTTCCACAAGTACTTATGGTAGATATGTATAGGAACAGGGTTTTGAGGGGTTCATTAGCAACCTAGAATTGGAAATTCTAAATTGAAACATAGGGCATCTAAGATGTAAGCACAGAAATGAAATGGGGTCGTATTTCTGTTATCTTTGTCTTTTCTATATTCTAGGATTATATTAGCTATTTTGTCTGAAAGGATAATTGAACAGTCCATGATCTCAAAATTCACAGCAGAATGAATCAAGGGTACCATTTGTATAGAAAATCTTGCAGAATTATCATTTCCGAAAAGCCTACACATCATTGCACCAGCATAACAATATGGGGGTGCAAGAGACTCTACAGAGTACATACCTGATGCTTCATTTTTACATTTTTCTGGAGCTCTTATCCATTCCCTAATTGGTTCTGACTGAGTCTCATTGCTTGCAGCGAAATCCTTAATGAAGGCCTTGTTATATATTTTCTGAGGGTCTGAAATATGGTACATTGCTTTTATATCCTCTGGTCTAAAAGAAATGAATGTTGTTCCTGAAGCTGGAACAAATGTCCTGTTTGTGATGGTGATATTGTCTATCACCCACTGAATTACATCATAATAGGGGAAAATGTTTGCCTCAGCTGCAATTCTGTGAAGGAATGAATTTACAAGTGCTTTGAGAGGAGTCTCAGAATCAAAATCTGATTCTTCTTCGTCTGGTACTAACACCTTCACCTCAGTGACCTTAGGGTTTTCTCTTTCAATAAAGTTATATACATCTTCCCAAGAAATTTGTCCAAGACGTTAGCATGATGTATCTGTAGCCAGCTTAATTTTGGCTAGTTTTTCTTTTGGTACTATGGTAATAGTAGTGGCCTTTGCTTTCTTAGATCTCTTAGACATTTTCTCATCTGGTATTGTTTCACTAGATCAATGAACAAGAGGGTTGGAAGCTCCATGGTTCTGCAAATGAGAAAAACTTTCAGATGCAGTAAAAATGAAGTAAGGAGAACAACTATATGAAAATATTTATTCAATGATCTCAATTTATTAACTCCATGTTTAAACTTAAATTCTCTCTATGAGAGTCACACTCATGCATTAAAATTAGAATCAATCATCATAATTCATTTGATTTTTTTAATAATAATGAACGTACAATCAGAGATCGGAAATTTTGAAATTGAAATATAAAACTTCCCTTTTGAATTTTCCGATTGCGATGAATAAATAATATATGTGCATTGTAAAATAGTGATAAAATAAAGACTAAGTATCCATCGCATCGGGGGTTTTCAAAAGCAACAACAAATAACATCTCATGATCTCCGCTGATTTTCAATTGCGATGATGGTGTATCACATCGGCTATTTCCAAAGGAAACCAGTTGTAAATGATATCCGCCAATTTTCGATTGTGATTATGGTGGGGTCCATCGCATTGGGATTTTATAGAATGAATGAATATGTTGTTGTTCCTCTGAAATGAGATTGCGATAAATCGCATCGCATCGGAGTTTTGTAATTGACTGAATGAGGGGCTTTTTCATTTTCCGATTTACGATTTGCAATGGGTTACATCGCATCGGAGTTTATAAAACAAGTACATGTAACATTGCTCCTCCAAAATGTGATTTGCAATAAATTGCATTGCTTTGGAGTTTTTCAAAGAAAATGTGAAACTTTAAGATTCCTCTGATTTGCGATTGCGATTACTTTATCACATTGGAATTATTCAATATGAATACTTTTATGTTCTATATTGATGAAATAAAAGACTTTATATTTCATTGGATCAGAAAATTTCAATGTTGCATTTGTTTACATACACTTGTGATATGCGATATGCGATATATGCTTTTCTAGACAATGAACCTTTTATTTTTTTATTCAAAATGATAGGATTTCCTCAATTTTTTTTTATTCCGATCTTAGAAAGAAAGGGGACCTATTTCTAAATGAAATTTATTCTAAAATTTTGAAGTGGGGAGGGTTGTTGTATCATAAAACAGGTAGCTAGGCTTCTCTTAGGGAAATTCATCTTGAGGCTACCCAAATTTCAACAATGGAAAGCTAATCAAATAACCTAAGTTCTTTAATACAATTGAGAAAATTAAATTACATTTTGAGAGTGGGTTTATGGATACAAAACATCAACTCCCTTCAGAGAGCCATGAATGTCCAGCTTGAACATGAGCAGGAGTGAGATTGCCTTAAATATAATTAAGAGTGGGTGCATACAGTGTAGATAAACAACTTCAATATAGGATTAATTATAGTTTAGATACAAAGGTGAATGGGTGTAATATCCCAAATTTAGAACAACTAGCAAGGCATGACTAGAAAACACATTTTCTAGTAATGGCTACTACAAGAATTGAAAATATGACCTAGATCCCTTAGATCAATTTATCTAAGAATTAAATCCAAGAGATGGCTCCAAAAAAACCCTTCTAAGGTTGTTAAATAGATCTACTACCCTTAGATTTCCTCAAAGAGTGTCCGATGAGGAACTGCAACAAATGTAAGCACATGTAATGGAATGACAACGTTATTCTATAGCTGTAAACACATGAAGATATGTATAGCCAACAAATATCTGATATAGCAGCAAATTTATACAATGTGTGGAGGAATCAATCACTCCGGCTAGGCAATGGAAGCCTCAAGAGAACATATACAAGAAAATGCATGAGCACTACTACATGTGAAAAGCCCTGGCTAAAATAACACAATTTATAGGAGATAATACAACATACAAAATGATAATAGGATGATATGACAATATCAGCTCAAATAAATCAGGGGGAGAAAGCTCTCAACCCCTGAAAACACTAATACAACAATAATGCACAATCCTTAGAAGGATTGGTTGTAATACATGTAAAAATGGAAATTCTACAAAAATGTCGGAGTTGCTGGGTAGAAGCTGTAACTCAGAAAATGTAATAACATGGAGATGGCTGAATAAGATGTATAATATGAAAGAAACCTCCTCCAATGGATCTCTCAATGCAAGGTTGATCCTGGCACTGAAGATCTTTCCCTCAAAGAAGCTGGTGCAACCTCTCACTACAAGTGTACACTGAAATAGCGCAGTATGGAGGCTATACTGCGCTGCCTATAATGGGAGATGTTTGGCCTTGATGTAAAATCTGCAATAAAGCTCGAAAACCTCCTTCACTAACCTCCCAGAGAAATAGTAATTCCCTCCTCTGAAATATAAGACAAGAAAAGGTGTTGTGGAACCCTCGACAACAACACTATGTTACACTTCAGCAGAAATAACGCAGTGACTGATGGAAGTGGCTTTGGAATTGAGCCAAGATCTGGAGAAAATGAAGAGAAATACCTCAGGAGGCCTCTCAAGAAGGATAAGAAATCCTAAAAAGGAATCCCTCGTGCTAAGCAGCACTACAACTGAGATGAACAGTCGGGACTGCAAATATGTCTAAGCATACAAATGATCAAATGCTCTAAGATATCTCACAATGGCTGCCCCTTCCTCCTTTTATACAAGTGAATTCCTCTTTGCCATGGACCCCACACATTAGGGTTTCTTCCACAAGGAATATTCCTCCCTCTCAAAATGTGTTGTCTTCTCATGCAAGCTACACCTCTTAGGCAACGTTGTTGACTTGGTCAAACTTGACCTTGTCCTCATGCATTTGCCCCTTATGACACTGGAAGGTGAAAAATTAACCTACTCCATTGATCCTTTTCACACTATCAAGGATATTATTCCTACTCATTGGCCTTTTACCCATTTTATTCACCTCCTGAGTGAAATTAGCAAAAATTAATATTCCAATTTGCTGCTTGCAAATTTTGGAATATTACAGTCCTCCCCTCTCAAAGATTGCTTGTCCTCAAGAAAGTGCAAGCATAGACTTAGTTATCTTCTCCTCTCCCTGTAGCATCCCTATATGATGATCTCCTCCAAGGAAATTGATGCTATCTCATCAATCAAGCCTCCACATTTCTCCTCCTCAGCATGCAAGTTAGCTATCAAGCCATCATCATGTAAAGGTGAAATACTCAAGAGGATAGAAAAGCGATGTCTAGAGGTCCCCTTGAGGAAATAGATCTCAAATATAATGAGAATCATTTCTCCCATATGGATACTCCATCCCCAAATATGAGCCATGCAAAATCACTCACCTTTCAACTAGGCAACCCCTTGAAATTGTCCTCCACCTTTGGCTCCGGTAAAGTAGGTGGGCTGAAATTTTGCACATGGTAGACAATGTAGCCTACCCCACACTGTCCATCTCTCCACTCATGATAAGTTTAGAGTGTTGGCTAATCATGAGCTGCAATAAGTTTTACCTGAAGTGGCAAGATGAGAACTAGATCTCCAAAGGTCTCTCCTCCAACACTGTAAATCATGTTGACCCAAATATCCCCATATATGATGAGTTGGAATTCATCATCATATGGCATCTCCTCCATCATATGGCTCACCTCATAAAGTGACAAGTGTGTTGTTAAGGTAACCATATCATGTCCCATGTTCCCCTTAGAACATGTAGTGAAAAAAGTGTGAGGAATTCCTCCCTCAAAGGAAACATCCACACAATGTGTCTCTCTCCCAAGCATGCTCCTCATAAAGACGGAAACAATAGAACCATAGGGAGCAAAAATGAGAATCATTTTTGCTGCCATATGCAACAAATGAGAAGGAAAATGGTCCCTCAAATGTAACCAATGTAGCTTGACCCTCAACTGCCATAGAGACTGATAAAATGAGTGGCCTCTCAACCACTTTCTTGCTGCTCCAATCTCCTCATAGGTATGGAGGAAGTGAATAATGCAAGGTGTACAATGATCATGTCCTCCATAGTGTATCTCTTCCCCAAGTCTTCCTAAGGAATGGCCATCAATCATGCTTATGGCCTCATATAAACCATGTGGTCTAGAAAAAGGAATGCTCCTCATTGGAGCACCATCCTGCACATGTATGGTTAAGGGATAGATACATACATCATACAAATAATCATGTAAAAAATAATGAATACCCTTACCACACCTCCTGCTCATACAAGTGGAGTGGCTCATAAGCGAGTCTCCTCTCATCTCCAAAGAGAAAATAGGTGGTTGTTCTAACTCTCTCAAAGAGTCATGTCTCTCCTCCATCTCTATCTTATCCATGCATCTACTCATATGCTGGTATATCTCCTCCTCAAAGCCCATCCAAAAATACTGCTCCATGATGGTGTGGTATGCTCTCATAGAACAAGTGGGGCTAAAAAATAAATCCTCATAAGTTGCTTGTAGAAACTTCTCCTTGAGCTGGGAAGCTCTAGGAAAGAAGATCCTACCATGATAAAAGATGACCCCATCTCTGACTGAATATCCCTCCTCATGAAATTGGTTATCCATGATCATGCGAGTGAAAATATCCTTGGAATACTCCACCAACAGCTGGGAGCTCCAATATGGATCTAACATCCATAGTGACAGTGCTGATGATCTCTCATGAAGAACATTTTTCGTATGTTTTCCCTCTCCTTTGACATCTCCCATGTCAAAGATGCAAGTTGGAAGGCTGCTATCCTTCCTCTGCTACTTCTTCCATAGTGCAGATTCTAAAATGGAAGTGGTTAAAAATGATGTTGAGGGAATGCTCCCTCTCTCCTAGAATCTACCCCAGACTCCTAGTGCTGTATCAAGATCTACCAAGGTCTCCACCCTCCTGAAGTCCATGAGTGGTGCCCCAACATGTAAAGCCTCCATCCTCCTCTGCTGATCCAGTGGTCTCCCCGGCAAAATGTCTCCATGTAGTGAGACATCATCATTAAGAGATAACTGAATAGATGGATGAAAAACTTTGTCCATGCTTCCACTGTGCAATCCAATCACCTTCTTAGGTTCATCAACCTCCAGAAATGAATAGGGATGTGTACTCCTCATCTCATGATGCTGGGTCTTCTCTCTGCCTTCTCCTTGTGTCTCTATGGTTTCATACCTCATCAACAATGGCACAGGTAGAACCTGAGTTGTGCCTTGATCTCCACATATGAGATTCTGGGGATTTCCTTGCAAAGATGCAAGAATCCCTATATTTTGAGCAAGGGCTTCTCCTTCCTCTGCATGAGGTGCTATATCAAATCCATATCTAACAGCGCTATTGCCATCAATATCTGCAACATGAATGGGAAAATCTGCAATAATTTGATCCCCTTTTGAAAAAGAGATCTCTCCGCTTCTTTGCTCAAAGGGATGAGACGGAAGTTTCTCCTCCGAAAAAGTATGGTGCAAGTTATCACCTAAGGGTTTGGTTTGAGTTTTCTTATTTTCCTCCACCATGTGTGTCTCGTGAATCCTTCTATCAAATTTTTCCACTAAGGCCTTACATTTGAATTTTTCAAATGTAAACTAGCATAGGATGTAATGTTTACATTTCTTAAAGAAAAAGATTCAAAGATCCACCAGGCATAAGCCTTACCTCTTAAATGCATCACTGCAACTTTGATGGCTTCTGCTTTAGGAATTTGGTGCTGCTGCAAGATGGTCTCTAACTCCCCCACCCAAGCTTTGGCTAAACATATAGGTGAACCTTCAAAGTAGATAGCTAAAATCTATCCTGCTGCTCTTTTCCTCTAACCTTCATCTTGCAAAACTCTGAAAAACTGAGATGATCTCTGAATTTCTGAGTTTGAGAATCATACTATTTCAAGAAATTACTAAGGGTTTCCCTCCAAAAAACCTATTATTCTCTTTCCATCTCTCTTTCGGAAATCCTCGGCATGTGACTGTGCTGTGTATTAGGATGTGTAGCTTCTTGCCCACACTCCTCATGTAATAATCTAGAGTTTTCTTTAGAATCAAACCCTCTAGAAGATTCTCTATGCATCTTCCTCCTGATCTCCTTGAATTATTCATGAATCACATGTACAAATTTAGGAAGAATCTTGGTAATATTATCCCCTTTTTCTGCTCCAAAAGATGGAGTCTTTTTCCTGCTTATTTCTTTATCTCCTTGATGAGAATAGGAAGTGCAGGGTTCTTCCTCCTCTTTCTGCTCATCCTCCTTGGGGATGTTCTTCATGGATCTAAAATATGATGAGATAAATCCCATCCTCTTCAATCTTCTGATCTTGTTGGGCTTAGTCTCACAGGCTGAGCTAAGAAAGCAAATTTGGTACCACTATAATATCCCAAATTCGGAACAGCTAGCAAGGCATGACTGGAAAATGAAATTTCTGGTAATGGCTACTAAAGGAATTGAAACCAAGACCTAGATCCCTTAGATAAATGTATCTAACAATTAAATCCAAGATATGGCTCCAAGGAAATCCTTCTACGGTGGTTAAACAGATCAACCACCCTTAGATGTACTCAAAGAGTGCCCGATGAGGGACTACAACAATTGTAAGCACATGTAATGGAATGATAGTGTTATTATATAGCTTTAAAAACATGAAGATATGTATGGCCAACAAATATCTAATATAGCAAAAAATGCATACAATGTGTGGAGGAATCAATCACTCCAGCTAGGAAATGGAAGCCTCGAGAGAACATATACAAGAAAATGCATGATCACTACTACATGTGAAAAGCCTTAGCTAAAATAATGCAATTTATTGGAGATAATACAACATAAAAAATGATAATAGGATGATATGACAATATCAGCTCAAATAATTGAGGGAGATCAAGCTCTCGACCCCTGAAAACACTAATACAATAATAATGCACAATCCTTAGAAGGATTGGTTGTAATACATGTACAAATGGAAATTCTACAGAAATACCGGAGTTGTTGGGCAGCAGCTGCAACCTAGAAAATGTAATAACATGGATATGGCTAAATAAGATGTACAATCTAAAAGAAACCTCGTCTAATGGATCTCTCAATGCAAGGCTGATCCCAGCACTGAAGATATTTCCCTCCAAGAAGCTAGTGCAACCTCTCACTACAAGTGTACGTTGAAATAACGCAATATGGAGGCTGGACTGCACTGTTTATGATGGGAGATGCTTGGCCTTGATGCCAAGTCTATAATACAGCTCAGAAACCTCCTTCACTGACCTCCAGGAGGAATAGGAAGTCCCTCCTCTGAAAGATAAGCCAAGGAAAGGTGTTGTGGAACCCTCCACTGCAACACCCAGCAACACTACATTATACTTCAGTAGAAATAATGCAGTGACTGATGGAACTGGATTTGGCCTTGAGCCAGGATGTGGAGAAAATGAAGAGAAATCCTTCAAGAGGCCTTTGAAGAAGGAGAGGAAATCCTAAACAGGAATCCCTCGTGCAAAGCAGCACTCCAGCGCAGCTGAACAATCAGGACTGCAAATATGTCTAAGCAGACAAATGATCAAATGCTCCAAGATATCTCACTATGGCTGCCCCTTCCTCCTTTTGTACAAGAAAATGCCTCTTTTCCATGGAACCCACACATTAGGGTTTCTTTCACAGGGAATATTCCTCCCTCTCAAACTGCGTTGTCTTGTCTTGCAAGCTACACCTCTTAGGTAGCGCTTTTGACTTGGTCAAACATGACCTTGTCCTCATGCATTTTCCCCTTGTCACATTGGAAGGTGCAAAATTAAGTTTCTCCATTGATCCTTTTCACACTATGAAGGATATTATTCCTACTCATGGGCCTTTTACCCATTTTATTCACCTCCTAAGTGAAATCAACAAAGATTAATATTCCAATTTGCTGCTTGCAAATTTTGGAATATTACAATGGGATTATGGATTTCCATATCAAATTAGAGTTTCCCTATTCACAATACATCCCTCCCCCCCCATCCCTTTAAGATTAACATGAGGCCATGGAGAAAAATTATTAACTAATAGCTTTTATCCTTGATGTTGAATGGGGCTCATATTGTGAATATGCCTTAGGGAAAACACATTAAATAGTACTTTCTCCTTATTTTTGGATGTGGGCCATATATTGAATATATAATTCCTCGTGAATGATATGTCTCCCATGCCAACATGGTTCCACAACTTAGTGAGGGTGGCCTATGGCAGAGCTACAAAATAAGGATCCATGGAATCATGCTAATTGGTCAAAGGTACAAAGGGTGGTGAAAACTATCCCTTAAAATGAAGCAACATCATAATTCAAAAAGAATATATCCATTGAAGTATGCTAAGAATCATTCATAGAATCATCTAAAAAAATTGGTGGGACATATCCTATGGACCTATGAGTAAAAATATATCAAATAATGTGTAAAAGAGCCTAGCTACCCCTTGAAAGCAAGTGGTATCAACCTTGTAAATGTCACTAGGCACCAAATCTAATCATTGAGAAGTATGTCTATTATCACAATGAAAAAAAGAATCCATTATAAAATTACCACTTGTTGGAACATAAATAACATCTCAAAATGTGGTGGGGTGAAAGATGATAGCATTACATTTGAAACATGTAGGACCTGATATGAAGTGTGCATTGTTAGATGTGAAGCATAAAGAGAGTCCATTATTGATAATAAAAATGTAGAGGAAGGCTTCTGAAAAAATGAGAAACAATCCAAAAACCTTATATTCAAAATCTTAAGGGTAATTCTGCTAGCTAATAATATTTGGATCTTCTTTGAAGAAAAGTGGTCAGAAATCCTCATAATGCATTGAAAAATTCTTGGTGATGCCACCAGTCAATTGTCTTGGATGAACCACTGAAAATTAATTGAAGGGAATAGTTCGAAGATCTAGTTCAACAGTCATAAAGTAGTATTGATGCCACCAGCCAAAAGTCTCAAATGTGCTATTGAAAAATTATTGAAGTAAGTCAATGGGAAACCCTACTATAGGGCACTTTAATTCCATCTGTAAGATCTCTACATAATAACCTTAAATAGGGTGCACAACCCCAACCAATAAAAAAATATTAATACTCCTTTAAAACCACCATAGAATCAACTTCCTTCGGAAAAATCACCCTAAAACATCATTTTTCTTGAAAATCGCTATAAAGGCAACCATTTTGGGAATAATACTACAAATCAACGTCTTATAAAAAATATAATTTATGCTACATATATGAAATTAGAGGAGCAATGATATTAAAGGATTTTTTAATTATAGATAAACCATAGGGAAACCCAAGAAAGTGTGTTTTCCTTTAAAGGAGGGTTTATGCCCTGGTAAACCCTAGAGATTTGAATAAATTAAGGGAGGTTCAACCCACTTTGATACCATATTGAGATGCAAGAGAGAAAGAGAGAGATGATTGAATGGAACCAACCAAAAAGCCATTGATTGGGACAAAGAGAAGATTAAGTAACATTGGAAAAAAAGATAAACCCAAACTAATAAACAATTATAATGATTGCAAAGTGAGGTTGGCCATGGCTATATGTGAAGATTATATGATCATTTCAAAATGTTTTGCCCTTTCATATTGCTAGCCTAGTTAGATATTTATCTTTACCTGAATTAGAGAGGATTTTTCTTCACATGCACACATTTAGTGAGATAGGATAATATTTTTTTATGACTCATTGACCTACGTTATTTGGTCAATTATTGGACATTAAGAAAATTGTCTTATTTTATCTATGTTTTGTTGTATAATGATCTCCTTAAATAGTATTTTCTCCTGAATATTCAATGTAGGACCCACTTGAGTGACCCACTACTTCAATAACTATACAATATTGTACTTTTCTTAGGATATGCACATTTTGATCTGATGATGTAACTATTTTGCGATGTGTCTCTCTTGGAAAAAAATGTTTCCAGAGCAATGTTAGAGTTTGAAATTCTTCTCATACTTTTATGTATTGATGTTCAGGGCTTCAAATCCATGAAGAATATTTATAAAAACAAGATTTTGGTATTTAAATAGTCTCAAATATTCTTTTACTACAAAAAACATAAATATAATATTAACAATCGATAGATAAAGAAAAAATTTAGGAAAACAACATTTCTCTTATATTGTTATTGATTATTGTACATGTTGGGAAAAATACTGAGAGGGGGGGGGGGGGGGTGAATCAATATTTACAACATATTCAAACTTTTTACTTTTTCACTCTCTAAAACCCATACGCTACTTTGCTGAATTCAACTAGCGTATACACGTGGATATCCTTCATAAAACTCGCGTATACACAGAGATCTAATTATGCCATTAGTTCTTTACTTATGTAATTCCATCATTCATTTATTAGATGTTCTCTAAACAATAAACATGTGCAGTAAGAACAGAATAAACCTTCACACAAAGCATCACACATGAACACCAGGATTTTAGGTGGAAACCCAAGTCGGGAGAAAACCACCGCTGCAGTTGCTCAGCCTTCAATATTTTATTATAGAGAAAACATCTTACAACATATGTGCTGGCGCGGACTTGACCAGCACGCAGGCACCCACCTGCGCTCGTTTACCAGCCTCTCCTGGAAGGGAGCTCCAACCCCCTGACTCGTTTACCAGCCTCTCCTGGAAGGGAGCTACGACCCCCCGATCTCGTTTACCAGCCTCTCCTGGAAGGGAGCTGCGACCCCCCGATCTCGTTTACCAGCCTCACCTGGAAGGGAGCTACAACCCCCTGACTGAAGGCTACAACCTTCAGCACCACCTTGGACCACGTTTCATCAATTTTCACATTGGATCCAACAACTTCAATAGAACACCACTTGCAGGCCACATTTCATCATATTTTCATACTGGACCCTTTCCATACTTTTAAGCACAAACATACATCACCAAAAGATACTTATCAACACAGATCAGATAGCAGAAACACAGCAGAACAGATCAGATATTTCATACCCCTTGCTTCAGCAAACCCTAGTTTGCATACGCGCTTTCCCTTCACTGATGTCGCGTATATACGCGCTTCCATCCACACAAACCAACGTATACCCCAGTGTATATTTCATTGCGCATACGCACTTTCTCTTCACTGAAGCCGCGTATATACGCGCTTCCTACGCGGCGAAGTAGCGTATAGATCTTCAATCATTACGGAGCAGCATACTTCATCAGATCAGATATTCAGTTCAGATCTACCCTTTTGCTTTAGACAGATGTTCGCCTAGATGCTCGCCTCATCACAGATCTAAGCCTTCCATAATCAGATCTAGCAAATACAAGAGCAATTCAGATCTAGATCCACTTCTTCATCATTGGTGCATCATACATTCAGATTTATCATTCAAGTGTAACCCTTTCCATTCAGATATACTTCAGAGAGAAGTATTCATTCAAGCTCAGACATCTTGCACCCACACTCATCTTATGCACAATGAATTTGTTCTCCTTATATAGGTTTATCCTTTTTCAATACCATGAGCCCCCTTTTTCAATACCATGGGCCAAAACAATACCATGAGCCCAAAACTACCTAGACGGGGTCAATTAGGCGGATCATTACCCAATACCATGGGTCAATACCATGGTGGTTACCCTTGGTTTTGCACTTTTTGAGCGCTTTAGCCCATACGCGACTTGGCACGTTCTTTTCCGCGTGCATACGCGACTTCCCCTAGGCCAATCCGCGTATACCTAGAGACATACTCTTTTTCATCATAGAATCTAGCACACGCTGAAATCCTTTCTTCATTGCCTTCTGTACTCACTGTAGATACATCAGATTTCCTTCATCAAGAACATATTCTATCAAGCACAACTTCATCAAGTAAGTTTTCATCATCTTTATCAGATGGGTTGCCTTTCAAGGACAACACTCAGCATCATATTGTCAACAAACATTATATCACATCAGATTTACATCATTTACTAAGTCCATCAAGTCAAGCATAACTTCATCAGGTGGATTGCCATCAAGGACAACACATGTCAACAATCGCATGTCTTCATCTTCATTCAGTGGGTTGCCATCAAGGACAACACTCTGCATCATATTTCCAACAATCTCCCCCTTTGGACTTGATGGCAACCACGATGGTGTTTGGTTACCACAAAAGATAAGTACATTGACACCATGTCACTCTCCCAATTCTTTGACACCATTATCTGCATTCAAATACCATGTCACTCTCCCCCTTTGACATCAAGGGCAAAGGGCGGATCAAAAACCAACACACTCTCCCCTTTTGACATCAAGGGCAACGGGCGGATCAAAACCAACATACTCGCCCCCTTTTCTCCTCATGTAGAAGAAGCGTTTTGCAGATCTGATGTATACTGAAGTGACCAAGCTCCCCCTGAGTTCATGCTGAATCTTCAAACCTATTTTTCAATGAAGTATATGACTCTATGAACTTCCTACCAAAAGACTCATACTTACATCAAATATCCAACCAAGTGGATTTACATATAAGACTCAAGTACCCAACCAAGTGGGTTTACACATTTCAACTCAGCTACCCAACCAAGTGGGTTTACAAAAGTTGACTCAGCTACCCAACCAAGTGGGTTTACTAATTTGACAAGTCCTTACATGACTGAATATTACAATTTTACAACATGAGTCTCAACAAGACCTTTTCATCAAACTACAGATATAACTTTTAAGACCAACACCAGAAAGTCCTCAAGAAAGAGAACATATTTCAGAACCATCATAATGCCAACATTGCATTATACTCAGCAAAGCTAATGCTCCCCCTGAATCTGTGCAACCAAGCAATATTTCCAAATGACTAAGGCTCCCCCTTAGTTTGTGCATCCTGAAACTTCCACCAACAAATCATCAAGGCATCTTCATCAAAACATTAGAAACAGAATTATGAGAACTGGAATACCACCAGAGATACCAAATAGTATCAGAGATACCAAACAGCACTGCAGCTGTGCTGAAGAGAGCTGACTTCAACCAAAAATTGTCATCAATAAATCATACGCGGTTTTCTGTGAAGGAAATAGCGTATATACGCGACTGTATTTCGGGAAACCCACGTATCCCTAGCCATCTTCTAAATTTCAACCAGATCTGAATCTCTGTGAGGAAAAGACAGTGTTCAGCTTCTTTCTGAGATATTTGACTGCTCCCCTGGACGATAGATAGATAGAACAGTGTAGTTGTGTCTTCAAGCGTCATCCAACCGTTGTAGCATCAGCACAATAGTAACCAAACCTTCAGATTCTTTGCAGCATCAATACAATATTTCCAAGAGAGATTCTCATATCAGAATAACATCGTCACCTAGGTGTCAAGCAATCATCCATGTGGTCCAACATCACCATGATCTTCAAGATTTAACATTAAGTAACATATGAAGGCAAAAGATCTCTCAACCATAGTAACAAACTCTGCATGATTTATCTCTGAATCAAACGACATTCAGCTCATCCATGTGTGAGCACACAAGATACTTATAAGCAACCAGGGTTCAAAAACTCATCATAATAGTCCATGTACCAAGTTATCATCATTTGAGCATGAGCATCATAAAGACCAAAGAATAAGCAATTATATTGCCAACAATGTAATCATCATCCTGCTACTCCCCCTAAACCAGTGCTCTTCCTTAACTTGTGCAATCTGAAACACCTTCAACAGTAAGTTATTAGCAACAATCTCTGCATGATTTATCCTCATTTCTGAATTATAAGACTTACATCTCAACAACGAATGCTCTTCATCATAAAGCAACCAGGCTTCATCCTTAATCTTCAACACAAGAACCCATGTATCATTTCATTATCATGAGTATAACCAGAATAATGCTAACAGTGCAATCATCAGCAGTCAGACTGATGCTCCCCCTAAACCTCTGCTTCAGATCTTCAGCTATCTGATAAATTTTCTCATCATCAATGCATACGCGGCTGTGTCTGCTGGAACTCGCGTGTATACGCAACTTTGTTTCATAGAACCCGCGTATGGAAGGTGAAGCATAGAAAATTTTCATCTTCCTTCATTTCCTTCTGAGCTTGTACCTCCTGTACCTCATTCCTGCAGTCTATAAGAAAATTCAACTTCAGAAGCGGATGACTGCAGTAGGGTCAGAATTCCCTACGTTTCTGATCGGTCCTCCATCCTTTTCTAGATTTGTTTGAACTTTCTATTTGTGTGCTGAAAATTGTCCACTTTCTCAGATTTGTTCAACCTGCATTCCTTTTCTACATGTCCATACTTGTTACAAGAATAACATCTCATGTGTCCAGAGAAATAAGCATAAGAATCATAATGGGTATTTCTATTCTTCCTCCTTTTACAATCAGCTGCTTTATGTCCATACTTGTTACATGAAAAACAATATCCCTTGAAGCTACTAGAGTACCTTTCTGAGTAGAACCTGTTTGTTTGTGGCTGAATTGTTCTGCTTCTGCAATTTGCTGCAACATGCTCATAATTATGACATTTAAAACATTCAACGTTCTTGAATGAATTCCTTCGAGAATTCATGAATGTTGGTTGATCTTTTGTTTCTTTCAACACATCAGGTTTTGCATTGACATCTTCTGAATTTTTGGCACTTCCTTGTGAGCTAGATTCTCCTTTAACAGTTTCATGGAAACCAAGACCATGTTTGATAGCAGGAGACCTTTGATTACTCAGAATATTGTTCAGAATATTAGTACTATCATGAAACCTCAAAAGTTTAACCTTTTCTTCTAATTTTCCTTTGAGAATGTTTACCTCAACCTCCAAGTCTTGACATTGCTTTGTCATGCTTTCTTCTTTTCTTCTTCCATCTTCAACTTGATCCTTCAGATTTAGAATCTCTTCTTTCAACCAATCTTCGTTTCCTTCACATGTTTGTTGCAGCTCTTCATTCTTCTTATTTGATTTTTTTAGATCTTCTTTGAGAGAGATGATTTCTGCTTCAAGGCCTTCCTTTTCAAATGATTGTAGAGGTTCCTCATTTTTCTTACTTGATGCTTCTAGATCTTCCTGCAGAGAGATGAGTGCAGCTTCAAGTCCTTCATTCTTCTTGCTTGATTTTTCAAGATCTGCTTCTAGATCCTTAATTCGATTGGATGCATAAGTATCAAACCTTTGATACTTGTCCACCTGTCCATTCAACATTTCTATTTGATCTTTCATTTGAGAGGTCATCTCTTTGTAAATAGTTTCTTGCTTAGAAGTTGAACTTTGTAGTTCTTCAACTTTAGTCTTGAGAGCTTCTACAACTTTACTTTCACTATCTTCACTATTTTTTGCACAAAGAAGAGTATTACAAGTGGCCTTCTTCTTTTCCTTCTTTTCCATGAGTACTTGTAGAGCTTCGTCAGAAACTTCTGGATCCATACTGTCACTTTCACTATCATAATCTTTGCACGTGCAGTTAAGTAAGAGACAAGAACAACGATTAATACCTAGTTCATCTTCTTCAATTTTTTCTATACATGATTTCTGAGGTATCTTCTTGTTTCGAGTAGCCTTCTTCTTTTTCTTCTTAGCCATGAGCACTTTCAGATCTTGGTCAGAATCTTCTTCAT
Source organism: Pinus albicaulis (assembly GCA_034641835.2). Taxonomy (NCBI): domain Eukaryota; kingdom Viridiplantae; phylum Streptophyta; class Pinopsida; order Pinales; family Pinaceae; genus Pinus; species Pinus albicaulis. The sequence continues at coordinate 647,350,166 of CM076574.1, forward strand.
CTTCACTGGAAACTTCATCATCATCTTCTTTTGCATAATAACTCTTTCTCTTTTCAAATTGTTTCCCTTTACCATGTTTTTCTCTATAAGGACATTTAGTAGCATAATGACCAACTTTTCCACACTCAAAACATTTGAAGGGAAGCTTACCTTTGAATCTTCCAGTACCTAGTTGGAGCTTTCTCACGAAATTTGCTTCTTCTTCATCGGATATATAGTTGGATTCTTTGACAACTTCCTTTTCCTTTCCTTTTGTAGATGCCTTAAAAGCAACTTCTCTTATTTGAGAAGGACCTCCTTGTCTCATTTCAAAAGCAGTCAGAGTACCATGTAATTGAACAATAGAAAGAGTTTGCAAATCTTGCCTTTCTTCAATAGCTGAAACTTTAGAGTCAAATTTTGAAGTCAATGATCTTAAGACCTTTTCCACCAGAGTAGTATCAGTTATGGTTTCACCCAAATTTCTCATTCGATTTACAATATCATCCAGACGAAGAAAGAAACTGGAAACACTCTCATCACTATGCATCGTTAAATTTTCATATTCAATTCTAAGAGTTTGAAGTTTTGCACTTTTTACCTTTGTGTCTCCTTCATAGCTTAGAATGATTTTGTCCCATATGTCTTTTGTCGAATGTAGCTGCATCACTTTAGCAAATTATGATTCAGACATGCTTCCCAATAAGACATTCACTGCTTTGGCATTGATTTCATACTTCTTTCTTTCAGCTGCATCAGTAGGAATACTTGCCGAGTATTGATAACCTTCTTCCACGATTGCCCATACATTTGCACCAAGACTTTGCAGATATGCTTTTGTACGTACCTTCCATAATATCAGATTGCTTCCATTGAATAGAGGTGGCTTTATAGACATTACTCCTTCTTGACTTCCCATTGCGACGGATCTCCTTCAAGCGATCAAGCTTCTGCAGAAGGACCACCCTCTGATACCAATTGTTGGGAAAAATACTGAGAGGGGGGGGTGAATCAGTATTTACAACATATTCAAACTTTTTAATTTTTCACTCTCTAAAACCCATTCGCTACTTTGCTGAAGCCAACTAGCGTATACACGTGGATATCCTTCATAAAACTCGCGTATACACAGAGATCTAATTATGCCATTAGTTCTTTACTTATGTCATTCCATCATTCATTTATTAGATGTTCTCTAAACAGTAAACATGTGCAGTAAGAACAGAATAAACCATCACACAAAGCATCACACATGAACACCAGGATTTTTAGGTGGAAACCCAAGTCGGGAGAAAACCACCGCTGCAGTTGCTCAGCCTTCAATATTTTTTTATAGAGAAAACATCTTACAACATATGTGCTGGCGCAGACTCCTACCAGCACGTAGGCACCCACCTGCGCTCGTTTACCAGCCTCTCCTGGAAGGGAGCTCCAACCCCCTGACTCGTTTACCAGCCTCTCCTGGAAGGGAGCTCCAACCCCCTGACTCATTTACCAGCCTCTCCTAGAAGGGAGCTACGACCCCCCGATCACGTTTACCAGCCTCACCTGGAAGGGAGCTACGACCCCCTGACTGAAGGTTACAACCCTCAGCACCTCTTTGGACCACGTTTCATCAATTTTCACACTGGATCCAACAACTTCAATAGAACAACATTTGCAGGCCACATTTCATCATATTTCCAAACTGGACCCTTTCCAAACTTTTAAGCACAAACATACATCACCAAACAGATACTTAACAACACAGATCAGGTAGCAGAAACACAGTAGAACAGATCAGATATTCCATACCCTTTGCTTCAGCAAACCCTAGTTTGCATACGCGCTTTCACTTCACTGATGTCGCGTATATACGTGCTTCCGTCCACACAAACCAGCGTATACCTCAGTGTATATTTTATTGCGCATACGCGCTTTCTCTTCGTTGAAGCCGCGTATATACGCGCTTCCTCCGCGGCGAAGTAGCGTATAGATCTTCAATCATTACAGAGCAGCATACTTCATCAGATCAGATATTCAGTTCAGATCTACCCTTTTGCTTCAGACAGATGTTCGCCTAGATGCTCGCCTCATCACAGATCTAAGCCTTCCATAATCAGATCTAGCAAATACAAGAGCAATTCAGATCTAGATCCCCTTCTTCAACATTGGTGCATCATACATTCAGATTTATCATTCAAGTGTAACCCTTTCCATTCAGATATACTTCAGAGAGAAGTATTCATTCAAGCTCAGACATCTTGCACCCCTGCTCATGTTATGCACAATGAATTTGTTCTCCTTATATAGGTTTATCCTTTTTCAATACCATGAGCCCCCTTTTTCAATACCATGGGCCAAAACAATACCATGAGCCCAAAACTACCTGGACGGGGTCAATTAGGTGGATCATTACCCAATACCATGGGTCAATACCATGGTGGTTACCCTTGGTTTTGCACTTTTTGAGCGCTTTAGCCCATACGCGACTTGGCACGTTCTTTTCCGCGTGCATACGCGACTTCCCCTAGGCCAATCCGCGTATACCTAGAGACATACTCTTTTTCATCATAGAATCTAGCACATGCTGAAATCCTTTCTTCATTGCCTTCTGTACTCACTGTAGATACATCAGATTTCCTTCTTCAAGAACATATTCTATCAAGCACAACTTCATCAAGTAAGTTGTCATCATCTTTATCAGATGGGTTGCCTTTCAAGGACAACACTCAGCATCATATTGTCAACAAATATTAGATCATATCAGATTTACATCATTTACTAAGTCCATCAAGTCAAGCATAACTTCATCAGGTGGATTGCCATCAAGGACAACACATGTCAACAGTCGCATGTCTTCATCTTCATTCAGTGGGTTGCCATCAAGGACAACACTCTGCATCATATTTCCAACAGTACAAACTTGCCAAATTATTGAAACCTCACTAATTTTTGGTCAAACTTGGTGTGTATATTCAATTTTTTTGAGTTCAGTGAAAACACAACATAATTGACCAAAAATCACGACTCAACTCCCCAAACCAGTGAGTTACGTTGACACATCAAAACTAGTCAAGTTTCTGCAAGTTTGGTCCCTCTGGGTTTATCATTAATGTTCTAAAGTGTGACATATACCTCTTTGATTTTTTATAAAGGAATTTTTAGACTAGTGCACCAGATTATTTGGTATTCATGAATTATGCTTATAATGATAAGATCTTTATTTGATCTAGTGATTCTTCTTTTCCCTATTTTAAGAGTCAATGGAGACCTCTGATTGTAGTTTTTTTAACTGGCAGATGTTATCATTAATATATTTCCTAGATATTACTTAGTGAGGAAACTTACAGTATTGCACATCCACAATAATCTGTGGAGCTTCCCTCCTTTTCATATTTTTTAATAAATTTTTCTTTCATAGTCAATCTATTGTGTTTTTGATGTCATTGTTGTCCTAATTTCTTTGTTGGTTCAGCCACCACAAAAGGCTTTGTGTTTTTATTTCTCTAGATGAAAATGGATGTTTTTCTATCGTTTAGAAGTGTTCTATTATCCTTTTCTTTAACCCTTTTTTCATTTTCAAGATATGGATTTATTGGGAGTTTGATTTGGTCTTTTTCCTCACAAGTGCATTGCAAAACATAAAGGAACTGTTAATGGATCATGTTATTCTTGTGGATACTACACAATACACAAGTTTCATAGAAAATCCACTTGTTGCATATATTTTCTTTTCTCCATTTGTAGAATATTCCTTCTCCCCTCTTTCCTTCCATTTTTGGTTGATTCCATTTTTAAGAATTACTTAATTTTGTTCCATGGATTGTTCTGGATTAGCTTTTAAATAAAAGGTACTTCCTAGGGTTGATCAATCCTTACTTTTTCAAGCTCAAGAGTGACCTATTTATCCATGTAATTGAAAACCATAATCACAGGTAAACAAAGAAGGGTCAATCCTATCATTACCTTATCATGATTGTATTCTTCTGAAGAAAAAATATAAGGGTGAACAAGTTCCCAACACTTATAAACTTGTCTACAATGATTTTACAAAAATAAACAACTAAAATTAATTGGTTAACATGATTGAAGCATGTTTCCACTTAATGAGTCAATGAACAAAGAGCACTTTTGAGCATATATATGAATGGTAATTTAGCACATGGAAACACAATATCTCTACCACTATAGAAGAAAAGGGGCAAGGTCATAAGAAAAGAAAAAATATGGACCTAACAAATTTTTCCTAGTTGTTATATGTTTTCCAAGTATTCATTTATTCTAACTAGTACCTTTTTTTGGAAAGATTCCTCTTATCATGATTGAGGAAAACAAACCCAGATTTAGATTTACGAGGATCTGTTGACCCAATTCAATTTGGTTTCTCTTCATATCGGCAGCTGGCGGTGGCATGTATCTATTATAAGTTCTAACAAAGTCTCTCAAGACTTGTACTTAGTTGAAACCACTCTTGTGTGCATTGGTAGACATCCCAAAACATGAGCATAAGCACTAGCTTGTCGTTGGCAAGACTTGAGCCCTGTGAGGGGATATATTAGTTATCCATTTTAGCTATCTAGGAATGTTTTTGTCAACACTAAATATTTTTTTACACTTATTATTTTGATATTTTTCTTTTCTGTTACTTGTTAGCTCCCTATAATAATCGTGTAGCCCCTTATTATTGTTAGTGTAGCCCCTTCATTATTATTATTTTTCCTATGTGGTCCCCATTTTGTTATAATCATACCCCATAGAAGCCCACTATTGTTATTATTGTGCCCTTACATTGTTGTTGTTATGTTGGCTAATACTATATTGTCACCCCTTGGACTCCTATATATAGACAGGAGGTTTTTTCATTTGTATCATCCAATAATTGTTCATCTATGTAATCTAAAGGAGGTTTCCCCATCGAAGTGGTCAATTTCTAAGGATTTGATCTCTCTTTTCTTATATTTTTGGAGTTGGTTTCATAACATTTGGTATAAGAGCTTTGGATTATAGGGTTTCGATTCTTCAAACAGGTCAGCGTGTAATTTTCTCTATAAAAAATTATATATGAAGGTTAGGATGCTAAAAATAACCTATTTGCAAATAATTCCTAAGGAACTTCATGTAAAAATTTCATATCTTGGTTCGCAAAATTGTCAGAGATATGATCTTTGGAAGTTAGGGTTTTTGCAAGCTCCCGAATTTAATCTCAAAGAGGTTAACTTGGGAAAATCGTCATAACTCTCTTTGTCTGAGCATCGGATTGGAATTCTATAAAAAGCGGCCAAAAGTACATGGAATGTATTTTATTGTATAACAATTGAAAATTTGAAGGAGGAAAAAGTGACACATGGCATGCCATACAAGTTAGCTCTACTGAACCGATTCATAATTAGGTCATTGTGGGAGATTAGATATAAATTTTTCTTGAAGAATCCAAATCAAGTTTGACCTATGGCATTGGAAACAGGAATCAGAGGAATAATATAAGATAAAAATTTACATCTTGAAGATCTGAAAAACTGAGATAAATCAAGTTCAATATAGACCTCCTAAAAAGCAAGAAAAATGTGTGAAGTTTTTAAACAAGTTTTCATAACTTTTGTTTGAAAAATCAGTTTGACGTAACTCCAAGGGATTATTGAAACACAGATATCAGTATTGAGTTATATAATTCCTCCCTAAAATAATTCCACATCCATTCTTCCCTTATAAAGCTCTACTATGACGCATGAAGGGGAAGAATTGAAATATGATATATCAAAATTATGGTACCAAGTGCAACAAATTTAGATCTTACAAAGAGAAACCAAATATGACATAGATGGTTTAAAATAATACATGGAGGCTAATTTGGATGCTTTTAAGGATCAAATGAAAAATAATATGGATGATAAAGTAGTGGAATATCACATTGAGCATCAACAACAAGTTACCCAACTCTCAAAGGATAACCTAACTTTGGTGCAAAATAGAATGAAACAATAGGAAGATCAACATCACAAGGAAAGAAGTTCCGAAGTGGTCATAAAAAAAAGAACTTGACAGCTACGAAATCGACCAATTTTAGAGCATCTCATCAACTGGAAGAACTTAACAGTTGAAGATTCCACATGGGAGGATTTGAATTTTATACATAAGAATTCAAAAATAATCAAATGTTGAGGACAACACTTGTTTGAAGGAGATGGGCATGTTAGGAGGGGCATGTAAGGTCCCTATAATAATAGTGTATCCCCTTATTATTGTTAGTGTAGCCCCCTTATTATTTTTGTGCCTATGTAGTCCCCATTTTTTATTATTTTGCCCCGCAGAAGCCTACTATTTTTATTATTGTGCCCTTACGTTGTTATTGTTATGTCATCTAGGATTATATTGTCACCCCTTGGATTCCTATCTATAGAAAGGAGGTTTTGTCATTTGTATCATCCAAGAACTATTCGTTTATGTAATTTAAAGGAGGTTACCCCCTCAAAGTGGTGGATTTCTAAGGCATTTATATCTCTTTTCTTCTATTTTTTCAGATGGTTTCATAACATAATTAGACCCAAAAGTTAAATTTTTCATTTTCTTGCTGATGCTTTTGTGCTTATTTTTTAGCACATGTATATTTTGAGTTCTGGTAATAATTTTAAGTATTTATTTGTTGGTATGACATAGGAATTATTTCTCTTATGTGGGAAAATGAACCATTGCATTTTTAGCATTCTCATATTAAAATTGTCATATTTGGAAGATCAATCAAATTTTATTAAGAAATGAATCATAACACCTTCTTCATGGTGAAATTAAGTTAGAGTACAAACATAATATCATCACAAAGGTGACTTCAAAACCCAGAATATAAAGAAAATATATCATAACAACACTCAACAAGTTTTGAAGGCACTACAGTTTTCATGCCAACCTTGTTCTTAATTTTATAGGTTGAATTTTCCCTAATATTGCTATGAATAAGATATTAATTTATAGTGTAAAGCTATGATAATTATATTCCATATTTTTTTTTAAACTAACTTGGTTTCATGAAACTGCAAGGGGTTTATACCTTAACATTTTCAAGGATTTTACACCTACTAGCCACATATGTTTAAACTTTTTACTTTGATTCTAAATTAAAGAGGGAACCTTTGGAATTATGAATGACAATCACGAAATTGAATTTATGTTCGAGTCAACACTTTAATTGTGATGGTATCATTTTGAAAGCTTGAGTACTCTGGAAATTTCGAATTTCCATACCTTGATTCCTCGTTGCATTCACAACACTTCCACCTAAGCAAGCATAAATTTGTGTGAAGTCACTTAGACCTCTAGTTGCATAATTCTCTCCACAAGCTCAAATATTGGTTTCTAAATTCCCTTCTAATTCAGTATAGCTTCTTCAAGGATGAATTTTGGGTTATATATATATATATATATATATATATATATATATATATATATAGAGAGAGAGAGAGAGAGAGAGAGAGAGAGAGAGAGAGAGAGAGAGTACTATGCCCATAAGTATGCTAGAAGTTTGTGCAATCACAGAAATTGATTTGCATTATAGGCCATGAAATTCATTTCGTGCATAATATATTTTTGAAAGGGACACCTTGGCTTACCTTTCTCACAAGGTATTTGGATTTTGGACGTCTTACCAGAGATTTTAGTGTTGAATGAGGGAGAATATTTTTGGTAAGGCTTTGAGAGGCCCTCATATCAAGATGAATATTTTGAGAAATAATTCCTTGAAATTTCCTATTGGGTAGGGTGTTGGGGGTGTTACAATAAGGATTTTAAAGGTAATAGAAGTGTGTGCAATCATATGAAGCCATTTGTATTCATGATTCCCTTCTTCTACTGAGTATATTCTATCGATGCTTGACCATGCTAATTTTTTTTTTTGTTTTAAGTTACATTCATGTTGAGGTTGCATTTTATTCAATTTTTGTTTGATTTTTTTATGGATGTGTTCTTTGTAATAGAGTGTTTCATGAAAAAATTGTCATAATATGTTATGGGTCATTTGATTCATTAAATTTGTGATATTTATTTGAGAGGGACACACAGGTCCACATTTCTCACAAGGTTGCTGGCTTTTGGCACATTACTCGAGGTTTTGGTGTTGAGTGAGGTTTTAGTAAAGAGTTTAAAGTCCGTCACATCAGTTGTGGATGCTTCAAAAAATAAATCCTTCGAGGGCACTGCAGATGTTATGGGATTACTTCGCAATGCCTTCAATGGGTAAATAATTTAAGAAACAAGGCCTGACCACAAACCCTTAGAGTAATAAAGTATTTTTCTGAGTAATTGATTCCTCTTATTTTAGTAAGAATTGGTAAGGAGGTGGAGGGTTTTCTTTTGTCATTTTGATATTTAAATATCATTATTTTTTTAAGTGTTAAAAAAATATTTTCTTGTATTGGTCATGGTTTCTTATTTGGATGAATATTTATTAGCTTGTTGTAGTTTGTGTATGATATCCATATTTCAAGATTATTTTGCATATAAGTACACAACAATTTTATGTTCTTTTATAGTGTTATTTTTTAAATAATTGAATAATTTTGGTTAAAGTTTCATATCATGATTCATTACTGAAAGGAAGAAAATATGATTACGTTATCCATGTTCTTAATACTGATACTAGTTTTCTAGCAAAATATATTTTTTCACGACTTCAAAATCTTGTTGGAGTAGTGAATTTAGTTGGTTTTGAAGGTATTTCTTGAAAAATCTAAGGTCAAGGAAAGAACACAGTGAAATTTGGGATCCATTAAATGTTGAAGTTATGGTAGAACACCACAACAATTATCCGTTGCACTCATTGTTATGCACAAATTATTTGTACCTATTATTGACTGTAGAACCAAAAAAGGTATTATCGCAGAGGTTATTTTTAATATAGGGTTAGTAAAAGGTACCTTAATGTCAAAGAAGCTAGCATGTATTGATTATTTTCATTTCTCTGTTTCTTGATCTATTTCCTTAATGCGAGTTGTCTCTTGTTGCATTCACATAGAGTTAAAGCTAGGGTCGGTAAATAAAATGGAGGCCCACATTATTTTTTCCTTATTTAACTATGTTTGGATCTATTAGATAACAACATATTTTCTAGATTCCTCTCATGTTACACAATTCCCTATTTTTTCTTAGTTTCAATTTCATGTCCTATGTTAGCAAGAAGTTTTTATGCCAAATTTCTATTTTCCTGAATCTAGATAAGTACTAAAATATGGGATGTTGCAGTATATAGGATGTGAGGAATCAAACAAAAACTGTTTAAATACATTAATAGATGTTTTTTTTCATATGATGATTAGGAACCTGTAATACCCCAATATGTTTACCAAGATGTGATTCTATCCCATGTTACTAGAAATGAGAAACAGGACATGGAACAAGAAATAGGGTCTTGAGATTTCATATACAATAAATAAGGAGAGAAAAATCACAACAACCCTAATGATTTTTTTATTGATGTACCTATCTTTATTTTTTTTGAAAATTTTAAAGAAAGCATCCATCATCAACATTCATTCTTAATATAGGCAAAAATGTAATAATAACTACAATTAAAACTCACAATCGAGTTCAAAATATGTGAATGACATCAAAATTGTCACAAGATGTTTACCAATAATTATACGTCAGTGAAATTTGAACTATGAGGATGATGTTGAAATTTTCATGATCTTTAATGACAATTATAATTCATTAATGATTAAACATATATAAATAAAGTACATTTTTAAACTTATAGAGCACCACTTGATATATTATAGAACTTCTGGATAACTTCTTGATGAAGTTTTAATTCCAAATATTAGAGCCTTGATGACCAACCATAACTAAATATATTTTGAGATACTATAATTCTTGGTGATTAGCGGTGGTGTGACTCTTGAAGCGATCATTTTTAGATTACTTCCTATTGTATCCTTTTCCTTCCGTTAACAATTTTATGCTTTGATTAAAACAACTTTGATTGTTCTCTACAAGCTCCTTACAAGAGGTCATATTCAAATTTTTCTTCAAAATAAAGTTTTCTTGGAGGGCTCATCTGTGGCTACAAGAGCATTTCCTACAATTTCTTGTGTTAGAAAACTGAGAAACATAAATAAGTTAGTTTCCAATGTGTCATCGGTTAAATATTTTCTTCCTAGTGAGCTAATGATACTAGAAAAATATAAAGAAACATAACTTGTTTCAAATTTTTTTGTGAGAAATGGTTTAGTAGCATTAGAAAGAAAATGGTCATAAGAAATGGTTATTTTTCATCACGTTAAATTTAAGATCCATTTTCTATGGGAAACTTAAGTGTGTCATTCTGTTTTCGGTGACATAGCTTCTGTATCTTAAGGATGATACCTTAAAATGGTCACGAAGACATACTTCAATATAAAATGATTATGTTGAATATTTTAAAGTGTACCTTTTATTTTGGAAGGATCTTTTCATGTAAATTTTAGTAGGAAAACAATTATGTCCTTATTAATATTATTTACAAAGACCATATTTCCTATAAGAACCTATTCACGACTTAAATAATCTTTTGACTAAATAGAATATGTAATTTAACCTCAAAATTTTCCTACCTTGTGACATTTTAGTAAATTTAGAATGACTTTTTTAGTAGACTAGGGCATAGCTCTTTCACCTCACCATACATGCATAATCATAGTTTGTTGTTACATAAGTAGTATGTTGTGGGGAAGCACTTTAACTCCTAAAAATGATTTTCTCTAGAAAATGTGCCTTTGAGGGAGAAATTTTAGGATCTCACAACCTATTTGCTTTGTGCCAATTTTTGTAATTCTCCCTAAACATTCCCTGAATGATACTTGAATGGCTCCAAGGAGGAAAAATACACTCCCTCGAAACTCCCACACAATAAGCTGAAATTGACATTTGTTTTCCTATGTGTGTTTGGGAACCAAGTCTAAATATTTCAAATGGTTATAAAAGGCATGGATATTATATGCTAGGATTAAAATAATCACTCCAATTTTCTTTCATTCTATATCTCATTTCACTCATTTTTCTAGGATGGTTTTGAGTGGGATTCTTGCTAGTTCCTTAGGACATTGAAGGCTAGGGAGATCGAAGGGAGATTCGAGAGCTTGGAAGAAATATTGGACATTGGCATAGTCATATTCAACCACCATGGAAGATATAAATAGGTAGGCTACAAATCTGATTATTTTTTTAATTATTTTCCATGTGTTGGAAACTAATATATTATGCTATGTTAAAGACTTGAATGTTATCTTCGCCTAGTATTTTCCATTTCTCCTACACCATTATATTGTTGGAAAAAAATTATTCTCAATATTTAACAATCATGATGGGAATGTCAATGTAATATATCCTTTTGGTTCCATTTTTTATTATGATGGTGTTGTCGGTAGGTTGAGGACATTGAGATACCCATGATAGTGAGGAAGAAATAGAAGTAATCAATATGTACCATGGAGAGGAGGAAGAAATGGAAAGAGATGATATATTTGGGAAGCCCATGGTAGTCCCATGCACAAGAGCTCATGTCTACTCCATATCTTCAATTTTTATACATAATTTACCCACCTTGCAAGATTTTGAATCTTTACAATTAAGTTATAATGCCCATTTTTTCTTTTGTATATCATTGGAGTTCTATATTAATTTTTGGGGCATTCAAAAGAGTAACATTCCATAGGTATGTATATTCATGGATCCCATGTGAGAATTTTGCACCACATTTCGTGTTCAGTCCATCATGTTTAGTCTCTTTGTTGAAGTTCCTACTCTACATGATTTTGATCTTTAATCATCATAATAGCTATAAGGCTTATTTTCATCAATTTTTCTTATTTTTGTATATAATTTTTAAGTTCCTTAGTGATTTATTTCATATGAAAACTTGTATTAGAGGATCCATAGAACATGGAGAGTTTGGGTTGCACTTTGGTTAGTCTCAAGTTTAAATAATTGACTTCGATGCTATTTTTTAGGTGGTTGAGCATATTAACCAAGTGAAATTTGTTTCCTTTTTACATCTATTCAACGATTTTTTATGCCAGTTGAGTCAATGAAACATAAAATACTTTAAAAAGTTTTATAATTTAACTAACATTTTACAATTTATAATTTATAAAGTTTCAAGGTATAATCATTTGAAGGATGTTAGCTCAATGGAAGAGCACCTGCTTTACGTGCAGGTGGTTGGTGGTCTGATTCCATCGTGCCCTAATATTCATAGGGAATTATGATGATCATTATCCATCTCTATATATGTATCAATAGTGAGGGTCATTTAGGGCCATCATCAAAACTCATCTTTTTATATATGAAATGGTGATGGTTAATGAATGTTGCCATATATATGCATCAATAGTGAGGGTCATGAAAGGTCCATCACCATAAATTATTGTCGTTCATATGAAATGGTGACAATCACTATCCATCATTATAATCATTATTTGTGACAAACCTTGAATGTCACCATAGCACCTATACTTTTGGTGAACTAGCCATTGGTGACATTCAATTTTTGGTGATAGAAGCAATTTTGACCATCACCAATGAGATTATGATGACATTTTTTGACCCTCACCAAAATATGAAAAGGTGAAGGTCAATGAACAGCACCATATATATGCATCAATAGTGAGGGCCATGAAAGGTCCATCACCATAAATCACTATTTTTCATATGAAATGGTGACGATAAAATATGTCATTATAATCATTATTTGTGACAAATATTGAATATCAACACAACACCTATACTTTTGGCGACACCACCTTTGGTGACATTCAGTTTTTGGTGACAAAATAAATTTTGACCATCACCAATGAGCTTATGTTGACAGTTCGTGACCCTCACGAATGAAATTTTTTGTTGTAGTGTAATATTATTTTGACTATGTGGACTAGAAGGTACTATTTTCATATATTTTTAACTATAATGAATGCTATCACTAATTTATGTTCTTTTAATTCTCATTTGTTAATATTATTATTAATTGAATTCCTTTTATTCATGGAAATTAAAAATTCCAAAATACAAATTGAATTTCAATGATGAGCATATATCAATAGTTATACAATTTGGTACAATGTTGGTATGTATACTAAGATATATGCCACGCATATGGTATTTTACCAATGTATTATGTACTAACATAGTGTTATTTGGTATATATACTAAGGTTACATACTCATATTGAGGTTGGTATATATATTTTTATATACATTAGCATATATATATGTTGATACACATATAATAGTATGTATATTATACTATATTACTACTCTGTGTGTACCAACATAATATGTTAGAATATAAATTGATGTTGGTATATATTTTTCCATATATATGTCAATATATATACCAATATGCAAGTAATAAACATATATATGGATATATATAGCTATGTCAGCATATATATATATATATATATATATATATATATATTGATTTTCCAATACATATTCTACTATATATATTGGCATATATATGTTTGTTTATATACCATTATGTGTGTGTGTGTGTGTGTGTGTGTATATATATATATATATATGCATGCTAGTGTACTACTTGACATATATGTGGGTATATATGTCATAATATACCAACATGTGTGGGTGTGTGTGCTACTCTATATACCAATATAGTATGACGGTATACACATTGACATATATGTTGGTATATGTGTTAGCATATATATATATATATATATATATATATATATATATATATATATATGTTGGTATGTATATAGACACACACACACTTGCATATATGTCAATATATATACTACATATAGCAACATTTATACTAGTGTATGTGTGTGTGCGTATATATATGCTAATGGTATATACTACTATATATTATGGTGGTATATATATTGGCATATATTCTAGTATATGTATATATATATATATATATATATTCAGTTAAAGTCAACATGACTTAGGGATACTCCATAGAGAAAATAGGTTTTGGTCAATTCCCAAAACACCATGATTTAAAGAGCCTACAACTTTTTTGATAGTAAGAGAGTTGAAAATTAGAAGTAAATTTCTCTTATATTGTCCAAAATATACTCAAATTATAACCAAATTTCAAAATGTATTCTACATTACAAAATTCTTGACCTTTTAACTTAGAAAAGCTATGGCAATATTGAAATGTTTCCCTTAATTCTTTTCAACCATAAAAATAAAATTCTAAATAATTCTAAGCAATATCTTACCTTATTAATGTCAAATAAACTATATTTGATCTTGGTGTATGCTAACCATCAACAACATCCCCTATAATTTCCAAATCAGACAAATCCATGACACAATAGGGGTTTCACAAGAGTACATCATTCATAACCTCAAAACTTGAAATCTCAAAGGGGTGGTTATAAATATTGATTTATCTAAATAATGTGAACAAGTAATATGGTTATATCTCCACTTCCTTTGAATAATTTTGTTTTAAAGGTCCCATTTCTCAGATGGGCCATGAGCTTCATAACTATTGTTTCCCTTATGATTCTCATTAATGATTTAGACTTGGGATTTTTTCATGCTAATTTTTTTTTTAGGTAGGGATGTCCCCTATCCCATCTACTTTTTCTCCTAAAGGGCTTAAGTATATGGATGGAATATGAAAAAGAAGGGGATTTTTCTGAGGGATAGAGGTAACAAAATCCTTTTCAACCATGCATCCACTTTTCATCGATGAAATCCTAATTTTATGTTATAGATATAGGCACTCCATTAGGTTTCTAAACTCAACATTGTATCTCTTTGGAAGAGCCACTAGTATGCAAATAAATTCCTATAAATTAACTCAATAAACCTTTCATTTAGAAGATGCAAAAGTTTAAAATTTACATAATCTTTTCCTTTTTAATCTGACATTATTTAATGAAGGTATAAAATATCTAGGATTCCATCTAATGTAAAATTCTTACAAGAAATATAATTAAAATTGGTTGATATTATTTTTGAGAATTTTTTAAAAACCTTTAGCTTGAAACGGATTTCTAGGGTGGGTCATTCAATCCTCATCAAATATTACTAGATCACATCTTGGAAAATTAGATGTCCTTCTCATGAATCCTCAAAGGAGTGCTAGAGAAATTATGAAAGATCTATCAATGCTTTCTATGGATGAAAATAAAGGACCAATTTCTTGAACCTTATGTAAAATGGGACATTGTTTTCATTTCGAAAGGCTTGGGGAGGATAGGGACTGAAAAATACCCCCTTTTTTCCAAGGCTCTGGTGAAAAAATTTGGATGGAGGCTTATCTCTTCAAAATTTGGATGGAGGCTTAGTTAAAATGAAGTACATCTACCCAAATACCATTGAAAACTATATTATAAACCCCAGCATGCCACATCCTAATTTTTTGGTCATATGGAAAGAATTTCTTGCTTCCTTCTCACACATTGAGGAAGACCTTGCATGGAAGGATAGTGAGAGCACATGAGTTATAATTTGAATAGATCCTTGGTTTGGTGCAGGGGGATGCTTTTGGCTCATGCAATATCTTATGACCTTCCTAAATGATAGGGGTATCCTAAAACTTAGTCATGTCACAAACCTAAATGATCTGAATTGACTGTATTAGTTTGGATGTGCTAAGTGTCTTTTCAGTTTATAAACATGTGCATAGTCAGTTCATTAGTTTGCTTAAGGATTGAGTTGTTTGTCCATCAATTGTAGATGATTTTAGGTGAATTAGAATCATAGAACAAGCTTAAATAACACTGAACAATAGCATAAAACAGATATATAAGTCACCACATGAAATTTACATAGCAGAAATGATGAAGCAATTCACCCCTCAGCTAAATCTGTTGGTCCAGCTCCCAATGGCATGTCCATCTTTCATTATGCTCAAAATTTTTCAAATACATGCACTTACAATGCTCCAATGGATGTTTTCTCTACACCAATGGCTCCAAAATGCTCCAATTAGTCAAAAATGACTCTTCATTCACTCGAAATGGGAAAAAATTGAGTCTCCTACTCTTTTTCCCAGTTACACTTAGAAAAACTCCACTAAAAGTGGAGAACTCCACTTAACTAGAGTTAATTTAGTAATTTCCACCCTTAAAAGCATGCCCTCCAAAAGTTCCACTAGACCTAAATGTCACATTAAACCTGACAATTGGGCGGTAGTGCACATGTACCCCAAACTGTGGTCTTCATAATGGTGAGCAGAACCGTCAAAGCAAAAGACAAGTTTAACCTGTGGTTGGATTTGTTTGACTCCGATTGAGGTTGATGGTTTACGATAACCGCGCAGAAGCTTAACATTTAAAAGTTGAAATGTGATATTTATACGTTGAAACCGCGGTTACATTTTCTACGGTAGTCAGTTGTTATGTTAACGTTAACATATGCCATGTGAACACTCCTCCGGGAACCATTGGCGAGTTGGGACCACGGCAGTCCCCAACCCAAAAAATCCACTGCAATGAACTTTGAATTAAACCCGATAACACT
Organism: Pinus albicaulis; assembly: GCA_034641835.2. Lineage (NCBI taxonomy): Eukaryota > Viridiplantae > Streptophyta > Pinopsida > Pinales > Pinaceae > Pinus > Pinus albicaulis. The sequence continues at coordinate 647,366,602 of CM076574.1, forward strand.
ATGGATAAGAACTAATGTATAGCTCGGGTGGTATGGAGTGTGCATGTTGGGAAGGAGGTCCTACAATCTATTCCTGCGGCCTCCAAAAAAAAATTAATATACAGTCTCGGGGACACGTGGTGGCCTCAGGGCCGGCCATGTGTCGCCCTATAATTGGCCTTCTCCAAACTGTACCAAAAAAATAGCACCTTGACACATGTCAACACACAATTGGCTCTGAGGAAAGGAATATTCCTCATAATATTCTTTTTTTTTACTGTAACTCCAACTTGCTCACTGTGCATCCCCATCAACCCTAGTCAAAATGTCGCAAAATTTACTTATTTGTCTTTTCTATCATAACGTGATATTTCCCTCATGTGGCATCGGTTTTTTGAACCGTTCATGGTGTCAAAATCAGGAAGAAGAGATATATGTAAACATTCTAGTTTCAACCCAATCCTATAACTTTGAATTTTGAGAAAAAATTATGAATTCTTGATCACTCCTCCCCATTGGGAAGATCTTAGACTACAAAAGACTTGATTGCCTATTCAGTAGATTAGGGTACAACTACCTCACCTTTCCAACCTCCATCCATTTTTCCTTGCTTGGTTTAGTGCCTTTGAGCCCAAATCAAAGGTATTCATCACTTCCCCTCGATGCTCTTGTCCTCCTGTTAAGAATTCGATCTTCTTTAAGCTCATCCAGAAATTCTGGAGAGAAATATTCAATAGAACATAGCTAAACATCACTTCCTTGATCATCGATCAAAGGTGGCTCATAGAAACATAAGTTTTAAACATTAACAACTGAATACATTTTCATATAAGTCAATTCAAGTTGAAATTTATTATTACCAACTTGCTTTATGATCTTGAATGGACCATAGAAAATGGGTTTGAGCCTTTTACCTTCCCCTTGCATCATTTCTTTGCTAATGTGCAACCATACCTCATCTCCCTCTTGAAGCTTGTGATAAACTCTATGTTTTTCATGCCTCTCTTTGTATTTACTTTGACTTTTCTCAAGTTTTTCTTAAACTTGTTGATCTATAATCTGAATTTTCTCAATGAACTTTCAAGCTTTATCAATGTCACCATGGCCATCAATTGCAACATCCTTCCCAAAGATAAAGTCTAATGGTGATTTTGGAAAATACCCAAAGCATACTTCAAAAGGGGATGTTTGAGTTGAAGATTCCTTTTCCTGGTTGTAATAGTGCTAAATGTAATGTAGTTGTTCATTCCACAACTTAGGATGTTTTCTGCAATATCCTCTCAATAGATGCACAATGGTTTTGTTCACCACCAAGGTTTGTCCATATGTTTGTGTATGGAAATCAATACTCTTTTTCAACTTTTTTTCCATCATTCTCCATAGATTTGACCAAAAATTCCCAATGAACCTGGAATCCCTATCAGTAACAATAGAAGTTGGCAAGCCAAAATGAACCCAAACATGTTGAAAATAAAGTTCAGTAGTTTTGTCAACAATAATGGTTTTCTTACATGGCATAAGTATACACATTTTACTGAATATATCCACAAGTACATAAAGATAATCATGATGTCTTCTTGACATAGGTAGACCTCCAACAAATTCCATGTAGAAACTCTCCCATGGCATTGATGGCACCAGTAGTGGCGTGTACAGCCCAAGCTTCCTATTTCTAGGCTTACTTTTTGCACACATAGAACAACCACTTATAAAATGCGACACACTATCTACCATGCGAGGCCAATAGCAATACCTCTTTAGATGTGCCACTATTTTCGTTACCCCAAAGTCTCCAACAATAAGAGATGAATGACCTTCTCTCATGACACTTAGCCTCTCTCCCTCTGGAATACATAGGTTCCCAAATGAAACTGCAAATTGTTATTCATGTGATAATATTTTTCTTCAACTTGATTCCCTTCACTCAAACTAGTATACACATCCTGAAAATCAATGTCATGTGAATATTGTTCTATATAACTTTCATGTACAACAAAATCAGTTTTGAGTAAAGTAGATGCACTAATGATTGGTCTTGAAATCATATCACAAAATTTATTGAAAATACCTTTCTAATACCTTATAACCAATTGAAACTATTGAAGAAATCCCATCCACATGAAATGTCTCGATAGTTGCAATTTTGTCTATGACTGCAAGTAATATAATGGTTGGTGATCAGTACACACCATAGTATCTTTACCCATCAAATAGTGTTTCCACTTCTTGACACTTTGTATATTTATTTGTCATATGTAGGATAATTTTTCACAGAACCATTAAATGTTTCAGAATGAAAAATGATAGGCTTACCATGCTGCAAAATAATTGTGCCCATGCCATAATCACTAGCATTAGTTTGTATTTTGAATGGCTATCTCAAATTTGGTAAGGAAAGGACTGGAGATGAACTGATCTTGTCTTTTAAAGCTTCCAAAGCTTGTTTTTTTTTCCTCCCCATTGGAAGCCTTTATTCACAATTATCACTGCATGCATAGGAGATGTGATGGCAGAAAATTTATCATTAAACTTTCTCCAATATTGAGTTGCACCTAAGAAAATTCTTACCTTGGTTATTGTTTTGGGTGTGGGCCAATTTACAATGGCTTACACTTTATAAGGATCAATTCTCAACTCTTATCCTCCTAAAATATGTCCCAAATAGACCAAATAATTATTTCCAAACTCACAATTTGACATCTTAAGAAACAATTTCTCTTTCTTCAAACTATCAAGCACTCTATTCACATGCAATACATGATATTCTCTTGTTTTGATAAAAATAAATATGTCATCTAAGTACACAATCAAAAATTCACCAAGGAATGGATGCAAAACACTATCCGTAACACACATGAAAGTTGTTGGTGCATTACACAAACCAAATGGCATAACTAGCCACTCAAAGAGTCCTTATTTGGTTTTGAATGCAGTTTTCCTTATATCACTTTCTGCAATTCTTACTTGATGATATCTAATTCATAAATCTAACTTGGTGAAAAAAATTTCTTCATTCAGCTGATCAAGAAAATCATCTATTCTTGGGAGTGGGTAACGATTCTTTACTATAGTCTTCTTCAAAGCTCGAAAATCTACACACATGTGTCAAGTCCCATCTTTCTTTGGTATCAAGACTATGGGTGAACCTCATGGTGAGGTGCTTGGCCTTATGATTCCTTTGTCCAACATCTCTTTGATTTTCATCTTTGTTTCATCATTCTCCATTATAGACATGCAATACATACTGATGTTTGGAGGAGGACAATCTTGCTGCAACTGAATCTCATGTTGAATCTCTATTTTTGGAGGAAATCCTGTTTTCTCCTGAAACATCTCATGATGTGAATTAACTTCATCATATAAATATTTTTTTAAATTAAAATCACATCCCTCAAATTATTCATGATTAACATCAACTTAAGGCTTAATCATCAGAAGAAAAAAATTCTTAATTGAATTTACCAACCTCTTTACTTGTCCAACATTTACCAAAGCAATATTTGTCTTCTTGCAATGTGCTCTAACAATGAAACACTTGCAATATTTGAATAAATTATACTTGTTCTCATGGCGATAGAAGATATCTTTCCTATCATACAAGTAAGGACTCCCCAGCACAATACCTTTTCTACCAAGTGGAACCACATCTAATTTAACTGTGTCAACAAAATTTGCAGTGATTGCAAACCACAATATGCATTTCTTTGAAACCTGTAGATTTACATCCTTAAAAATCCAACCCAATGGATATGGTTTTGGATGTGGTATGGTCTCAAGGTCAAGTTTCTTCACCAACTATTCGTAGATTAAGTTTGTTTGTCACCCACTGTCAAACAATGTGCCAATCTTGGTATGTTTGGATATGACCCTCACATGAAATAATTCTATTCTTTCTTCTTCATTTGGAGTGTTTATGTGACAGTTTGATATATTGTTATTGGGTTTAGTTTAAATTTATTTTCCCTTGATGTTATTCAATCCCATGGTTGTAATCTTAGATTCATCACCTAAATCATCTCCTAAATAATGTTGAGTTGTAGCATCAGTTTTCTGTTTCCCTTTGTTATTGGGTTTCTTTGGCCTCATTTCAGGATGTAATTTCCAACAATGAGTTTCATCATGGCCTTCTTTTGAATAATGTTTACAAACTACTTTTTATCCCTCTTTCTTAATAGATTCATTATTTTTGTTTTTACCTTTTGAGGTCTTCTCTTTGGCTTTACCCTTAAAAGGTTTCTTTCTACCCTCTTCAGAAATGTTCTTCCCTCTAGTTTCTAGACGTGTAGCCTGAATACATACTTCATCTAGACTGGTGGGGTTAAACATGAGAATATTATGTTTTAGGTAGCTATGTAAGCCTCCTATGTACTTCATCAAAGTATCTTGGCTTTTCAAATCTACCCCTAATAAGAGAGCTCTTCTCCTAAATGATTGGGTGTATTATTTCACATTTTGTCCCTTCAATTCCCTAAAGTTCTACTTGTTTCTTATGGCATATGAGTTAATGGATAAAAATATTGTTTTATAGCAGTAATGAAATATGACCGTGATGGAATATTATTACCATGTTTCTTGATTTCCTCCTTTGTCTTGGCTTCCCATGAAACAAGTGTTGCACCTTACATTCTGAATGAAGCTAATTGGATTTTGGTATCATCATCTTGAATGTTCTGGATTCTAAAATAGACCTCCAATTGCCTAATCCAATTATCAATATTTTCTGCATTTGACTTCACCATTAGACATTGGCAATTCAAACTTAAGATTAGGTTTTCAAAAAGGACTTTTACCAGTGTTCTTTGACTTTTGTTGTTGATCTACTGAAGTAGAAGTAGAGGATGATGATGATGATGGTGAGGATGATGGGTCTCCTTTGCCTCCATTTCCTCCATTTGATTTTTTTGGCTTATCTTCACCATTGTGACTTCCTGAAGATCCATGTCCTTCCTTGTGAATTTTGGATCCTTCTCCTTCCAGACTCTCATTCCTTTCTTGATAAAGGATTCTAGACATCTCAGTCATGTCAAGAAATGCTTTCCTGAACACGCTTTCCTCCTCCATGGGATCAACTTCTTCATGGATTTCTCCTTCCTCATGAGGCATACTTAATGTAGCTTTTGCTTCTTTAGGAGGTGAACTAGGTGGTGGATATTGTGGCAATATTTCTCTCCTATTATTTGGATCTTCTTGAGACCCTTCTGCTTCCACCAATTTTCCTTCTCCTCTTTTCATCTTGATGCTAGTAAGAATCTAAAACTTGCAAACAGTTAAACAATTATTTGTGGTAAATAACACCAGAGAATAAACTCTCGCTCTAATACCAATCTGATCTAAAATGATTTTATTATTTTTGTTTTTCTAAGTGCATTTTCGTTTTATAAACATGTGCATAATCATTTCATTAGTTTTCTTAAGCATTGAGGTGTTTTCCAATGAATTTTAGATTATTATAGGTAAATTAGAAGCATAAAACAAGATTAAATAACATTGAAAAGTAGTGTAAAATAGAGAAATAATTCACCACATGAAATTTACACAGCAGACATGATGAAATAGTTCACCCCTCCTAGGCTACATGTATTGGTCTAGCTCACAATGGCATGTCCATCTTTCATTATGCTAAAAATTTTGCAAATACATGTAGTTACAGTTCTCCAATGGTTGTTTTATCTGCACCAATGGCTCCAAAATGCTCCAATTAGTCAAAAATGACTCCTCATTGACTCAGAATTGGCAAAAATTGAGTCTGCTACTCTTTTTCCCAGTTACACCTAGAAAAGATCCACTAAAAGTGGAGAACTCCACTTAACTGGAGTTAATTTAGAAATTGTTGCCATTAAAAATGTGCCCTCCAAAAGTTTCACTGGAACTAACCGTTGCATTAAACTTGATGGTTGGGCGGTTGGGCACATGCACCCCAAACCAAATTCCTCATAATGGTTAGCGGAACCATCGGAGCGAAACATGCATTTAACCTATGGTTGGACTTGTTTGACTCTATTTGAGGTTGATGGTTTGTGATAACCACGCAGAAACTTAACATTTAAACGTTGCAATGTGACATATATACGTTGAAACCATCGTTAGATTTGTTGCAGTAGTTAGCGATTACATTAACATTAACATATGCCATGTGAACACTCCTCTAAGGACCGCTGGCAGGTTGGGACCACCAATGGTCCCCAACCCCCAAACTCCACTGCAATGAACTTTAAATTAAACTCGACAACACTATGTGTAAGAACTAATGTGTAGCTTGGGTAGTATGGTGTATGCATGCTGGGCAAGAGGTCCCACAGTCGATTCCTGCAGCCTCCACAAAATTTTTAACATGTAGTCTCGAGGACACGTGGTGGTGTCAGGACCACCGACGTGTTGCCTTATAATTGGCCCTCTCTGAACCATACCAAAAAAATAGCACCTTCACACATGTACCTCAGAATATTCTTTTTTGCTGACTGTACCTCCACCTTGCTGACTGTGCATCCTAGTCAACCCTGGTCAAATTATTGTAAAATTTACCTATTTGGAATTTCAATTAGAATGTGATATCACCCTCATATGACATTGGTTTTTCGGACTGTTGACGGTGCCAAAATTAAGAAGACGAGATCTATGCAACCATCCTAGTTTCAACCCAAGCCTGTAACTTTGAATTTTGAGCAAAATTTATGAACTCCTAATCACACTTTAACAAAGAAAATTTGGATGTAAGCCTTCCTCCTCAGTGGGGTGGCTTAGAATCCCATATGTATTTTTTGAGAATTTGGAAAAATTTGTTTCTTACCTCTGCAACTCCCATATCAGGTTTTTGGAGAGATAATATGTACTATGTTCCCAACTTTCCCTGTTTGGATATAACACCACAAAGCTAGGTTATCTACATCTCATTTAGGGCCACATAGGGCGAGATCAGGTCTGGTGGTGGAAGCATATTTGAAAACTTAAGTGCTTGGAAACATTTCATCTATTAATGTATTGTTTAATAGTAAATAAAGTCCCCAATAGGGACAAAATTTGTAAGTGTCTCTTAGAAGCTCCTAGTTGGTGCACCCTTTGTAAGGTTGAGGAAGAAATTGTCTCACATTTATTCGTAAAATTATCCTTTATGATTGTCGTATGGGAGTGTGTATGTAGTAATATTCAAGATTAGGAAGTGAGTGGCAAGGAAAAAATATTGTAAAATCCTGATAGAGATGGGCTAGTGGCAGGGCCCTAAGGCATTTTGGAACTATTCCACTACTCATTTGTTGAATTATTTGTTTTACAAGAAACAATGGTATCTTCCAAAGCAAAGTCTTGACACCAAATAGTATTACAGTACAATTTATAAATATATTTTCCCTTCCCCCATATACCTAAAAGCCACAAGGAATTCATGCCATAAATAAAGAATTCATAAACACTTCCAGGCCTTGGGTTGTCTTCAATGGGTCCTCACAGGGTATAAACAGAGTTTGTGGGGGAGGTGTGGTCCTTTACGTCTAAGAGAATAATATTTTTTCCTTATCGATGGGTTTGAGGATGGATATGAATAATTATGTTGAGGCGATGCCACTGAATCTCCTCCTCCGTTCTGCAAAAAAATAGGGTTTTGGATCCATGAAAATATTTGATGACTCCATGAATGTTGTCAATGAGGTTAGTGGAAATCAACTATGTCACAATCAACATACTTTTCCTTTGTTGGAGGAACTTTTTCATGTAAAATCCACATATGACATTTAATATTGTTGTCATATTTATAGGGAACACAACACATATGTATATTCCTTTCCTAAAGAAGTACTTTAGCTAGATTATGGAAAATTCCTCATAAAGGACAATATAGTGAGGACCGCTTGTGAGTTCTATCAGCGACCCTTCATAGAAGGTGGTCCTCTAGGTCAAAAGGTTGCATCTACCTAATGATATATTAAGTATTGATAATGATGTAATTCTAAATGGGTACTTAGTCCTATAAACTATATTATTTGTGCTTAGTAAAATAATTAAGCTTGGTGGAAAGATTAGTTTTGTATATTATGGGGACATAGAATCACAGATAAATAGTGAATTTATTTTGTATAATGTATTATATTTTATGGTATGAGGGTACCATGAGTCGCTTATATAGGGGATCAAAAAATCCTACAGTGATGTAGATCCCTGCATCTAAAGAATGGAATTTTGCATCATCATGCTAATGAAAGAAAATTACGATTTTTTTCTAAGGAAAAAAAATCATCAATAATATCCATATTATATATATATATATATACATACACAAAGGTGATGTACTCCTTCATCCCATGGTGTTCTACAAATTGACCAGTACCCAATTTGAATATGGAGCCCATGAGAATTTATACTTATTTTAGTAATGTTTATTTTCTTCTTACACTAGTCACTACATAGAAATATTATTTTATATATTTGGGTTGATCTCCTCCTTATAATATTAATTTCCATTTTTCTTCTTACTCTTTCTCACACCCCAATTTCTTCCTAAATTTTGATGTAATGATATTTTTAATTTTATACTTACTTTCCTAAATCTCCCCCACTTCACTTTCTCTCTTTGTGCTCCTCTCTCTACCCCTCAATTTATTACTCTACTACACATTAGTTATTGATCTCTACCCCAGTCCTCCACACTTTCCTCTCTCTACACCCCTCACACTTTCTCCCTCTCACTATGTACCTCTCTCTTTCTCTATCTAACTCCCTTTAATATTTTTTCCATTCTTTGTGTTCTTTTATACCCCTATCTCCCTCCTCTTCTCTCCATATTATCTCACCATATCTTCCCCTACCTCTCCAGCTTTATCCCTTTCTTTCTTTCTCTTGCCTCCATAACTCTACCCCCCAAGAGGGAACCTCTATATCACTCTCTCCTCTCTTTCCTCCATTTATTCCCCACTCTACCCATCTCTATATCCCCTATTATTCCCATATATTTGTCTCTCCCTCCTCCCCTATCTCTCCCACCCCGATATCTATCTTTCTCTTCCTCCTTCCTCGCCTATCTCCCCCCCCCCCCCCCTCGATAGCTTTCCCTTCCTCCCTCCTCTCTCTCACACTAATTTCTCTCTCTCTCTCTCTCTCTCCCACCCCCCCCCCCCCCCCCATGTGCATGAATATACCCTTCTCCTACCACTCTCTATCCCCACCACACTGCTCTCTTTCATTTTTTATCACTCTCATTATATATTTTATCCCTATTCCCTATTGATTTCTAGTAGCATCAGATGTGATCTAAGTCTAAAATTTTGTAGGGAGACTTAGACACATGTATTCCAAACAAACCACAAAGTGTTTTCGGAAATTTGACCCGGATTTTGTTTTATGAAAATAATTAATTATTTCTAATGGGCCCCTAAGTTAAAACATAGGAAATTAAAATAATTAAAGGGTATCAATAAAACAGGGTGTGAATCTTCTAGAAAAGGGTGGAGATCAAGTCAAGTTAATCTTAGTCGTTGATTAGTGATTTAATCTTTGTTGTTGAAGTCTCAACGAGAATATTATAAGAAGGAATTGGTGGGGCTTCTGAAAATAACACTGATAGAGTCTAGAGATCAAAATTATTTATTGAGAAATGAACAGGGAGAAGATCGATCGAGTTGATTATTGCATAGAGGGGAAAAGGTAGTTTTCCAGTTGCAGAAATTTCCTAATCCAAAGAGTACAAGGGAGAGAGGATAGAGATAATTATGGAGAGGTGGTGTAGAGCTAGCCACATAGAGGTTGCATAGAGCTTCAAAGGGAGCATGTATTTCTACTTGGGAACAATCAAGATCCAATGCCAGAGCCGGGGTGTGAGGCCAGGAGCCCAGAGAGTTGAAATTTCTAGCAAGTAGAGAGATCAGAGGAGCTGAAACGCAGTCGAAGTTGTAGTGACACAGTGACTATGTAGGTGTGACACATTACTTCTCAGAGACAATGGAGAGGCCCATATATAGTGCAGATTAGAGCTGGCTCTTACAGTGACGAGGTGAGATCATCTCACCAACACCTTTTTCAGTTAGATCTCTATATAGGATTTTTAGTTAGGGAAGCCAAAGAATTGTACTTATAAATTAGTGCATAATAATGAAAAACCTCAGTTCATGATTCAGTTTTCCTGCATTGGCTTTTTCTGGGGACTTAAATAAAAAACAACGATGTCACTTGTGTTATTTCTTTTATTTCTCAGATATTTTTTCTGCACTTAATTTCCACATTTTATTTTAGTGAGAGTTGCAATGTGATGTATTCAGTGTTTGTCGTAGTTAATTGCAAATAATTTGTTAAGTGAAAGTTAACAGTTAGGTGAATATTTTTCGGATTGCTACAATATTATTCTAGATATAGGAATTTTCACATGGTATCAGAGCTTGTATATAATTGTAGGATAAGTAAGAGAGTAGACTAGAATGATCCAGGATTGAGCGAAAGGAAGGATATCAAAGAGCTACGTAGGCAAAAAATTGTTTTCCTCAGGAATTACATTGTCTAATATAGGATGGCAAGATTTGTGAGGAAGTCTCTTTGAGTGATTTGATAGAGAGGTAAGACTGTCCAGATCATGATTTTTTAATGAAAGAGGGGGAAGCGTAGCAGATTCAACGCAAATCAACTACTAGTGTGCATCAGTTTTCTTGTAGCAGCAGTTGTTTGTGCAGAAAGTGTCTGAAGAGAGAACAAGAAGACAATTTTGAGGGAATTATGACCTTAGAGATTTTATTTCCAAAGAAATTTTCATTTACCATGTAGAAGAAACACGATCGAGATTTATTTGGTTGACTCTAGAAGGGATTACATAGAGGCAGTTGCATACAGGGTTAGTGGCATCATCTCGACATTTGGTTGGGTGAGATGGCACACGCCCGGTTGCATGATCAGGATAAGTTGGAGAGTTATTCCAACTATGTAATCTGGAAGGAAATGATCCCTTTCCTTCCGGATGAGCATGAGCTCAAGGCCTTCATCGATAGCATCATAGATGAACCTGTAGATGCAAATTCATTGAAAGCCTTCAAGAAGAACATGGAAAATTCCAAATGGTTAATCCTTGATGGAGTGAAGGATCACATTGTCTCATTTAGTTCAAGCAAAGGGACTACAAAGGAGACGTGGGATGCATTGGCTATACTAGGGTCTTTTGAGCAGCGAATGATGTTCTTGGAGGAAAAGATGTGGTATACTAGGATGTAGAAGGGATAACACATAGACTCATTCATTGCGAAACTTCATGAGGTTCGAGATCAACTAGAAGTTGTAAGGTGAGCACCTCAGGCCACGAAGATGGTCAGACTAGCTTTGAACTATATTTCCAAATAATGGAAAGTATTTTTCCAAAGTATCCTCAGTAGAGAGAAGTTGAGATATTGGGAAGGAATGTAGGAAACTCTTTAGCAGGAAGAGATGAGGAGAGACATAATCAAGTGCAATCTTTATGGGAGCAAAAATAGTGGGACAAAGCCGAAGGAAGAGGATAAGAATGAAACCCTTGCATCAAAGAGGAAGCAGGAGCATCATAGGTGGAAGAAGGACATATCAAAGATCAAATGTTTTACGTGTGGTGAGATGGATCACTATGATAATCGGTGTCCTCAAAAGAAGAAGGACAAGGACTAGAAACACGATTTGCAGGCTGAAATTATGAGGATCGAGGAGGAGGAGTTCATGATGATTTTCCACATATCTCTAGGGGAGAATCGGGTGATATATATTTGTAGTTCTAAAGAACTACAGTTGGGTAGGATCCTTGAGGATTCCACCTCTTGGATCATTACCTTACTATGGGAGCCCAAATCAGAAGCAATAGGATGAAAAACTATTAGTTGGTGCATAGGAGTGTAGAAGTGAAAACATAGTGGCTAGTGAGCGCCAGATTATGAGCAACATAGAGCAAAGTTGGAAGCAGTGCAGAGTCAATAACATCACAATAACCTCAAAGGGTCATTGCAAAGACTAGCAGTAGTCAGATCTTCAATACTAGTTGTATCATGCTAAACACTTATTTCAGTACTTGAATGTCTTTCTATGGAAATAAGAAACTTAGTTGGAGTGTAACAGAAGTTTCGATCATCATGTAGGGTCAGAAGCAACACAGATGCATCAGTGTAATGCTTGTGGGGAGTAGAGTCAGACATCAACATCATAGAGGGATATGTTATAGAGGCAGGGTGATATTTCAGCAGGATGTATTGCGAGAGCACATTCCTCACTAAGAGGGAGTGTTGATTTATGGTAGCATCAAATGTTGTCTAAGTCTCAAATTTTGTAGGGCGGCTTAGAAACATGTATTCCAAGGAACCTAGAAAGTTTTTTCAGAAATTCCACCCAAATTATGTTTTATGAAAATAATTAATTATTTTTAATGGCACCCTAAGTTCAAACATAGGAAATTAAAATAATTAAATGGTATTAATAAGAGAGGGTGTGAATCTTCTAGAAAGGGAAGGAGATCAAGTCAAGTTAATATTAGTTGTTGATTAGCGATTTAATCTCAGTTGTTAAAGTCTCAACGAGAATATTATAATAGGTACTTGATGGGGAATTTGGAAATAACACCAATAGAGTCTAGAGATCGAAATTATTTATTGAGAAGTGCTCAGGGAGAAGATCGATTGAGTTGATTCTTTCATAGAGGAGCAAAGATAATTTTCTGGTTGGAGATCTTTCTTGATCAATAGAGTACAAGTTAGAGAGGATAGAGAGAAGTATGGAGAGGCAACGTAGAGCCAACCATCCAAATGTTGCACAAAACTTCACAGGGAGTCTTTATTTATACTGGGAATAATAGGATTCAGTTCAGGAGTCGGGGTGTGAGACCAAGAGGCCAAAGGGATGAATTTTCTAGCAAGAAGATATATGAGAGGAGGTGTAGCGTAGTCCCAACAACAATGACACAATGACTATGTAGGTGTGATGTAGTATTGCATAGAGACAGCATAGAGGCCCATATAGATCACAGATTACAGCCGAGGCTTCAAGTGACAAGGTTAGATCATCTCACTAGCTCTTTGCTCAATTAGATGTCTGTATAGGATTTCTAGTCAGGGCATCCAATGAATTGTACTCATAAATTACTACATAATAATACAAACCCTCAGTTTTTGCACCAGTTTTACCACATTAGGTTTTTTCCGGGGACATAGTCCAAAAACAATAGTGTCACTTGTTTGTTATTTATTTTCTTGCTCAGATCTTTTTTCTGCACTTAATTTATGTAGTTTATTTTAGTGAGGGTTTTAGTGTGATGTATTATGCATTTGTCATAGTTAACTACAAATATGTTAAACGAAAGTTAACAGTTAGGTGAATATTTTTTTCAGATTCTGCAATAGAATTCCATATATAGGAATTTTCACATTCCCCTCTCTCTTGGTCTCCCTCCTTTCCTCATTCTCTTCCCCATGTATTTTTCTACCCGTCTCCATCTCTTAGTCCCCAATATCCCTTCCCCTCTCTCTCTCCCTTCATCCCTCCTTTCCTCACTTTTTCCCTATATTTATCTCTATAAATCCCTTTTCCTCTCTCTTTTACATTCTCTCTGTCCCTCTCCCTCCTTTCCTTTATATCTCATTCGCTTATCTCTCTCTACCCTTCCCTCCCTCTCTTTTTCTCACCCTTTGTTGAATGATTAACATTTGTTAGGAGGAGCACACATGATCCTAATAATATGTGTAAACTTTTCCTAAATAATGCACACTTTTCCTAAATAATGCACACTTGTTTCTGACTATATGCATACTTAGCACAATAACATGTACACATTCGTAATAATTTCAGTGCTCAATATAGTAACACATACATGTTCCTAAAAATTCTAGATGGAAAGAATTTGTGGGTTAGAGAAAATGCACGCACATTTTCAAGAACAATCATGCATGGTTTCCTATGCGCATTCCTTTCCACCCCATTACCACGTTTTTAACCAGCGTGTTCAATATTACCTCCTGGCTAATCAAACAAAAAATATATACTTAAAATAAATGCAAAACCTATATTGAGAAACAAAGAAGGTTGGCCGTGTTTGTACATGTTAGTGTATTTTCATTTGCTAGAATAGAAACTTAGAAGGGTGAATGATGGATTTTAATGATTTTGGTAGCAACAAAAAAAACAACAGAATTTTATGCTTAATATTATAACATTGACCTAACAAATACCATTATTTTTATTGGAAATTAGAATCATCATATTTTAGATCAGTTCATCTCTTTTTTTCCAAATTATATTAAAATTTTATCGTAATAAGTAATTATATATTTTTCATAATTATGTTGTGATTATATATTTTATATTATCACAATAGTATAGTTAATTTTTTTTCAATTGATCATGCCTATAAATTATAAATTTTGAAAATTTTCGTCTCATTTATTTTATAATCTACACTGTTTACATTAAATAGAAGCCTTCCGTTCTATTGTATTGTATAAATATTACAAAATGGACTTAAATGTAACGTTTTGAAACATTGAAATGTATAATGTCTCCATTAAATATATATATAATATTTTACTCTATTTTATTATATTATATAAAGTTTTAAAAATTAATTTAAATGTAATGTTTTATGATATTAAGCATATTAAAAAAAATGATCAAAATTATAATTTATTAAAAAATAAAAATAAAAATTTAATTTTTTTTGTGATTTTAAGAGAGATAAAATTCATTAACATATAATAATTTCAATTTTAATTTACATAAATAAAAATTCCTATATTTACATATCAATAATATTTCTGTTTTTCTTATATATTCATAAAAAATATACTATAAATATTTAGGGAAAATATAATATTTTTTTTTTAATTTTAATTTATATTAAAAATAAATTGTAAAAAATATGACTTGTCTTTCTCTCCATAAATTGGGTGACAATCGGGATAATTTGAACATTAGATCTCTCAACTGTCACAAATTTCACATTACTTCGATCACCAATTGAACTGCCACTTGGGACTAAATTTTTATTTTAAATTTTAAAAATAAAAAATATTTGAGATTGTGAATGAATGGATGCATTGTGAAGAAACCCATTGCAATAGATAATTGGGTCAAATCCTCATATAAATAAATAATGATAAAATAATTTTCAATTTTAATAAGGAGGAGTTAGAATTTAAATTAAATGAAAACTAATTTTGATTATTTTTATTCCTATTACTTTTTTTTCGGAGGAAAAAAATGTAATTTTATTCAACCTGTAAACAAGGAACAAAGTTACATTTTGTAGATGCTATTAGGCATTCGATGATTTCCACCTTTTAGCTGATGCACATTAAAAGAAAAAAATATAAAAAATGCGTAATTTTGTCAAGGGTTAAGTGTGATAATAATCAATTAACATCCCATTGTTTCATTTCCTTTTCTGAAATTTTTGCATAAATTCATTGTTGGGATTAAATGTTTCTATTGGAAATTGTTTTCCACCTTCTTGCATAGGAAATTATTTGTTGAAATCTGGATACATGGGTTCTTTTTATACCCCCTTTCATCCGTTTTAAATGAGTGTATTCTTTTTCTTCTCTAGTGGTTTTATTTCTGCTAATTTTGTACGCTTCTAGATATGGGTCAATATTCCTTACTAGTCCGCAACTCCTTCATCTACCCCGATGCCATCTTATGCTTGAGCGTCCATATTTGGAGTATTTTCAATGATCTCTTCTTATTCATCCTCAGAACTGTTAGGTACCTACCATCCCTTTGGCGTGTAGGCCTATCTATTTTTCTCTCTTGGGATTGTTTTTACCTATGGGAATGTGTTTTGTAAGTGTCCTATTTGCAAGTAGATTCAACATTTAAATTGTTGGAAAGGTAGAGGAATAAAGGTACAAAATTTCACACACAAGCAACAAAACAAGCCATTAATCTTCTATTGATCACAAAAACTTGATGAATAAAATGAACCCAGTGAGTGGTATTTATACTTTTTCAAATAGAGACTCACTCAAAATAACTTCAACATGCACACACACTCTAAATTCAACTTTACCCAAAATAAGAATGAACTCGAACTAATTGACATTTTACTTAGTTAACTGACACTGTAAATTTATACAACTCTGCATGTGAGAGTAATAGTTATCTTTAACACTTCACCTTATCTACAGTTGCTAAATTAAAACATAAATCATGAAGCTCATGTTGAAATATGTAACTAGGTTCGATATTCATAATATATCATGTAATCATGATTTTATGTATTTGATGTAAATAGAAAAATGAAATTTGTTATTTTTATTTGTAGCATGGGTTTCATGCTCAATATAATTTTATTTATAATTCAAGCACCCATTGTGTGCTTCTATATCTTTGTCATAAATTGTAGGAGTCGAAAAGTCATTCAAATATGTAAAAGAACCTATTAGGCATCATGTATCAAGTCAAAAGTATTTAATTGAGTAAAATTCATGCCTAAATGATGCAGGAGAATTCTTCAAAGTTTATAAGACTTAAGAGTCTTATCACACATTTACTAAAGGGAGTGGGTTCCCTTAATTATTTATTTATTTTCCTACGTTTATTTGAGTTCTAAAGAGATTTAAATGTAATTTGAGTAATGAAGAATATCTCGTGAGTTGAACAGATCTTAGGGATGAGTGAGCAATCCTAGGAAGAGTGAGGATTTTAGAAATATAGAGGTTTAATATAGGATTTGATTGAGTAAAGAGTGGAATTGAGAGAAGATTTAGGAAATATTGAGAGATTGTTGGATCTAAACTAAAATTGGTTCATGATGCCTTTTTGTATATATTTGTAAGAATTTTGAAAGAACGGAGGGGGGTGAGGAATGGAGAGATTGGCTTGATATTAGAGGTTGAATTGAGGTCGGCTCTATGTTGGCCGACGTTGGCTAGTTAAGGGAGTAAGATTATGATGAGTGAGAGAAGTCACTTTAATGTGTGTATTCAGGTTGCAGAGGCCGTGGTATTGTAATAAAATTAGATTCAATTATGATTGAGTAATTCTATATTTATTATGATTTGTTTTAGTCATGGTTTATTTATCCTGTGTGATTATGTAAACTATGGCATTTCGTGTTTTTTAAGTAGAACTTCTTTTGAAATTTCAGAGTGGATCGAGACTTTGTATATTAAATCAGTAATTACATAGTAAGGAAATATTAATGGTTGCATAACCTTTGGAACCTCCAAAAATGAGTGGTGGCAGAACACCTTGTAGCCGCATACGTTTATTGATGAGTCGTTGATGAGAGTAGCATGGAGGAATGGTTGGTTGCAGAGAGCACAAATGTGTTTATTTTTCATAAAATCGTAGAGGTTTCAGAATAGAGGCAAGAAGGAGGAATGAATGGTCATGATTAGATTGAATATCTAAAAGGGTCAATATGAACGAACGATATCACATCAGAAGATCAGTTGGGAAGATGCGATGTGATGAAGAGTTAGCGGGATGACTATTAGATCTGAATACAGAGCCACGAAGGACAGCGAATCGCAATATCACAAACTGGGGGTTTAAAGTTTAATACTAAGACATCATAAGTATGTTATTTTGTTTGCGATGCAGTAACGAATGAAATGTGTGATGTGGCATGGGGTGGACACGTGTCAGCATAGCGTAGGAGTGCACACCATAAGATTTATGGTTTAGCATTATTGATAAAGATTTTAGTTTGCAGGTAAGCGATTATGATAATACAAGAGGTATAGAAGACTGTTGGATCCGGTAAAGATCTACAGTAGATATTGTATCATAGTTTCTCATCGACGATTGTGTTGGTTTCCGTTTAAGTTACAAGTTAAACTTGCCGAGATGTGACAAGTTCTGATTGGTTGATGTGTTTTGGATGCAAGAATCATGTTCTGCATGTATGTAAAGTGATTTGGATATGTGTAACCTATTTAAAGTGAGCATTATTTGATCGTTAGCGTATGTATGTTAATAAACTCCACAATTGTATTCCGCTATGTCTATGAGGGAGTTTACGTGGGCCTATAACCAACAAGGTCCACGGGGTTATGTTAAAATGAATTTTTAGCTACATCACTAAATACCCTCCAAGATCAAGTTAGACTATAAAAAAAAAAATCGGCCTACAAGAGAAGTCAAGTCAGTGTAATTAGGGCTCCCTTGAAGCCTATATATAAGAGGCATTTAACCTCATTTTTGATACATCCAAAAAGTTTCATCATGGGAAAAACAAAAGGAGCAAATAATAAGGATAACAAAAGAAGAGAAATTTGAATTTTTGAAGCTTTTTTTTGGGCCTATATCTCTCACATGTGTGAACTGCAAGTAGGGCTTCTAAAATTACAAATTACAGTCATCAAAAGAGTCGAAATCTAGCATCAAGAAGATCATACTTGTGAGCTGAAATACTAAGGAAAGAAGACTAAGGAAACCGAAATAGAGAAGGACTTCGGTTAACTTTGTGAGAAGAAAGTTCACCAAGAAGAAGTTTGACATGGTCTTGGAGGGGAATTTATCTTGGGTCATAGGTATTCAAATTCATCATTTGAATATTCTATGAGAAGAGAATAATTCTTGTGGGATTTCCTCTCAACAGGAGAGGCTTTAGCCATAGCTAGCAGCCTACATTTTTTTCCCTCATGTCTCATTGATATTCATGGTTTGGTAGTTGTTCAATGATAAAAGAACACTATAATAATTAATTAATTAATAATCTAACTACAAGTGCATGAATGTAAGTAAAATAACTTCACAAGAAGTTATCAAAGTAAGAGTAATCACCCTAATCTAGCTACACGTAGTTTCTCAACATGGAATCAGAGTTAAGGTGACCACAACAAGGAAAGCGAACATCAAGATTATCCAATTGAAGAAGGATACATAATGGTCGAGCACAAGGAGATCATCAGGGAGAGCTAAAGAGAATCAAGGAAAACTAGTCTACACATCATCTTTAAGGAACTCTTGAAAGAAAAAAGAAGACCTCAAGGACCCGACCTCCACTCAAAAGCCTCTACACACCTGAAGCATTCTCATTCTATCCAAAGGAAGCATGAAGAAACACTTCATCATCATAAAGGATGTATATTAGATCGTAAGTAACAAAGCAGTAGTGGAAGTCAACATCATCAAGAAGTTATTTAGTGAGATACATAATCATAAAAGAAGCATCTTTAGCTGACAAGTAAGTATTATATATTTTATGTCTCAATCTACAATAAATTATTTCTACAAGGATAATAACAAACTTTTTGGGTCATCGAATTATGTTGAATGGAAGAAGAGAATAGATTTGATCCTCATAGAAAATCAAGTTAGTGAATATTTAATGGGATCAATCACCAAACCTTCTCAAGGGAAATCTCAGGCACTATCAAAGTGTATTAAAGGATAAATACAAGCTAAAATAATACTTATTAAATTGATTAAGGATTCCCTCATTACTATGTAGATAATTTGAAGAAATTGTAAGATATCTATGAAAAATTTGTGGAATTGTTCTCAGTAACCATTACAGGATAAATTATATTGTTAAGAACCGAAATATACAAGATCAAGGTATCAAAGGAAGAAGGGGTAGCCTCATCCCTTATGAGCACATCTCAAACAAGATATCAACTACGAGAGTTAGGGGAAGTAATGTTTGGTCAAACAATTACCACCATTTTACTCAATGTAATACCAGATGAATCGAAAAATTTATATCTAATATATATGGAATGAAGGAAACTAACCCATTCGATGATGTATGGTCATTATGAAAAATTTAAGAAACCAGATTGAAGGAAAAGAATGATTTTGGTTGAAGTGAAAAAACTTAACCATATGCAACTATGGAAAGGAAGAAAGGAAAGTCTCAGAAAAGATTTCAAAAGAAAATTGACATGTCTAAGGTTCAATTATATGAACGTAATGAATATGGGAATTTCAAAAGCAATTGTCCTAAGATCAAGAAGGAAAACAAGAATATAAAGGAAATAAATGAAGTACATCTCACTAAAGAAGTATAAGAACCTAAAAGGAAGAATTCAAATAAGGAATAAGTGAAAGACTAACTGTAGTATGACTGAAATAATATTATATACTTAGTTCTTTTTAGTTTGTAGAAGATAATAGTTGTAATGGAAAGCATAAAAAGTATGATATGATGCATTATAGAAGAAATTAATATGAAATCTTCATAGAGGCATGGAAGGATAGCCAAAGTATAAGTCTATAGCTTTAAACAATCATAATACATGATAGAAAGGAAGCAGCTCATGGAATATTCATTGAAATCATAGAAGGATAAGAGAAGTAACAATTTTAAAGATTGAATGAAGTCATCTAGCAATATAGGAAGATAAATTTTTTTCACACATCATCATCATTAGAACAAATTATTTGTAGAATTAGGATCATCAAGATCCTCCATTGGAATATTTTTAAAAGGTTCACCTCTACTTAGAAGAAGAAAGTGTCTTACAGATAATCTACATTATACATTTTGTGGGATCCACAATTTAGAAGGGCGATGATATGATGAAAAATATGTGCAACATGTCAAGTTGGTTGAAGAATTTTTCATCTTCAAATAAGAAAAGGAAGCTACAAAAGCAAGTCTTGACGACCACATGAAGGAAGATGTATGTATATATTTGGTAATAAATAGATAAAGTCATGTCATCATATAGTTATAGATAGAATGGTTGAATACTCTATCTCATGAGCGTGATTGAAGAAGAAGGGAATCTTCCTTATGAATGATGCATGAAGGTATGAATGCAATGTGCCTAAACTCCTCTACTTATTGACAAGATGAAATCAACATTATATGACCTCATAATGAAAATCAGGTGGTTGGAAAGCATGGTTCCTATGATGAAGGAACTATGTATAGAAGATCTTGAGGAAGAAATATGTGAAGAATATGAAATAAGAGTTCATGAAATATGCATACATAGTCATGTAATATAATATAAGTTATCAACGTATGATATCAAGAATGATTAGCTATGACATATCTACAGAGAAGGTGTGAAGACCCTGATATGTATGTTGGAGTATGATAACCTTGGTAATGTATGTCTTGGAGATGGATTCATACATTATGCGAAAGGGTGTTGTTGTTGAAAGAAGTATATGTCATGAAAAGGGCCATCATAAAGAGGTAATGTTGCTTTGATGTTAATTTTTGGTTTTTGAAAGAAAGCATTTGGTTTGGTTGTAATAGGGTTGTAGAATTTCATATAAAACTAACATTGGATGGGAGATACTGAAAGAAACATTAATTGGAAAAGGTAACAGTATAAGGAGAGTCATATGATGAAAAGAAGGTCACTTTTTGATGAAAATAATGATGACATGACTATTGGTTCAACATTATGTTTCGTTGAAGGAACGTGATGGAGAATATGGTTGATGTTCTACGAAGAAGTTATGAAAGATGATGGCTCCATGATAAAGAACTTAAGTTTCATCCATGACATGATGCAGAAAGGAGGAGCTCTATAAGAAGTTGATAGTAGCATAATCTCCACCAAATAGAAGATAGTTGTTGCTGATAACAAGTTCCTAGTTAAGAGGGAACTTGGGTATATTCCTTTTATAGGAATGAGTAGATCCTCCATACTTGAGAGGGATAGATTGAAAGATCATTCTTTTCTTCTTTATGACGAAAGAATGGAGTTTTGAGTTAGCATTTGATATTAATATAGATACCCTTTGAAGATGTGGTAGGGAATCTAATAGGAAAGAGTAGTCGAAGAGGAAATTCCATGAGGATGTGTAAATCCAATATGGGAGTGGTCCTAGAAGGACATACCTTGTGAAAACCTTGATGGGCTATGCACCTTTAGAAATGATTATGAGGGTGTCTATAAATCATTTGTCTCCCTGAATTTTTTCTCTAATATAGTGGAAAGATATATTTATTATTCAACGCCTTGCTATATGACATTTTTGGTTGATATGATGAGATGCGTAGATATCAAATAAAAATATAGCTTATGATATGGCTTCCCAATCCGACTCTTCTTGCAATAATTCTTTAGCATGATAATTTCCATGTACCTTGTATGTATTATGAATACCTCCCTAGTTAAGAGGGAGCTTTGAAATATGTAACTAGGTCCAGTATTCATAATTTCTCATGTAATCATGATTTTATGTATTTGATGGAAAGAGAAAAATAAAATTTATTATTATTATTTTGTAGCATGGGTTTCATGCTCTAGGTCAAGAACCCATTGTGTGCTTCTAGCGCCTTGTCATAAAGTTTAGATGTCAAAGAATCATTGTAATATGTAAAATATCCTATTGGGAATCATGTACTAGTTCAAAAGTATTTTATTAAGTCAAATTGATGTCTAAAGACCCTCCAAGATCAACTCGGCCTACAAAACAAGAACTTGGCCCATAAGAGAAGTCAAGTCAGCCTAATTAGGTCTCCCTACAAGCCTTTATATAAGAGGGACTTGATCTCATTTATGACACATCCAAGAATTTTGATGAAGGAAAAAAATAATACCTAAAAATAGCGAAGAAGAAGGAGAGAAAAATAAGAGAAAGTCAAAGTTTTGAAGCTTTTTTTGGGCCTATATATCTTAGACATGTGAGCTCCAACTAGGTTTTCTTAAGTTACAAATCGCAGTCACCGAGAGCCAAAATCTAGTATGAAGAAGGTCATAGTTGGAAACTAAAATACTAAGGAAATAATAACAAACCAAGCGAAGAGGAGAATGACCTTAATCTTTCCCTAAACCACTCACACGTGTGAAAATTAGCTACTGCATGAGGGAAAAAAATTGTAGACATATACTAGAAGTTGAAATTCTCAAGTGAGGTCGAAATATGAAGTGTTGAAGAAAGTTTGAATTGGGTTGAATTTTTGAGAAGAAATTTCATCAAGAAGAAGTTTGACTTGGTCTTGGAGGGGTATTTGTCTTGGATCATAGGTCTTGGAATTCATCAATCGAAGATTGTATAAGAATAGAATAATTATTGTGGGTTTTCCTCTCAAGAGGAGAGGTTCTGGCCCTCGCTAGCAGCCTACAATTTGTGTCATCTTCTCTTATTGATCTTCATATTTCCGTAGTTGTTTGATGATAAAATAATACTATAATAATCAAGTAAAGAAGAAAACAACTACAATTACATCAGTTTAAGTAAAATAACATCACAAGAAGTTATTAAAGCAAGAGAAATCACCCTAATATATCTACCCTTGATTTCTCAACATCTCAAACATACCTACTGGGCTAAGTCTCAACAAGGCTTACAACACCTAAGTTTCCTTTGTGAAACTCAAATACATATTTTCTTATGGCTTAGTGAGTATATCATCCAATTGATCAATCGATTTACAAGCCTTAAAATTAAACTTATCTAATGCTCATAAATTCTCTACTAAAATGATATATTGTATTAATATGTTTTTTGCTTTGATGAAACACACAATTCTTGGATAGTGCAATGGTTGAGGTGTTTACAAAATAGATTGTTCTTCACCCCTGTTGTTCTTTTTCAATTCCCCCTAAACCTCTTCATAACCATACTTCTTTTAATGTTGTTAATGTTGTTGCTACATATTCTTCTCCTATTCATGAAAGTGTCACAATAGGTTACTTCGTAGATGTTCATGATATCACACCTAAACCAAGATGAAATAATAACCAAAAGTGATTTTCCTATCACCCAAACTAGCTCCAAAATATCTGTCATTGTATCCAACCAAATATTTCTTATCTATTATTGAATAAAATATGCAACAATCCGTAGTTCCTGCTATGTATCTCAGAATTATTTCTCTTGCCCTCCAATGTGAGTCTTTTGGAAACTCCATAAATAAAAAAATAAAACTAACTCCTTGCATAATATATAGACTTGTAGATGTGAGATACGTAAGGATGAAAACTAATATTTTGAATAGAGTTGGATTTACATTTGATCCTTCATCATCCTTGCTTAACTTTGTATTTGTTGCAACCAGTGTAGGAGTGGGTTTACAATTTTCCATTCTGAATATTTTCAGCAAATATTTAACATATTTATTTTGACAAATAAATATCCCCTTCTCTTATTGCTCAACTTTTATGCCAATAAAATATTTCATAAGACCAATATTTTTCATTTCAAATTCTTTCTCCTTGATTCTTTAAATTCAACCAATTCTAGATCACCTATATAAATCATGCCATCAACATACAAGAAAAAAATCAAAATTTTTCCATGCTAATTTACCTTTGTGTATAAGGTAGGATCAATGTTTATTCTACACAATCCATTCTTGATCATGTAACTATCAATTTTTTTATACTAGGCTCTTGCGGCTTGCTTGAGTCCATAGTGCTTTCTTTAATTTGTAAATTTATCTTCTTGACCTTCAACATCATAACCTAGAGGTTTTTGCACATAGATTTATTCTTCTAGAATTCCAATCAAGAAGGTTGATTTCACATCCATCTAATGCACTTTCCACTTATTCTATGTTATTTTTTCCAAGACTAATATTACAATATCCAATCTGGCTAATGAAGGAATTGTTTCTCCAAAATATATTTGCAGTTGCTGTGAGAATCCTTTTGCTACAAGTTTTTCTTTCAATCTATTTATTTCTCATTTTTCATTGAACTTTGTCTTGTACACCCATTTTTAAAAAATGATATTTTTATATTTTGGTAAAACAACCAAATCCCAAGTATCATTCTGCTCAATAGATTATATTTCTTCATCCATAGTTTTCACCCAATTTTCATCTTCGTTAGCTTCCTAAAATGATGAAGGTTGGAATGAAAACAAAGCAAAATTTGAACTAACATCCAAATCAACATAAATATCTTGCCAAATTCTCATTTTTCTCTTACCATTGCTTGATTCATAAACCTGACTGATTGTTGGGATAATTATGATATGTTTATATACATGAGCTTCCATGTCACTCATAATATATTGGAGTTATTGTTAGCATGACTTTCATTGGTGTCTTAGATTGTAATGCTTGCTACTCTTTTTCTACTACATCCTCTTCTTTCATCAATGGTACTCTTACATAAATTGTTTTTCCTGCACTCTCATTCCATGACTCTTGTTCCTTGAACAAAAAATATTTGTTGATTATATTCCTCTTAGTGTCAAGGTTATACAACTTATAAGATTTTGATTTCTCACTGTAACCAGTAAATGTGCATTTTTCAATTTTATCATCCAAATTGCACTACAAGGAAAAGACCCTATAGCAGAGGTTATAAAGGAGGTTTTTAGTGTTATAAAATTGGCCAAAATTGTCAAAAAAACATTTTTTGCAACATCCATTTTTGGTAACGAAGGTTTTGTTGGAGCTTTTAATAGAATTTCAACACAACTAAAAAAGTTGGGTGGCCGAAGGATATTACAGATATTTTTTTCATTGGTGTGCTACTAAGGTGTCAGCACACCAATGCGTGTCATCTAGACGGTTGGCCAGGGGTGGTTGAAGGTGCAAGCATTGGGCCGTAAAGGTCTAAAACCACACCAGGCGCACTGTAGGTGATACAACACATGAGGTTGTTCTAATTCGTACTGGGATTTGTGCAGTGACCATAGGTCATATCAACACATCGGTACGTATTATTATAGAAACATATCGGTGCACAGTATCTGAAAAATGCACTGATTATCCTAATTCTTATTTGTGCGGTACCCATAGGTCGTACAAACACATCGGTTTGTAGCCTCAGATAAATGCCCCAGTGCGCAGTATTGCACAAACACATCAAAATTTATAATTGGTATTGGTATTTGTGCACTTCCCATAGGTCATAGAAATGCACCAGTGCATTATATCATACAAATGCACCGGTGTATAGTAATTGACACACACTAGTGTTCATTTTTTATTTTTTTACAAACATCGACCTTGGACAATGCAATTATTGTAATTTTTTAAAATTCATTATTCATCAAAAGTTGACACATATTATAACAGTATCTGTATTAATTAAATTTTTGTTAATGCAATTGAATGAGATGTTTGGATTAATTTTTTATATCATTTCATAATTATTAATATTTTTTTAAATTCATTATTCATCAAAAGATGACACATATCTTATAACAGCATTCATATCAATTAGATTTTTATTAGTGCATTTGAATGTGATGTTTGGATTAATTTGTTATATCATATTATCATATTTCACATATCTTGATTATAATATTTAATCATCCATAATTTAATCAGTGGTGTTACATTTCACAGTGACAATGGAGAATGTAATAGAATAAATTAAAACATATTTTAATATATATATATATATATATATATATATATATATATATATATATATATATATATATATATATATATATATATATATATATATATATATATATATATATATATATATATATATATATAAGACAATATTTGTCATGCAAAATGGGACAATTATTTGTATCCCTTTGTCTTTCAATTGGGACACTATGTCCAATATATTAAACAAAATGTATGATTTCATAGACAAATATTTCAAAAAATACAATGCATTGCTTTGATATCCAAACATAATTATCATCATTCTTCATTTTAAATGTTATCACTGCTCAAGATACTTCAATGACTTGGGTTATTTTCAGGAAAGTTTTCTTCATGGTGTTGATTATTTTCTTCTTATTCACCTTCCATCTACAAACATAAAAATAAATTGTAATAAGTGTATATACATTGGTGAGAACAATGAAAATTGCAATATTAAATAATATACATCAATTTAAATCGAAAAGAAATGGCGTACCATAGTAACAATTTACTCATGAAATATACACATTCTTTCAAAGCCATGTTGATGCAAGGGCATCCAAACAGATTTGAATTAAATTCGAATCCGAAGCTGAAAAGGCGGCTATGCAAACAGTCACAGAAATTTGGGACAAAATTTGTTAAAACCGAATTAGTTTTCTGTAACTGATGATCTACAGGGTGTGTGTTTGAGAAGATGTAGGGTTGTTTTGGATCTTCATGTTTCTTGTAAGTCTTTATATGAGAGTATGTAATGTGTGATGGGGCAGAAGAGAGGAACGAACACAATGTAACCAAAAAAAGGAATTGGGCTAAGGCTTAAATGCCTTTGATGTTTGTAAGCGATGTTTGTATATAATAGAGGAATTATTAGGTGGATCTCTCTGTGTCAATTTGTCTTGCTTTAAAGTTAGATATATGTATTAAAATATCTGTGTGAGAGGGTTTATGTTTCCAAATGCATTGAATCCACGATATCTTTGTATAATTGAATTTGAATGCGTATTAACCCTGTATGAATGATTCAATAGAAATCGATGAGTTGTTGGATTTTGATGACGAATGCTAGCAATGTTACTCTAATTATTTAAATTGAAATTCTGTTGTTTGAAATCAATGTTTTGAGATCGATTCACAGCATTAATCAGAGAAGACGAGTTTCAACGAAGATGAACAGTTTCATTCGAATGCAGCGAGAATGTTTGTGAGTTTAAATTATTTTTGCAACGTTTTCAATTAAGCGGTTTTGATATTAATATGAATCTGCGTCGAAGATTGTTGAGTGGAAATCGATAAAGGATTTGATTTGCATAAATCAATATTGAGTTTTGTATTAAGACCACAATACATGAGCCGTTGATGTTTATGATAAGATTGAAGAAATAACATTACACAAAAACACATATGAAGGAACGAAAGTTAACGTAAGGTATGGATCGAGAAATTATGAAATGTTGGTTTTTAAACACATGTTATTCCCACATTTCAAAAGGGTGTAACATTTAGTTCCAAGGGTTATTATTATAATGTGTATTATGAGATCATGATGAATCTTGATTACATGGTCCAACCATTTGATAAGGTGTTTGTAAGGTTCCGAATAGGGATTAATATTCTCCAAATATTATAGAATTAAGGGCTCAGTTATGATTATGTTTATTTATTTTTTATGAGAAACATTTGGAGTTTCTAATGTTGAAGAGGGCTGCATTGATTTTTTGAGTTATAGAGCTTGATTGATTTGGTTTTAATGACTCCGATATATGTGTAATCATCGGAGTCGCGCAACGAAAGCGAAATGGGCTTATAACCCACAGGTCCCAAGATCAAAGTATCGATTTTATGAATCTATAGCTTGACACAGATTTTGAATCTTGCAGGTGAATATGATTAAATGAAAGGTGAACCTGCTTGTAGTGGGTTTTCATTTATCATCAAGTGGTATCAGAGAAGGAAAATATTTCCTACGGAAAGGAGTTTGCATACGGAGAAAGAAGAGTTAAATAAGAGGTACAGTTTTGTGAAGTTTTGTAGTCTTATGATTTTTTTATTTTTTTTGAAGGTAGAAATAGAGGAAGGTGAGAAGATTGCAGCAGCCTAGAGCAGGAGTGCTCAAATGGTTCCATAGGAGTGAACCAGAGAGATGCCAAAAGACTGAGCTCAGGAGAGAAGCTTGGTGAGGTATCTGGTAGCAGGGAGGACTTGCTATTGCAGAGGTTTTGTTGCATATCACAGAGAAAAATTCCACAGAGGACGTGGGTAGAATTGTTCAGGAGATGTTGCTACAGGAAGATCACAAAGAGTAGTTCCACAATGATGTGGGTAGAATTGTTGATAGCTGTAGAAGCCATATGACCAGGAGGTCATAAATTTTTGTGCCTCCAGAGTCTGATGTAGGGGCATCCTAACAGATTTGAATTAAATTCAAATCCGAAGCTGAAAAGGCAGCTATGCAAAAAGTCACACAAATTTGGGACAAAATTTGTTAAAACCAAATTATTTTTCTGTAACTGATGATCTGCCAGGTGTGCGTTTGAGAATATGTAGGGTTGTTTTGGATCTTAACTGATTCACGTTTCTTGTAAGTATTTATATGAGAGTCTGTAATGTGTGATGGGGCAGAAGAGAGGAACGAACGCAATGTAACGAGAAAAAGGAATTGGGCTAAGGCTGAAATGCCTTAGATGTTTGTAAGCGATGTTTGTATATAATAGAGTAATTATTAGGTGGATCTCTGTGTGTCAATTTGTGTTCATTTATAGTTAGATATATGTATTAAAATATCTTTGTGAGAGGGTTTATGTTTTTGAATGCAATGAATCCACGCTCTTTGTGTATAATTGAATTTCAATGCGTATTAACCTTGTATGAATTATTCAATAGAAATCGATGAGTTGTTGGATTTTGATGAAGAATGCTAGCAATGTTACTCTGATTATTTAAATTGAAATTCTGTTGTTTGAAATCGATGTTTTGAGATTGATTCACAGCATTAATCGGAGAAGATGAGTTTCAATGAAGATGAACGGTTTCATTCGAATG
Source organism: Pinus albicaulis (assembly GCA_034641835.2). Classification (NCBI taxonomy): domain Eukaryota; kingdom Viridiplantae; phylum Streptophyta; class Pinopsida; order Pinales; family Pinaceae; genus Pinus; species Pinus albicaulis. The sequence goes on from CM076574.1 coordinate 647,395,796, forward strand.
CAACAAGAATGTTTGTGAGTTTAAGTTCTTTTTGCACTATTTTCAATTAAGTGGTTTTGATATTAATGTGAATCTGTGTCAAATATTATTGAGTGTAAATCGATAAAGGATTCGATTTGCATAAATCGATATCGAGTTTTGTATTATGACCACAATACAGGAGTCGTTGATGCTTATGATAAGATTGAAGAAATAGTGTTACACAGAAACGCATGAGAAGGAACGAAAGTTAACGTAAGGAATGGACCGAGCAATTAATATGAAATTCTGGTTTTTAAACACATGTTATTGCCACATTTCAAAAAGGTGTAACATTCAGCTCCAATGGTTATTATTGTAATGCATATTATGAGATCATGATGAATCTTGATTACACGATCCAACCATTTGATAAGGTGTTTGTAAGGTTCCAAATAGGGATCAATATTCTGCAAAGATTATAGAATTAAGGGCTTGGTTATGTTTATGTTTATTAGTTTCCGATGAGAAAAATTTGGAGTTTCTGATGTTGAAGAGGGCCACGTTCATTTCTCGAGTTATAGAACTCGATTGATTTGGTTTTAATGAATCCGATATATGTGTAATCATCGGAGTGGTGCAGTGGAAGCGAAATGGGCTTATAACACACAGGTCCCGAGATCGAAGTATCAGGTTTATGAATCTGCAGCTTGACACAAATTTTGAAGCTTGCAGGTGAATATGATTAAATGAAAGGTGAACCTACTTGTAGTGGTTTTTCATTTATCATCACATGTACTATGCCATCTTTAAAGATTTCATATGTTGGTGCAGTTCCATACTTTGTTTCCTGCAAGTTTTATACCCCATAACAAATCATATATTTAATATAAAATATTTTTTTTCTTCTATTAATTATAGACGGAGCTAAGTAAAACAATATTGATAGATGCTTACAAATTCCACAATTAATTTATGATATGCCAACATATACTCACAACCCATATTTAACCCAATGTCAATCAATTCGTCTGATGGTTCTTCTTTGTATGTTAGCACATGTTTGAATACATTCAATGATGATTTTTGTAAAACAACTTAAAATATACAAAAAATAAATCTAGTTACGTTTTTATAAGGAAGTAACAATTACTCACAAACTTAGATATCAACCCTTTTCTTCCTTTTCGTCCTATTTTATGTATTGAATGGGTTCCATTTTCCTTTCCTTTCTACAATAAAACACTTGAAAAATTATATTTAATGCTAAATTTTTTACTTATTGTACCTAATGATGGAAAAATTCAATGATTATATATTACATTTGAAGTACGTTGTTGTTGAGATGGCTCCTCTGGCGATGCAACTTTGTCGATTTATTTGACCATCTCCTTGTACACCTTTTTGGACATTCCTACTGGCATATTTCTGATATCAACTCGTTCATTTTTTGAGATTTTCATAATATTCCTGAAAATGTAACATGACAATAAACTGTTTAATTTTTATATTGATATATGAAAAATAAATATAACAAAAGTGATATTTATAAATAATTCTAGAAAAACATTTAAAGGAATATTACTTTTTCATCTCTTCTTTTTTGTTGTTGTACGTTTTTTCTATTAAAATTTTGACATGTCTCATTGACCAATTCTTTGGAAACCCTTCTTGTAGTTTAGATAAAATTTAGTTCTTGGAATCATTGGATTGAAATTTGCATTGTAAGTGGAAATAATGTCTATACATTCATTCCACTAGATTCTTCAAAATTTTGTAAAAGTTTTCCCCCTTTCGTTAACCTCTAGCACCACTCTAGATGAGCTAAGAAATTCATTTTCATTTTCATGTTGTATTTTTTTTCTTTTCTTAGAACAACATTCCTTTTCTGAGTTGTTGGTCCATATAGAAAATTAAACAGATGTGAATTAATAGATTGTTTGAAATACCTTATCTAATAATTTTAAGTATATTATTAATAAAAATTAGAAAAGAAACTCATATTGGATCGATAGTATTTTTTCATTCACCTGATTCATCCTTTTGCAATTTTTCCATCAAGATTTTATGCTCTTCTGGACCTAGATCAGAAATAATCTTCTCGAGCTTTGTCATTTTGTGGCTTTGCATGATACACAGTAAACTATACATATTAGTTAAACTTACATATAATTCAAGAATAATATTTTTCTACTAAATTTACAAAGAACTTGCATTTTTTTCTTTTCTTGAAGTGTTATCAGTATTTTTGTTACTTTATCTCTCGTCAACCATTATTTATCAATATGAAACTTGTACCATATCATTCATTAATATATTTTATAAATAAATTATCAACTTTTTAGGTAAAAAAAAATATCAAGAAACCCGTGTTCTTTTAAATGATGTATGCACTGACATCAGTGCGTCGTGTTCTTATAAACGCACCGCCCAAATAGTATAAAAAAATGTAGGGTGCTCTATGTCAACTAGGAGGACCGGTGTGTTACACGTTAACTACCTCATCGATTAACAAAGAAAAAATAATAAAAATATTCTAGTGTTAGTTTTTGTAGCATATGGTGTCGTGGAGGGGGCGGTGCGACCTACTCTTATAAATTCCCTGCGCAAACAAGGTACCACTATATTGTGATCTATATCAACTAAGAGACCTGGTGCATTGTATGTTACATGGTGCACCAATTAAAACAAAATAAAAAATTGTTTTTGCCAAACAATACATAAGAAGTGTGCTATAATGAAATAGGGCACCGGTGCCCTATTTTACATATAGCGCATAGATTAAAAAAAATTGTTTTTAATTTTTTTATCAAACAGTACGTCAGTGCGCTGGGATAAACCAGTGCACCAGTGCACTAGGTTAGGCAGGGCGTGCCGATTAAAAAAATTATGTTTTTTTTTAATTAACGTAAGGGTCGACATGGATTGGGATCCGACTATGCAAGTCGTCCCATTGGTTAGATGTCATAGGCCTATATATATAGCAATGAAAACCCTATAAATATAAAATAAAATCTCTAATTCTGAGATCACAGAAATAGAAAGAAGAAAGGGAAGAAACAAAAAGAATGAAGGTTTAAGGGTAAAAATGGACTTCTTCTTCTTCTTATTCCTCTTCTTATTTTCTGAAATGAAAAACAAATTGAAATTTTTACTTATTGTGTAAAAATTACTGCAGAAAATGTAGAAGAAAAAAGAACAATTTTTAATAATGAGATTGTTTGAAATTCTATGCTACAGGGTTTGAAGCACCAGAGTTTTGGAATTATGATTATTTGAATAGTTATGTTTGAAATTATTTCATTGCTCCACAATGCTCTCATGCTCTCTTACTCCAGGTATGTCTCGTGAAAAGCTCTGGTTGAATTTTTTTGCAAAAATAGTGAAATAATGAAAAAAATTTAGTATTTAAAGAATTTTTTTATGAAATCAGATTTTTCAAAATATTTTGCTACCCATTTTCCAATTTACCGCTTTTTTCTCACTTAAAAAAAATAAAGTTGCATTTTTTTTATTTGCAAATTTTCATCACGGTGCATCAATTAATAATATTGCGCTGGTGCATTAGTTAATAACATGACACCGGTACACACTAACTAAAATAGCACCGATGCGGTTATCTATACATAAGCACTGATAACAATAAGTCCATTTTTAAGGGACTGAAATTACTTTTAGGTGTGTGTACTAAAATTTATTGTTGATTTTAATCAAATGTAGGGAGAAAATATCATAATTATATCGAATGGACAATTCTTAAAAATGTAGCTCGTTCCATAATATTTCTCAAAGTCCATCGCGGAGTTCTCCCTATCCATCTCGAGACGTAATATTTACTTCAAATTTTATTTATATTTTCATTATCTAATTGAATTTATGTTTTTTGTCCATGTAAATAATCTTCATAAAATTTATAATTTATACAAATTTGCAAGTTCATGCAGATTCAAAATCAAGTTCAGATGCAAAAAATAATCAAACAACTCCAAAATGTCGAAAGCTCTTATCAGGAGAAGCATTCCACAAGGTGTATTTGGTAGATGAAAATGGGTAGCCGCTTCACCTTACAAATTGTAACAATATTGCATCTTCTAGCCATAATTTTGGGACAATGATGGCAATAATAATTTTTTGGTATATTAATGTAATTATTTCAATGTCAAACAAATTAATCATGCATTGTCAACGCTCTTACTAATTGATATCATAGATTTTGTACTAATCATGATCAAATATATTTTTTTAAATATTAGGATTCTAGTGATGATGAGCGACCTACCTACCGTCTTTCGTTGCACCCCACGACAATCTCAAATCAATATAAGGATGAATTAAGAGAAAAAATTGGAGAGGAACAATACCAATAATGGTTGAAACAACCATCGATTCAATTCCTGCTACGTCCAAATTCACTAATTAGGAATGAATACAAGAGTAGTAGTTCTTCACAAGCTGGAAATGGAAGCAATAAAATAGAGGTTGGTATGGATGATTACTTAAGCGATACAAATTCCATGGAGATAATGTTGTTACATGCATTCCATAACGATGATTAGCTATGGGATGGTGCTCATATCGCTGACATATTTTTTCAAAGGCTTAAATTTTCCTCCACCATCCCTCTCTTTGGACCTGGCGGTTAGTCAAGTATACCCTTTTGTGGACAACGATGTTACTGTACAACTTGAAAGCAAAGTTTGGCTTTTCAAAAGCATGTTTCTCAGAAATTTTGAGGTAAGTTACCATAAATTCCTCCCTTATATAAATTTGAGAAATATAATCACACAATGAACATTACAAATGGTCAATTTTATGAACGTCAATAATTATATTAGCATTAATGTACATTTAATATTTTCCATGATCACCAACTATATTTTATTCAAAGATAAGGTTCTTCCAAGTGATAATGTCTTACCCGATAACTGTGAAGAGGAAAGGAAATTGTTGAAAATGTTAGGTGTTGAGCACATATCATATCATGCATGTCCAAATTATTGTATTATATATAGAGGAGAATATGCAGAGAAAGAGATATTTTCAAAATGTGGGCATGACATGTATGATAAATAAAAAAAGAAGGGTAAATCATGTGGTCCTCCTTTTAAGATATTGAGGCACATGCCCATAATCCCGAGAATTAAAATGCTCTTTCTTTAAAAATAATTAGCTATCTTGCATGGATTTCATGCCTCATACAGAAGTGAGTTTGGAGTTATGCGTATCACAACTGATTCAATAGCCCTGAAGCATATAGAGGATACATGACCCAAAAATTTTAACGATGAAGTACGAATTCTACGAATCAGCATTGCGATGGATGGTGTCAACCAATATTCCCTCCAGAACATCAAATATTCTATTTGGCCTATAGTAGTGATCAATAACAACATCCCCCCATGGTTTTACATGAAGAATGAACATCTTATGTTGGCTCTCATAGTCCCTCATAGAAGACAACTAAAGAATATGGATGTCTACTTACAACCACTGGTAGATGAATGGAAGGAATTATGGGATGGGATAAATGTATACGATGTATAAAGACCCATCATAGCAGAGAGGATTTTTACGTTGTATTGAATATGTGCTTACACGACACATGATTATCCAGGCTTAGGATTTTTCACTAGTAAATTACATGTTTATTGATTTGTTTATATATGTAACAATATTATTTCGCATATTAGTTATTTAATTCATTGTAATTATTCTAATCTTCATGATATTCTTTAAGATGCCATGCATATAAATTTTATACAATAATCTCACAGATCTTGTAACAAAAGGGTATTTTGGATGTACATGTTGTGGACCTTCTCTGAATGCTAGATGGTCCAGGGACCTACGAAAGCTAGTGTATAATTTCTCCAGGGTATTCTGTAACACCCCTAGTTTATGTGTTTAAATTTCGAA
>CM076574.1:647401769-647584939 GCA_034641835.2 Pinus albicaulis
ATGTTGGGACATGATGATGATGAGAGTTGAGTTGAGTTCACTTGGAGGAACACATGGGCAGCCAAAGTCATGGACATGGACTACATGGATATCTTCTATAGATGGACTGATGGGACGTTGTTCACCATGAACAACTTGGACATTGGTTGGATGAGCAACCTATGAGAAATTCATATGTTTGCAGAGTGAGAACTTGTGATGGCACTCATGTCCAATACAAGTAGACTTACCAATGCTTTGGATATGATGAGGCATAGGAGTTCATGATGGAGATGCCTTGGTGGTACACACTTTGGCATGGGCTTGAGTCTACTTGACTTAGCCACACTTCTTACTTTGATGATGCTTGGAGGATGAGACTACTTTGCATACAAGTAGCACATGGATTAGCATCATGGACAACATGTTGTGGATGAGATGGAGACACTTCATGGACCCAAACATGGCACTTGGATGAGATTCAGACTTGATCGAGTTGATGGATGTGACAGGTTGCAGGAGGAATGACTAACGCAGGGTATGAGGATGTGCATTCTCATGATGAGGACGTTATGGTTGGATTAGCTACCCAACTAGTTCGAGTTATGGGGGTCGATAGTGTGCGGAGTTATGCCGGATACATAGTAGGTTTTGTTGTGTTGAGTTGGTTGGAGTACTTTATGCAGAGCTTCACATGGATTTCACGATGGTTGAGGAGATATCTCATGGACATGAACCTTGCTGGTTTATGCGACGATAGTTGCGACGATATCGTGCACATGGGTGCAACGACAGTTCGTGCAGCGACACCTGATGGTAGTTGCGACGACATTTCACACATGGAGTTGTGATGGACCGTGCGACGAGGGGATGATGTTGTCAAGGGACGACAACGTTTTGAAGTGGAGGAGGATGTAACGCCCCAAGACTTCATGGGCGCGTTCGGTGGAACGGGCACGCCAGTTGGGCGTTTGGGTGAGCTCAGGCGCCGTGCGACGTAACGGGCGTGCATCGCACCGTTGGAGAGTCACGGGCGCGCGGGTGTGCGAGGCGAGTCACGGGCGCGTTGGTGGAGAGGCGAGTCAACACGGTGTTGGCGATATGAGTTTATACCACGACGGGGGCCCTTGGACGAGCGACCGACAGGCGATTCGGTGGGTCGGCCGACGCGTTGGGCGTGCGGCCGACGCCACACTTGGTGGGCGAGCGACCGAACGAGGGGGTCGGCTCGGGTCGGGCGAGCACCCCACACCCCACGGACGCGGCGTTTCATGGGCGGACGAACAATGAGCGGGTCGGCTCGGGTCGGGCGAGCGACCACAACTCCACGACGTGTTTGTATATATATGGCGAGCGTGTTGAGAGTGGAGGTAGTGAACAAGCACGACCAACATCAAGGCGAGTCAAGTCGCACCACGAGTTGCCAACAACTCGTTGGTGGAGAAACGGCGAAGTAACGACAGCTGCACGGAGTCGAGTCGAGTCGAGTCGTAGGCAGGGCGAGTGCACCGCAAACCACCGCATCCGCACCATAGGTCGGGTCGGGTCAGGTCAGGGCGGGCGCCTCTGAACGGCGGGTCGAGTCGAGTCGTGTTTGGGCGCTGAGTAATGGCAGCGGCCCAACACTAAAATTGCGATTCTGGGAGAATCGTTGATCGGATTGAGGTGTCGTAAATTGCAGTAGGTGCGTCTTGGCGAGAGGCATCCAACCATATAGGTTTGGGACGGATTGGACACACGGTTAGCTCAGAAAACACTCTGCACTAGATTGGAGCAACGACTGAGTGACCCGAGTGACCAGCACTTGGGCAGTTTTGGGGCAGCACTTCCGAAGGTGAACTTGATGATTGTAAATGGTTGTAAAAGTCTGTTTTAGGCTAGTTTTATGATTGGTAAGCCTTAGAGCTTGGCAAAAAGGCAAATAGCCTTGCCAAGGAGCAGAAGTGGCTTCTGCTGGATTGGACATTGTAACTTCGTTTTTATGAAACATAATATCTTGGGCAGACTCATTTTAGCAGGGAGTTTCCCCTCCCTTGTATGTATGGGCGTACTTGTGGATTGATATTGATGTTTATGTTTATTTCCGCACATTAAAAGAACATTTGTAATAATAACTAACGAATGTTGCTTAAGGCGTAGTCTAGGTACTTGAGTATTTAGAAAAAGAAAAAGTACGGCAGTGCCGCACCTGCCTACATAGAGCGGTTGGAAGACACCCGTGGTGTAGGGGCGTGACAATGGTGAAGGTGGCCCAATCTCCTATGCCACAGTTCGCCCTCATCATCCCGGCTCACCACTTCTCCCGCCTTGCATGCCATTGCTGCGCAGCCATCTACCTGCAACTGATAAAGGTTCTTGGTTCGAACCCCTATCTTCCGGGTCTCTCCAGTAGTCTTACTGCGCAGGAAGGCTTTTCCTTCGCTGAAGACCACATCATACCCCTTATCCTCCAACATAGCCACAGAGATCAAGTTCTTCTTCAATCCAGGTACATGCATGACATCCCTCAATACAAAGGGTTTACCAGACTCCCTCTGAAAGGATATGGTACCGATACCAGTCGCACTGTATCTACCATCATCGCCCATCTCGATGTGCACACCCAAATATTTGTTCTCCAGATCTGAGAACAACTCCCGATCTCCCGTCATATGAAATGACGCACCACTGTCCAAGAACCACACCGATCCCATCACACTTGAAACCAAGCATGCAATCAGTGAAAAGTCAAGCTCGAACTGTGAAGCCAAAGCTTCTCCATCTGCAGATCTTCCCGCTTGCTTGTTCTTCTTTTTCTTTGGACAATTGGTAGCATAATGTCCGTGATCATGGCAGTGAAAACACTTCACTTTCGCCATATCCTGCTTCTTGCCCTTTGCACCGGAATGAGAAGTTTTCTTACCCTTCCCCTTCTTTGCTTTGGCAACCAAAGCGCAATTTTCTTCATCATCTCCCTTTGATGAAGATCCATCCCGAGTAGTCCTCCTTATCTCCTCCTGCATGAGATCTGCCCAAAGGCGCTCCCATCCCGGCAGCTTCTCCCGACCATTGACACTATCTTGATATGAGTGCCAAGCCTTCGAAAGACCAAGGAGAGCCAGGTCGACCATGTCCTCTTCATCGACAGTAACCCCCACACTTCCCAGCTCATCTCTGCATTGAGTGAACTTCATGAGGTATTTGGCGATACTGTCGCCCTTCTCCATCTTGATGTTCCTGAGCTTATCTTTGAGCACCAGCTTCCTTTGGTCACTCTTACTCTGGAATATATCTGTCAAAACTTTCCACATTAAATATGGAGAAGCCTTTCCATGCAGGCTGGATACAATATGATCCTTGACGCCCTCCAACAGGATCCTTCGACATTTTTCCATCTTCTTTTGCCATGCTTCGACTTCAGCAGGATCAGTGGGCTTTTGGACATCCGTATCCACGAACTCCTTCAGTCCATTATCTTCTAATACTGCCTCCATGCAATCCTTCCATGCAACATAATTCGAACTGCCTTCAAGAGCATATTCGAGTCGCAAACCGTTGAAAGACATTTTCAACACCGGCACCAAGAAAACAAAACTGCTGCAAAATTTCGAATTCCACCTCAAAGCTCAACCGCTCTAGATCTGTGAGAACAAATTATTTCTAGCACAGAGATCGACTGCAAGGGGCATTTACCAGACCTTTCACTTTCCGAAGAAAGATGAATCCGGAGGCTACCTGGCCCGCATGCAGACTCTGTCTACCGAAATAAGTTTGTAATCACTGTGATGATCAATCTATGCTTCAATAGCTCCGATACCATGTAGAAATTTGTTGAATAATGATTAATTATCCACCGAGACTATCCTGATCACATATCAATTCGAATTCATATGCAACACATAATCTCTTCCACTCAGATCATCACACATGCGGAAATAAAACAAGCGATAACACATCAATTCATCATACACATTAACACAGTATGTATGGGGAAAGCTTATTGTTGAAAACCCCGCATCTATTGTGTATATTATAATGGAGAAAACATGTAACAACTCAGTACAATACTCCTCACAAGTACTCAGTACTATCTCATGAAGTTACACACAAACTAGCTTGGTTTTGAACAAGGCATGCAGACTCTGTCTATCGAAATAAGTTTGTAATCACTGTGATGATCAATCTCTGCTTCAATAGCTCTGATACCATGTAGAAATTTGCTGAATAATGATTAATTATCCACCGAGACTATCTTGATCACATATCAATTCGAATTCATATGCAACACATAATCTCTTCCACTCAGATCATCACACATGCGGAAATAAAACAAGCGATAACACATCAATTCATCATACACATTAACACAGTATGTATGGGGAAAGCTTATTGCTGAAAACCCCGCAGCTATTGTGTATATTATAATGGAGAAAACATGTAAAAACTCAGTACAATACTCCTCACAAGTACTCAGTACTATCTCATGAAGTTACACACAAACTAGCTTGGTTTTGAACAAGTCACGGGTTCAAAACTCAACCACTAATTGCTTGCCTCTATTGCGCAATCATGGCCTGTCTAAATAGAGATCCAAGGTTCGAATCTCCTTGGCTTGACAGCGCAATCATCATGGGAAATTTCCTCCAAGTGTGGTGCAAATCTCATGCACAACTGATGTCACAACTGATAGCTGTACTCACCCTTTCATCTACCTCTTTCACTGGTCTCCACTGAACTGTCCATGCACTGTAGTGAATTGATGTGTTCTTGAGTTGAATAATGAGTTACCAATTAATGAATTAAATAATATTTAATTCACTCCACTCATTACTAGTTGATTAGCTAGTTAAACTAATCTCAACTAGTTCAACTAAGTTAAACCGAACACAACTCCACCAACTGTCTCATCAACTCCACCAAACTTCTGCCACTGAAGTCCTAACTGAATTCAACCATGCATGAGCTCACCAAACCCTTAGGAATAGTGTAATTCCTCTGTCAGATGCATGAGCCACTTCTGTAGCTCAAACTGAAGTGCTCCAAGAGAGTAAACTGAAGTTTATAGTCCAAATATTATTAAGGGTAAATAATATTTGACTTCCCTATTTTTAGGATAGGCAGTCTAAATATAGACTTCGACCTATAGGTCAAAAAATAGAGGTCCATCTATTTTTATCAACATGACCAATACTCCAAGAATAACATACTGCAACCCCTGGACCATGCTCCATATGTCTAAAAATAGACTTTGCGCCAGAATTTGCCTGCGGGCCCACTTAGTGAAGGCGACTTCATTTCACTAAGCTCCATCACCTTGCTGCATTTTCAACAAATCATCCATCTTTGATGCTTGCAACGTGCTCGGTCTTGGTCCGACTTGGTTATCAAGTTCACCCTTGACATCTTCTACATCTGCAACATCCTTGTGTGGTTCAACCTGCAATGTTTGTAATGTGCTTGGTTCGGGTTCAACTTGTTCTTCAAGTTCTTCCTTCTCCTCAACCACATTCTCAACATTCTTCGGTCTAGCCATATACCTCCTTATAAGCTCACGTTTCATCTCCTTAAAATCAAGCTTGACAAGCTTCCCTTGAAGCATGTGATGCTCTTCAGCCAATTCCTTTAGCTCCTTTCCATAGCTGTCCAATGTCTTCATAAGTCGGTTGAATTCATCCCGGTTCGTGTTGGATATCCCTTCTGAAAGTATTGCATAAAAGGTCTTCTTCAACTCACAAAACTCATCAACGATTTCATCCATTCTTCTAAAATATTTTACCAACCTGCTTCCGAAGTCCTTCGGAATTAACTCTTCTATTCTAGCTCTAGCCTTGACAAATGCCTTGCTTCAGCTAAGGTCTCAAGAGAAACCCCAAATATATAAGTCAGCTTCAACAACGTCTGCAACCCCTACAACTCTGTCCAGCTCTGATACCAACTGTCATGCCCCTACACCACGGGTGTCTTCCAACCACGTCTTGTAGGCAGGTGCGGCACTGCCGTACTTTTTCTTTTTCTAAATACTCAAGTACCCAAACTACGCCTATAGCAAAATTCGTTAGTTATATTACAAATTTTCTTTCAATGTGCGGAAATAAACATAAAAATCAATATCAAACCACATGTACGCCCATACATACAAGGGAGTGGCAACTCCCTTTTAAAATGAGTCCGCCCGGATATTCTGTTTCATAAAAATACAAGTTTACAACATCCGATCCAGCAGAAACCACTCCTGCTCCTTGGCACGGCTATTTGCCTTTTGGCCAAGCTCTAAGGCTTTCCAATCATCAAACTATCCTTGAACAATCATATACAATCAAGAGTTTCAACCTGCGGAAGTGCTGCCCTAAACTGCCCAAGTGTTGGTCACTCGGGTCACTCGGCCGTTGCTCCAAATCAGTGCAGAGCGTTTTTTGAGCTGACCATGTGTCCCATCTGTCCCTCACCCATATGGTTGGATGCGTCTCAGAGTTACGCACCTTTTGGTTTTTACGACACCTCAATCCGACACCCGACGCTCCCGAAATCACGTTTTTAGTGCTGGGCCACTACCGTTACTCGGCGCCCAGAACCGACTTGACTCGACCCGTCCACCGTTCAACTACGCCCGACCTGACCTGCGGTGCGGTGTGCACGTCTACGACCCGACTCGACCAAAGCTCGGTTCATCTTCATTTCTGCGCCCAACGAGTTGTTGGCAACTTGTGTGCTACCCTTGACTTCTTGCTTGTTCGTCCTTGTTGCTTCTTCGAACATGGTTGCTTCACTCTCCAACGCCATCATATATATATGGACGCCAAGTGAAGTGAGGGTCGCTCGTTTTCCACGATCCGACCCACCCGTTTATTCATCCGCCCACGAAGTGCCGTGTCGTGGGGTGTGGGGCGCTCGGCCGACCCGAGTCGACCCCCACGTTTGGTGTTCGCCCATGAAGTGTCGTGATGGCCCACGCCCAATATGTTGGCTGACCCACCAACTCATTCGTCGGTCTAGCTCGCCCAAGGTGCGCCCGTGGTGGTATAAATGCATCTCGCCAATGCCATGTTGACTCACCTCTCCTCCAACTCGCCCTCGTGACTCGCCTTGCTACACCCGCGCGCCCGTGACTCTCCGGTGCGTCGTTACGCCCGTTACGTCGCACGGCGCCCGAACTTGCCCAAACACCCAACCAACGCGCCCGTTCCACCGAACGTGCCCATGAAGTCTTGGGGCCTTACACATGAGGATTTAGAAATGTCAAATGCGGCATAAGAAATAATAATTTAATTTAATTTGTTATTCTTTCCTTTGAAACCAAAAACTGTGACTTTTCATCCTCAAACCCTTAATTTAATAGTTTAATTGTGACACACTGAAAATATTCCAGGCTTCTCAAATGAAGACCATCCAAAAAAAATTTATTTATGAAAATTTGAACTTCCCCAAGCCCACTTCCAATATATACCACACCTATCGTCGTAATAATTAGAATTCATAATTATGTTCAAATTATAGAATAAAATTATACTATAAAATTAAAAGAACAAGAAAAAACATTATATACTTTGCAATGTAAGTAAAATTTAAAACATAGTGAGCTGAGAGCTTGAGATAATGTCACATTGCATTGTAATAAAATTTTAAAACACATCTCGTTGTGGAAACACAAACAACATATGCACATCTATTTTCATAGCGCCAATGGTATACGACCCACGAAAAAGTAAGAAAACATAGACCAACAAACATAACGCACTAAGTGCAATGTTGTAGTTGTTTTGAATTTTAAACTCTCGTCCGAGAGTTTTGTTCTTATAAACCCAAAATTCTCCATAGCGCAGCATTCTGCCTGTCGTTTTCATGATTTTTTCACTGTATCTATCGAATTACCCAAATTTCTCCATTCGCGCGGCATTCTGCCTGTCGTTTTCGGGAATTTTTGCACTGTAGCTGTCGAATTCTTGGACTGTAGCTATCCTTTTCACGAATTCTTAGACTGTAGCTGTCTTTTTCGCAAATTCTTGGACTGTAGATATCATTTTGAAGAGCTATTTTCTTTGTTGCCGGGATCCAGGTAAATTTGGTGCTACTCTTTCAATAGTCATATGTCCACGAAAACCAATTAGTGTACAATTGTGACTCAAAATTTTCATGGTTCAAACAACATCAAAATATTGGCTACACCCGACTAAAAATAGAATGCACTAGTCCCAAACTGACAAATTCATTGTTGGCAACAAGGAGAAACAAATCAAAAAAGGAAATTCCTCGTAACATATTTGCTTATGGTATGTTTGTTGCAGGGCACCTTCATATTTTCGACCTACTGTAAACAATAGATGATTTCACCCTTCATATGAAAAGTGTTCTTGAACTAGGCCAAATGATTTTGACTTCAAGGCTGCTCTTTCACCATAATCTAGCTCGGATACAAAGTAATCTCAGGAGATTGAACAAGTCGGTTTTATTTTCTTTTGTCTTTGTTACAACTTTTGAGTTGAAGTAGTGAAGCCCCAGTCATGGTATATCTTTGTGATACAGTGGGAATTCTGAGAGATTTGCTAGCTGTTTTTCCTGTTAACTTGGAGACCTTATTGCATGAAATCTATCACTTTAATCATTAAGAAAGGCATTGTACTCAAAAGTAGAATCTAATCTAATGTCATGTGTCCAAAGATAAGTCACAGAATTGAAGTATAATCACACTTCAATGATGAATATAAGGGTTGGAAAAATAAATCAGCTATAAATCTGAAGCTTGGTGCTTGAAGTATGAGTCATCTGCTTGCAACCCTCATGAAGTTCAATAAAATGGTGCCATGTGGTGCCATGTACTCATAAGCATATTCCTTGTACTTATTCAAATGGTTTCAATGGTGTGCTCCTTGTAGATAGTGAGGGCATTTGTATGGTTTGTTACAAAGTTGCGGATATGTCGTGCATCCTCAATAGTGGCTCCAATCCAAAGCACATCAAAAGCAATAGATTTCAGTGCCAAGTTCAATGAATGGACAATGCAAGGTGTCCAAAATACTTGTGGATATTTTTCTTCCACAATCATGCCAGCAGCCTTGCAAACAAGTGCATTATCTGTAATGATTTGCACACAACAATCCACACCTACACTTTCAATAACTTTGAGAAATAACTCACCCATATATTGTGCATCCTTGTACTCTCCAAGTGCATCCACTGCTTTCAAGAAAACTGCACCATTCATGGATGACACCATGAAGTTAATCAATGGGTGGCGTGCTGGATCTGTCCATCCATCAGAAACAATGCTAACCCCAGATGTTGGCCATGCTGATTTAATAGGCTCAAGCATTTTGTCCACCTCTTTCTTTGCCTTTGTCAACAATGTGGTTCTGAGCTTCTCTGACCCAGGAGGCACATACCCCGATGGAGCCCCATGACAAAGAGCTCGACACATCTCAATAAATAGAGGTGACCGTGCAACATTAAAAGATATGAAGTTCTGATAGAAAAAAAATGCAATGGTGAGGTCAAGCTCTTCCCTTTTCTCTTTTTTGAAAATCTTGTCCATTGGACCAACTGCAGTTGCCTTTCTCTTTGCTAATTCTCCCCTGCTAGAAGTCTCAAAAGGGAACTTGCTGCTGCTTTTCCTCAAGAATGGAAGGGGGTCATCAGTCTTGGATTTTTTTGATTTTGCTGCCACATTTGCCTCACCAATACTCGCCTCTTTCTCCAATTTCTTCCTATCTGGCGATTCAATTGTTGTACAACATTTAACGCCACAACTTGGAATACCCAAGTCACAATCTGGTCCAAGTGACATTTAACCTTACTTTCTTCAAGGGCTGTGACTATTCTTCTCATGCAAGGAATCTTGGTAACCCAACCAGCTTATAGATCTCCCTGCCAAAACAAAGTCATTTAAAAAAAAATTGATTATAGAATGAAAATATTTAATTGATAAGTGAGGATAAAGTCTTCATCTTGATTTCTTCGATGGTGGAGAAAAGATGTGTTGGTGATTTCTCTTTGAATGATCTTCTTCGAGGGTAAGGATTAGATCTTGGTTGTAATGATGATAAAGCCTTCTTTTTTGCACTCTTCTATACCAATCCTAGGAAAGCTTGGTTCCTAGTCTTTAGATAATATTACTTTGACTTCTTCTTTACATAAGAATATAATTACATAGTCAACATGAAGACCGATCTAGCTATAATTTTCAACATGCCTATGCGTTCACACATAGTACCTATATAGTACTTGTTATCCATTGGTTGATGAAATTCAACTGTCGATTGATAATTTGTTTTTTAATTTGTTTATGAGGGGCATGCGAACCCTATAGAGACCCATCCATGGCATCAGGGGAGCCCTACAGAGACATCTCCATGAGAGGAGGATTTTCAGGTACATTGGTTGTTTAGTTATGTCATGTTTTCAATTAGGTTATATTTATTGTTCGTTGTGAAAAATTGATTAATGTGAATTTTTTTTGTCTTGCACAGGTGGACGCACTCATCCGACTCGTTCACCCAGTCAGGGAATCGAACAAGAGGTGCCCCAAGGACATGTTCCCATTCGCCCTGTTGCTGGTGAGGGGCAAAGGAGAACAATGTCTAAGCCTGTGGTATTCATCCCACAATTGGATACTTCTCTAGGTAAAATCTAAATACAAATTTATTGTTTGATGTATGTTTAATTTCAAACTTATTGTGGTACTCATGTACCCAAATTCCTAACAATTTAATGTTTTGTATAGTGGCTCATAGACACATTCATTACTCGCCAGGGGACCATGGTATGAACGAGGGTCTTATACACGGCATAGGTACACATTAGATCAATTCCTAGTTAAAATGTTCAATTTTACGTTATATTCAATGTTGAACAAGTGAATTTTTTTCCAAATGATTTGTTTAATGTGAAAACATTATGCTCCATAGGTGCAAATGTTGGATCTGGGCTTGGCTTTATTGCTAGTGAGGGGAAAAGGAGAACAATGTCTCAGCCTATGGGATTCACCCCACAATTGGAGACTTCTCCAGGTAAAATCTAAATGAAAATTTATTGTTTGATGTATGTTTAATTTCAAATTTATTGTGGTACTCATGTGCCGAAATTCTAACAATTTAATGTTTTGTACAGTGGGTCATAGACACGTTCATTCCTCGTCAGGGGAGCATAGTATGAACGAAGAGGAAGAGATAGTTTTTCCAACGGGTATTTTCAAA
Organism: Pinus albicaulis; assembly: GCA_034641835.2. Taxonomy (NCBI): domain Eukaryota; kingdom Viridiplantae; phylum Streptophyta; class Pinopsida; order Pinales; family Pinaceae; genus Pinus; species Pinus albicaulis. Next base: position 647,412,914 of record CM076574.1, read on the forward strand.
TTACCAAACAAGTTTTTTAAATACAAATTTTTCTTATAAATTATTTAATTTTTAATACGTGCAATAATTTAACATGTTACAGGTGGTGGTGGTCACCCTCCTAGGGGTAGAGGTCGTAGGGTTCATGAGTTTGCTCGAAATCCGAGCTATGATCCCCTTTACACCCATCCTGGTGATATTCCTGAGCAGATGCCTTGGGAAGATAGAATCTCCTTACTTACTGTTGATGGGATGAGGGAGCATTCCACGAGATTGCGCAATGAATTGCAAAGTTGCAATCTCTCTGCCCCTAGTCGAAATTGTCTCCAAATTGTTTTGCACAATTTGGAGAGTTTGATAGAGACTTATCATGGGGTTGGACCATCAACCCAAGTTTTTTTTTACATGATGCGTAGGAGGAGAGCATCAGTGATTGGTATCCACTCCTACAATGAAGTCAAAAGGAAGGTCACTAAAGAAGCAGCCTTGTCACTATTTGACTTGCGGCCTGAAGACAAAAAAAGTCTAAAGATTGCAAGATTCAATGATCCTAATATTGCACCCCATATTTATGAGAAGTTCCTGTATGCATACGGGAAGTTCCCAAATAATGATGAGGTGCCGCAATATTTTGTTAGAATGTTGGTTGCTCAGTTCCGAGAGCACATGGACCCTAACTATATAGATACTGGGTCCAAATTCTATGGAGCTGGAAAAGGTCGTACATATGAACGACCTGATGCTATGCGAGATGTTGGGTTTAGGCCTCCAGCACCTCGTTTAGTAGCTCGACCACCTAGGGTAGTTACACTTCCAGAGGAGTTAGCCCTTATCTCCAGTGCTACATCAAAAATGAGGGATAAGATACAAGAACATATTGCAGCTGCTTTAGGAGGGGTGGAAGTCGGCTTAGGGACGAGCCAACCTTCATCTAGTGCAGGAGAGCGTTCATTTGTGAGTGTCCCAGATGATGTGTTGAGGGAGATGGAGCAAGATGAGCTTATTAAGTATGCAGCCTCATGTGGAGACCACTATGAGCAATCCAGGACAATACAAATGCACACCATGGGCGAGGTATGTACATACAGGTTTTGATCTAACATGTTTTTTTGGTGTATATATACATTTAGTCTCAAAAAACTGACGCCAATATATTTATTTAACTTATGCAATTTACAACATTCCTAGAACAACATTGCCTTTCCCCTCGTGCTTATTCTGTAGATCGTGGACACGATCATGTACAGGTGCCACAGCCATTACTCATTACTATCTATCTATATTTTTGTATGTCAAATTGAAATTTAATTTATGTCACAAATTTATTGGTACGAGTCTTAACATTATGGAATTTTCAGGTTAGTGCTACACATGAAGGGCTGCTTGAAGAGATTATTTCTTCTGAGGTTCCAGTCGTGACACAGGTATTGATACTTTTCGTTAAGCATATTTATAGTGTTTATTATATTTCTTTTCGTAAACTTGACTGTTAACTTTGGTTTCTACTTTTCAGGGTACAGAGGATATTGACATGATGCAGACTGAGCCTCAAGGAGATCCCGTAGTCTCTGGGTCCGAGACTCTACATTAAACCATGGTAACCTCTTACCCTTTCTTCGTTGCTATGGTATTCAAAAAATATCTGAGAGTGTACGAGGAGATTCACCTGCCTTTTTTGTAGAATTTGTATCCTAGTTTTTGTATCTTTTCTTATTCAATCAAGAAATTTTTCCCAATTGTCTATGAAGTTATGGATAACTTTATTCAGTTGCCTATAATGTCATATGACATATGCTTTAGTATGATTTTTTTCATTATGACATTTTGTCTTGCTTTAGTCATATATGTGTTTCTCATATTACTCTACATTGGTAGAGTTTCCCATATTGGCAATAATGGGTATAACCCATTCCTATATACTCTCAAATTTGTGTATGGATTTCACTGCACAACAACTGCAATATGGTATTTCTATTACAATAGTATAAGCTTGACCTCAATTTCATCATTTGTATATGAATTATGGTACAGTACATGAATATATGGAAGTGCATCCATCAGTTCAGATATGGATTCTCTGCTCTATTCATATTGTCTATATTCATTCGGTTTTGCATTGTATACAAAACAATAATATTCCCCTATATATGGTGTCAGGAATCCTATTCGAGAATGGTGTTGCAGTGGGGTAGCTGCAATATCCTCCATCTAAAATATCAATGATCTTGATCATTTTGGGTCGTATTGATTTTATTCACAATCACGTTCCTTCAATAGTGTCAGCATTCATATATACAGTCACAATTTGATCTTCTTAGCATCGTGCTTATCGATCCTTGTTCAGTTTCTAGAAGAATCAATTTTTTACTTTGAATAGCAAGTGGTGAGCATAATTAAAGGAAGAAATTTTGTAGGTATCTGAAGACCAGACCTCCCTTGTGACAAGAATCACTACAAGAAGTCAGGTTGACCATTGGACCTTTCATTAGCATAACTCAAGAATGCAGAAAAGAAAATGGTTTAAAAGTGAGGTACATGACTATTCAACATTAACTTGACCGATGCATGCTAAATTTGACACAACTCTTATTTAAATTTGCATGCTGAATTTGACACAACTCACTTTGTCAATGGTGACTTGTTCCTCCCCTGTGCAGGATGTTGCTAAAGGAGAAACTATAATTAAGGAGAAAGAAGAAGAGTTGTATGCCTTACAAGAAAAACTTGTCAGTATGGAGAATGTGAGTTTCTTGTAAAAATGATCTGTGGATGATTTATTAAATTGGAACATTTATTTTAAGCATTGTAGCATCATGCATTTATTGTATTCTGATGTGAAATAAGATTAATAGGAGAATACTTTACCTTGCTTACTGTTAATCAACGCAAGCACTTTGTCCAGGATCCAGCAGCTCCAGTTCCTTATTCTTACTTTAGTATCATGCTCTTTATTGTAATTATCTCCTGATTTCATATACTGTTTTATTTTTTTTAATTTTTGATGGGATTCCATAATAATCTTGCTGTTATTACAGGAGGAGATCCAAAAGCTCATTGATGATCACAAGGCCACATTAGAAGCAAGGAAAACTGAGTTTGAAGCTGAGATTGAACAACGACAATCCTTATGCAAAGAAAGAGAGGAAGCTTTAAGATTGTTTGAGTAGCTTAAGAAATTGAAAACAGAGTTAAATGTGATCAGGCTTGGCAGCTGACAATATGATACAACTGGAAAGATTTATTGAAGGTTCCCAAATTTCTACAAATGAAGGTTTAGTGAACAAATTAGTGAGATTTAAAATTGGCTATAAGCCTAATAAATAGTTCGTAGCCTTGCTATCTCTGTAATCTGTACTGGTAGAAAATTGGCAGAAACCAAGACTGAAAATATTTGATATATTTTGGAAATCGAGTTTCGGCAGTACAATATGGATTTCTTTTATTCAGATTGAAAAATATGTGTAGTGATGAACCTCATATTAATATTTATTATTATCCATTTTAATTTATGACAACTGTTGAGTATCGCAAATAAGGTGACTAAAATATATGTTTTTTTCTTGTTTATTATACATTTTCTACTGTGTTGAAATCGAGTATAATTCTTTTACAAATCTGTGCCAATATTTGAAGGCAATGTGCTTTCTTGTAGTGGTGCTAATGCATGTATGTTCACCGAAAATCTAAAGCAGGAGTTGATATGTGGATGAAAAAGACTGTTAACACATGTCCTAAGTCGGCTAGAAGAAGGCAATAAAACGGGGTTGATTGGCCCGAGAATGCACAATAAAGACAGGAGGTTTATGATAGACAAATAATCCAGTGACAGATGGGTACACAAGGGAAAAAGCTCACTTTGAAAGTGGACAAGTTCTCTAGGAAAACTTTTCCCTCCTATACCCATCTATCACTACAACTTATTTGTATGTCATAAAACTCCCGTAGCTTGCTTATCTGATGGTGGTGAGTATTCTTTAATATGCCTCCACTTCTCATCTAATTTCACCTTGAATTAGCATTTGCATTACCCAAGTTGGGTCCACCCAATAAAATCCAAAGAAAATTCTGAAGTGCATGATAAGCGTATTGAAAAACACTATCATAACATGGCATTTCATCTCACATTTCCAAAATAAGAAACAACTTTCCAAATTAGGGAACATGTTTCCAAGCCATATCATATGTGTTTCCACATTTCACTGTGTTTTTGGTGATGGTACCAACCATGTACTTGTGTTTCCCACAACATAACCAAATATTTATATTGGTGCAAAGTTCAAATAGACATCACTCTCAATTTATTGAAGCAACATGAGCCAGAATCTTCACATTTTGAGGATATTCTGTTACAGCCTTGGTCTAGAAGCTAACCTATGCAAAAAAGAAGATCATGACTTTCAATATGTCCAATAAATTTTTTCCAGATGGTCACTCTTATAAACGTGACAATAGTATAAGGGGTATCTTCCTATACCTAACTAGGTGTTCATTTTATGTCTCTAGCTTTGGAGATGAGATTGTCTAAGGCTTACATTGTCCTTCATATACTAGAAAGGTGTTACCCACCATGTGCATTTCAAACACTTTAATCAATCATCATCAATTCCATCATCAATTAGTTCCATCCACTCGGGATTGCAAATCATATTTGACAAAATGGAACCAAAATCCACCTTGTGGTCAATTCAAGAAAAGACTTCAGCCATAGCAATATTGTTGTTGATCCTACATGATTTACAAATGGACCAACAGGTCATAAAATAAGGCATCATGGCAACAATAAGGAATGGAAGCAACTAGAAATGTACAGAAGCCTGGAATAGTAGTAGCCAAATTCAAGATGGAGAAAAGTCCAATTTCCTTAGTCCTCGGCATTAAATTATATTCAAGATGAGCACTAGATGATGAGAATAGACTTTTACGCTCGTAGAGAAAAATCCCACACCAAATCGAGTAGAACATGTAGTTGTTATAAGTTATCTTACTCATGTCAAATTTGTGATCAATGTATTGTGGTACAGGTGGGAAGTTCTTTGCTTGTTTGATTTTAATAATAGAGTTCTGGTACACGACACAATTATAGTGAATGTGTTTGCACATTCACAAATTTATGCCACATTCACTGTAATTACACAGTTTCTCATTTTTTTAACAACAGTTGTGGTTACAATATAGTTCAAGCAATTGAAAAATGTTAATTCAATTGACATCTAGCACACAAGATTGAATGAAACGCTCTCCTAAGTAGAACATTTTAAAAGTGGGTGTTTCCCATCTGATGTAACATTTTAGTTGTAAAATTTTACATGGCCATTGTTTCAAAAGCTTTCTTAAATATCCCCATCATTTTTTTTTAGTGTAAAGAATCAAAGATTAATTGAGATAGATTTTATATTAATAATATCTTTGTTTTCTGGCTGTTGACAAAGTTCGAAGGAATTTTATTGTTCTAGTCTTGGTTGAGAGATATTCTTGCAAAAGCAAACTTTCATCTTTGATTGCTTTAAATTCCCTAAGCATCTATGGTCTTATCTTGTATGTATTTCTTGCTTCTAATTTTATTGTGAGAGACTAAAATCCCACACTCTACATTGCCATAGTAGTACTAGCATGATGAAGATGTAAATGATTTTTTCCACGACTATTACACTGTTATCCTTTCCAAAACAACTGTCTAGTCTCATCTTGTATTTTTTCTTTGGTATTGTTGCACTTGAAAACTTATTGGGGAATAAATTCAGTGATACATAACTGTAGTGTTCTATTCTAGCAAAACTTTCAAGATATTGAAATCGATTTGGCTAAAAGAGAGGACTCTTTTAGATCTAGTTTCAAATTTATTTTAAATTCAAATCTGAACCAGTAAAGAAGCTAAGAATTGACAGTTTTTTGGTCACCATCATGACAATGACACTTCAAGCAACATTATATTGACTAGATAGAGTAGAAGGATTATAGTTATGGATCCATAGATTATTCTTTGGCAATCAACCTCCAAATATTATCAAACTTTTTAATATATTATTTACATGATATAATTGCACTCTTAATGCTTTGGGATATATAATCTCCAAAATTTACACACTGGGTGTTGTCACTGGCAGCGACTGTCACCTTGTCACTAAAAAATGGGTGTTGTTTATAGGGTTGCAGTTTCAGGGCTAGGTTTGCAAGGTGGCCTTCGAATCCCTCATTTCTCTGTCAATGGCTTTGAAAGGCTAAGAGAATAGTGGAGCCCAGGGTGTTATAGTTCTGTTCCATGTCATTGTCATGTTCTAGAATCCAGAGACTTCTTCCTGGAGTAGCCTCTGTTTATGCTTTTCTGAGGAATATTTATGCAGGGATAAGAAATTGTTCAACCAATGATGTAGAGTTCTTATTTTCGCATGGTTAAGGAATGTTTTAGATTGTGACATTCATGAAGTTGTTTTGGCAGATCCTCAACATTCCTTCAGCTATGGTGAACTTCATTTATCATTTGATCGGCCTCATTATAATTTTCAAGGATAGCCTGGATGATATTCATGTGAGAAGTCCCCATTTTCTTGCTCGTACAAAAATTAAAATGGTGCGATGCCAAGCTTTATGGTTATCTATGTCTAGAAACTGCCTTCAATCAGTTTTGCCCCCTTACCTTAGCTTCTGCTGAAGGGCAAGGAATTCCAACATGAGTCCTTCTGTATTTTCCAAATAGTAATTCCCAGTTAAATTTATTTTGGGTATATGTGTTATGATATGGAAAATAATGAGACTTTTTTTTCTCCATCAAAATACTTTAATTTGATATTTCAAAGGTTGAAATCAGAATATACATAGTACTGTCTTTTCAGATCTTGTTGAGCCTTAAGGAATAGATACAATATCACAAATTCCAGTTTGTCATCTATTCCCATTAGTTACACTCTTCCTGTATTAATTAAGACCCCGAAATGTGCATTAAAACACCAAAAAGGGTACATACGTGAGGATTTTCTGCCTTTCCATACTCATAACTTGCCATTTTAGTATTAGAAAGAAAAACAAAACTCCTCTGAAGAAGTTAATACTGGAGAAGAAACAGTTTCATGCTGGAGTTCTCCATACTTGAAATCCTTCACAGAAAAGGGTCCAGCCATATTTGTCAATATATATGGTGGGTCCAGAACCAAGCCATTCTTCACAAGTTTATTACACTCGAAGATACAAGTGGCCTCATTGAAAAGTAAGTCAAGGACGTTGAAACATAGACTATGAAAAATTCGGGTTCGAATAATGCCAGATCTGAACAAAGACAGTCCAAGGGTTTCTTTGATAGCACCAAACAAGGAGATCCCCCGCATTGTGGTGTTGGAGCAGTATTGTTAATCAAAATAACCATTGCCTCCTCAAATATTTATAAATTTTATTTATACTTGCTTTACCATGTATACCAGATACCTATCAATCACAAACATGAAAAATTGTGGAATTCATGCTCTGGAAACACAACCAACCTTTATTATTACCAACATTAACTTTTATATAGTAGCAGATATGTAGATAAAATTTCCAGCTTCCAAAGAGACAAACCAGCTTCTCCAACATGATGGCACATTCTTAACTACTAACATTTCACTGGGAATTGCTCCCTATCATCGCACTGGGAATTGGAAGCAAGGAATTTACAAGTGCAATAGCTTCATCCAAAAAGGAATTTGAAAGCCATCGCTTTAACTGAATCTGATGACATATAATGTGGCCCTTTTTCCATGCAGCATAGCTAACGGGTGCTTCTAGGTCCTTGAGAAATGAATACACTGCCTTTGAAATGGGAAACCCTCTTGCATCTTTTTTTCTGTGCAGATTCACCTTGTCTGAAATGAATATACGTAGGATGTAGGAAAATCTAATTTAGTTAAAAGATGGCAGGCATCCTAACGAAAATAAAAAGAAAAGAAAGAATTTTACTATAAAGAAAGAAAGTGAGCTCCAAACCATAGCTTAATTAAATAAATTAGCTAAGCAAACCATACACAGTGACTATGCTGGCAAGCTGAGGAATATCTTCTTCATCAAGAACCAATATTTGTATATCAATAAGCCAGACTGAGAGGGATGTCAATGCAGCACCAACAGACATTCTGATTGCAACAGACAAATGGAAGGAATTATTTCATCAAACGAACCCGAATGAGAGCACCACCTTTCAACTTACATCATTATGGACTTTAAAATAATAATTAGAGTCAAAATATGATAATAAATTACTCAAGAATCAAAAAAATAGTCGAACGAGGTATAAGATGGTTGAAATCCCATGTCTGTGCTGACCTCTTGCTCTGTTACACAATCTTGTAAACATGTGAGATGCTTAATTTATTATGTATAAGATGGTTGAAATCCCACCATGGCTATTAATTATCTCTAGAAGAAAGCAAGGTAAAAAAACATGTATTCATTCAAATAGATTGCAATCTACTAAGGTGTCTTCACATGAATGGCATGCACAACAACATTTCCGGATGGATTTTGTTAAAGGCTTCCTGATCTGTAGGCTGAGAGAGGTTGTATGCTGTGATGGTTGAAATCCCACCATGGCTATTAATTATCTCTAGAAGAAAGCAAGGTAAAACAACATGTATTCATTCAAATAGATTGCAATCTACTAAGGTGTCTTCACATGAATGGCATGCACAGCAACATTTCCGGATGGATTTTGTTAAAGGCTTCCTGATCTGTATGCTGAGAGAGGCTGCATGTTGTGAGTTTCCCAATGCAAACAACACAAATTGAATGTCTTTTGAAGCATGTGAAATATATAACAAGCATCACTAAGGTGTCTTCACATGAATGGCATGCACAACAACATTTCCGGATGGATTTTGTTAAAGGCTTCCTGATCTGTATGCTGAGAGAGGCTGTATGCTGTGATGGTTGAAATCCCACCATGGCTATTAATTATCTCTAGAAGAAAGCAAGGTAAAACAGCATGTATTCATTCAAATAGATTGCAATATACTAAGGTGTCTTCACATTAATGGCATGCACAGCAACATTTCTGGATGGATTTTGTTAAAGGCTTCCTGATCTGTATGCTGAGAGAGGCTGTATGCTGTGATGGTTGAAATCCCACCATGGCTATTAATTATTTCTAGAAGAAAGAAAGGTAAAACAACATGTATTCATTCAAATAGATTGCAATCTACTAAGGTGTCTTCACATGAATGGCATGCACAACAACATTTCCAGATGGATTTTGTTAAAGGCTTCCTGATCTGTATGCTGAGAGAGGCTGCATGCTGTGAGTTTCCCAATGCAAACAACACAAATTGAATGTCTTTTGAAGCATGTGAAATATATAACAAGCAGCACTAAGGTGTCTTCACATGAATGGCTATTAATTATCTCTAGAAGAAAGCAAGGTAAAACATCATGTATTCATTCAAATAGATTGCAATCTACTAAGGTGTCTTCACATGAATGGCATGCACAGCCACATTTCTGGATGGATTTTGTTAAAGGCTTCCTGATCTGTATGCTGAGAGAGGCTGTATGCTGTGATGGTTGAAATCCCACCATGGCTATTAATTATCTATAGAAGAATGCAAGGTAAAACAGCATGTATTCATTCAAATAGATTGCAATCTACCAAGGTGTCTTCACATGAATGGCATGCACAACAACATTTCTGGATGGATTTTGTTAAAGGCTTCCTGATCTATATGCTAAGAGAGGCTGTATGCTGTGATGGTTGAAATCCCACCATGGCTATTAATTATCTCTAGAAGAAAGCAATGTAAAACAACATGTATTCATTAAAATAGATTGCAATCTACTAAGGTGTCTTCACATGAATGGCATGCACAACAACATTTCCGGATGGATTTTGTTAAAGGCTTCCTGATCTATATGCTGAGAGAGGCTGTATGCTGTGATGTTTGAAATCCCACCATGGCTATTAATTATCTCTAGAAGAAAGCAAGGTAAAACATCATGTATTCATTCAAATAGATTGCAATCTACTAAGGTGTCTTCACATGAATGGCATGCACAGCAACATTTCTGGATGGATTTCGTTAAAGGCTTCCTGATCTGTATGCTGAGAGAGGTTGTATGTTGTGATGGTTGAAATCCCACCATGGCTATTAATTATCTCTAGAAGAATGCAAGGTAAAACAGCATGTATTCATTCAAATAGATTGCAATCTACTAAGGTGTCTTCACATGAATGGCATGCACAACAACATTTCTGGATGGATTTTGTTAAAGGCTTCCTTATATGTATGCTGAGAGAGGCTGTATGCTGTGATGGTTGAAATCCCACCATGGCTATTAATTATCTCTAGAAGAAAGCAATGTAAAACAACATGTATTCATTCAAATAGATTGCAATCTACTAAGGTGTCTTCACATGAATGGCATGCAGAACAACATTTCCGGATGGATTTTGTTAAAGGCTTCCCGATCTGTATGCTGAGAGAGGCTGTATGCTATGATGGTTGAAATCCCACCATGGCTATTAATTATCTCTAGAAGAAAGCAAGGTAAAACAACATGTATTCATTCAAATAGATTGCAATCTACTAAGGTGTCTTCACATGAATGGCATGCACAACAACATTTTCGGATGGATTTTGTTAAAGGCTTCACAATACATTTATCTGAAGAGGAGCGTATGTTGTGATAGTTGAAATCCACCATGGCTATTAATTATCTCTAGGGAAGCGAGGTAAAACATGTAATTTATTCATTCAAATAGATTACAATTCCACTAAAGGTGTCTTCCACATTGAATGGCATGCCTACGACAACATTTCCAAATGGATTTTGTTAAAGGCTTCACGATCTGTATGGTGAGAGGCGTATCTGCATGATGGTTGAAATCCCACCATGGCTATTAATTATCTCTAGAAGAAATCAGGTAAAGCGTATGTATTCATTCAAATAGATTGAAATCTACTAAAGGTGTCTTCACATGAATAGCATGCACCAAACAGCATTCACGGATGGTTTTGTTAAAATTACGGTTGTATCTTTGAGGAAGAGGCTATATGTTGTGATGGTTGAAATCCCACCATGGCTATTAATTATCTCTAGAAGAAAGCAAGGTAAAACAACATGTATTCATTCAAATAGATTGCAATCTACTAAGGTGTCTTCACATGAATGGCATGCACAGCAAAATTTCTAGATGGACTTTGTTAAAGGCTTCCTGATCTGTATGCTGAGAAAGGCTACATTCTGTGAGTTTCCCAATGCAAACAACACAAATTGAATGTCTTTTGAAGCATGTGAAATATATAACAAGCAGCACTAAGGTGTCTTCACATGAATGGCATGCACAACAACATTTCCGAATGGATTTTGTTAAAGGCTTCCTAATCTGTATGCTGAGAGAGGCTGTATGCTGTGATGGTTGAAATCCCACCATGGCTATTAATTATCTCTAGAAGAAAGCAAGGTAAAACAACATGTATTCATTCAAATAGATTGCAATCTACTAAGGTGTCTTCACATGAATGGCATGCTGCAAGCAACATTCCGGATGGATTTTGTTAAAGGCTTCTGCAGTACGTATCTTGAAGACCCTACATCTTTGTGAGTTCCAATGCAAACAACACAAATTGAATGTCTTTTTGAAGCACGTAGAAATATATAACAAACGACACTAAGAGTTTACTGTCTTCACATGAATGGCATGCACAACAACATTTCCGGATGGATTTTGTTAAAGGCTTCATGATCTGTATGCTGAGAGAGGCTGTATGTTGTGATGTTTGAAATCCCACCATGGATATTAATTATCTCTAGAAGAAAGCAAGGTAAAACAACATGTATTCATTCAAATAGATTGCAATATACTAAGGTGTCTTCACATGAATGGCATGCACAACAACATTTCCGGATGGATTTTGTTAAAGGCTTCCTGATCTGTATGCTGTGAGTTTCCCAATGCAAACAGCACAAATTGAATGTCCATTGAAGCATGTGAAATATATAACAAGCAGCATACGTATATGTTTGTGGGGAAAGAAACTTTTTTGATTGTTGGAATAGACTCGAACAAATAACGACAGATTGAAGCACATAACACAAATGAACAAAACAAGATTGAAGAAACAAATAACAGATGTCTGTGCTAACCTCTTGCTCTGTTACAACATGTATTCATTCAAATAGATTGCAATCTACTAAGGTGTCTTCACATGAATGGCATGCACAGCAACATTTCCGGATGGATTTTGTTAAAGGCTTCTTGATCTTGAATCGAAACCTTGATGAATCTGCATCATAAATTATGTACCAACACACATCTAAGCATCCACATGTCAATCTATTTATTCAAGCAATCCACAATATAGTCTTAAACTATATAAATTCCAATGCATTGTAGAAATTATATGTTCTAACCCTAGAATCAAATTTCATTGTTCATCTTGAACAATGTGTTCCACTCATATGAAATGTGCTAGTGGAAAATTTTCCAAAATGGCATCATGATCATCTACCGATAACCTCCATTGTCGCTATTTTTTTTTTCTACTCTTCACTTGCTTCAACTGCAGTCGAGTTGCTATGACCAAGTGACTATATTGGGCATAAATAACCTTTGGCTGGTAATCTTGAAAAATAATATGATCTTTACATTTCTTTAATTCTTCAAAGAAATGTCCCATTAACACCATTGAACCGATTGGTTATGTATAATTTTATGGATCATTATACTCTTGCAACAGCGTCGATTTAGACATAGTGCATCGTAATAAATAATAATGCACTTTTTCTTGATTATTTTCTGGTGCAATGACAGCGAAGAAATCACCTTCTCTAACCATATCAGAGACACAATCATAATCATTATCAATCACAGCCACTTCATTGTCCATTTCCTTGTCACTCACGTTTCCAAATGGGGGCAATGGTGTCAATTGTTCAAGTTTCCATGGTTGAACAAATTTCTTAATTTGGTTTTCACATTCATTGATGGACTCTGTCTGATCAATACATATATAACAAAAGAAAGAGCACTTTCGTTTCTCAATTAAATGTATATTTGTCATGTCCTTACTCCTAATTGAGTGTAAAATTCTTATTTTAGGGATTACACTGGCATTATATGGCAATGATCTATCAACATCACCCATTGAAATATTCCAAAAGTACCTGCTTGAGAAAAACACACACATATGTATGAGTCAAATTTTGAAAAATATTAAATATTTTTTCGATAACAAAATACGTGCACATATATGTATACACAGATATATATATATATATATATATATATATATTCTTAGTTAAATGTGTATGCTTAACTATGCACATGAGCCATCCTTAGGTTTGATAGATGACTTAAATTGCCCTTGCACCAATTAACAACATCTAAAGAATTTGCAAGTCGGCAAGCGAGTGATTCAATTGATTGCTCCTAAAGTGTACGTTTTACGCATGCCCAGCCACCATCATGCTCTCCTTTTTGATGCTGTCTCGAAAGAAATTCCATGTATGTTTTGATAACATTTTCCTATGAAGACAATGTAAGGATTACGGACACCACATATCTCCACAATGGTATGATATTTTCCACTTTGGGCCTAAGCCCTCATGGCTTTTCTTATGGGCTTTACCCCAAAAGGCCTCATACCAATGGAGATATTTGTCCATCCTTATATACCCATGATCCTCCCCTCTTCTAGTCAATGTGGGACTTTGGTCGTATACCCAACAATCCTCCCCTCGAACAAAGGACCATCGAGCCTCCCCTCAAACGATTGTCCATCCGTCCACTCTCTACCAACCAGGATTCTCCGCTCCAATGCGTTGGAAGCACACGCCTTACATGGAGCACCACCTGCCTCGAGAGCTTGCTCTATCCCAGGTCAACTCCTCTTCACCGTGTTGGGACCAGGACACGTCCATGAAGAATCCGGAGCATACCGACTGTCTAACCGAGCTCATCCATGGATCCCATCGTGATATTACTGGGGCCCACCACCTTCGTTCGACATTTGAGGATTCATCCACTTAAGCAGCTATTAGGGCATGACTCGTCCACCCTTCTCAAATTCCCAGACACATATCTGATAGTGTAGTATTGTCCAATTTTGGGCTAAGCCCTCATGTGGCTTTAACTTGTGGGCTTCCCCCCAAGGCCTCATACCAATGGAATGTTGTCCATCCTCTTATATACCCATGATCCTCCCCACTTCTAGTCAATGTAGGACTTTGGTCGTATACCGGACTTTGATCGTATACCCAACATACGAGGCCATCAGGAGGTATCGAGAAAATGTTATAAACACTGAAAAAAGTTGTTACAGCAGGGGATGAAAGAGAGGAGTATGAGAATATTTAAGTAGATGCATGGAATGTGGGTTAGTTAAGGTGGAACATCAGCATCCTGCCGGCATTCTGAACCCTTTGCCCATTGCAGAATGGAAGTGGGTCATCGTTTCCATGGACTTCATTACAGGATTACCCAAAACCAAATACCAGCATGATTCTATAATGGTAGTAGTAGACACTTTAACCAAAGCTGCTCACTTTATACCAGTGAAATCTACCTTTGGAACAGCTCAAGTAGCGAATGTGTTTCTGAAGGAGATATTAAGGCTCCATGGAGTTCCTAAGGTGATTGTGTCGGATAGGGATGCTAAGTTTACAACAGCCTTTTGGAAGGGGTTATTTGGAGGAATGGGCACTAAATTGAATTTTACCACCGCTTACCACCCTCAGACCGATGGTCAAATGGAAAGAACAAATCAAATTTTGGAGGACATGCTGAGAATGTATGTGATGGATAGACCCTCAAAGTGAGAAGATTTCTTACATTTAGCTGAATTTTCCTATAATAACAGCTATCAATCCTCCATTAAAATGAGTTCGATTGAGGCACTGTATGGAAGGAAGTGTCGTACTCCTTTGAGCTGGAGTCAGCCAGAAGACAAACTGATGTTGGGACCCGATGTTTTACAAGAAATGGAAGGAATTGTCAAACAGATACAAAAGAACATCAAGACAACAAAAGATCGCCAGAAGAGTTATGCAGATAAGAAAAGAGTGCATAGAGAATTTAAAGTTGTGGAGCATGTATATTTTCGTATAAAACCCAAAAAGAGCACCCTTTATGCTTGGAGTTGTGCAAAATTGTCCCCCGGATATTGTGGTCCCTTTGAAATATTAGAAAGGGTGGGACCAGTGGCTTACAAGCTAGCCTTACCACCCCATGTTAGAGTTCATGATATATTTCATGTTTCATTGTTAAAAAGATATGTGCATGATGCTTCTCACATAGTTGATTGGAATGTTGTACAGGTGGAACCAGAAGGGAGTTGCAGGACCGCTTCAAATATTGGATTGGGAAGAAATTCGTGAGAAGCGACGTGCTTGAGTAAGGTGCAGTGGAAGCCTTTCTTGCTTGGAAAAGCTCACAGGAGCGAGAGGCGAAATGATGGAAAATATCATTTTTATTTGCCAGAAAAATAAACTCTAAGTAGTTCAATAATAACAGAGGACGGTGTTTATTTTGAAGGGGAATATACCAACACCCCAATTCATGAGATTGCATTTTAAAGTTAGATACTTGAACTTTACATCCTAAGGGGAGTGGACCCCAAAGGATAATTATTTTGTGAATGTAATTAAACATTTAATTGAGGAAATGAATAAATTATTATGGTGCAAATTGACCAAAAATGAGATGATGAGATCACTTGCTAAATCTGTGAGGATGGATGAGGCAAATATTTCCCCACAATCTTTCAAAAAAATCCTTGGAAGATAGTAAGTTTTAAATTTAGATTTTTGAGGAAAAATCTGAATTTCCCCAATGATGAGGAAAGTAGTTGGGAAGAGGTAAAAAGCTGGAAAGCTGAGGAAAAGAATAAAACAACTTTAAAGAATCCCTAAGTGGGAAGCCTAGGCAAACAGGAAGAAAAGCATCCTGAGATTCTGGACGCAGAATTAGAAACATGCTTTGGGGAACAATAGCTTAAATAAGTTGCTCTTGTACAGATTAGAGGTTAATCTGCTATAGGAGGTGATCTCAGCTCGGGGGTGAGTTCTGGGAGATAGAAGAACTCTAAGGTTGGGAGGTTGGTCTACTGCACAAGTGGTATGCCTCTGAGGAATTTATCTTATTGTTGTTATAGTATGAATTGGCTACATATAAAAACAAAATTCATTTCTAAGTTAGTCCATATTATTAGTCTACATTTAACAGAATGTAATCACCAGGTAGTAACCTGATCATTCTGTATAGTTGTAGAAGAACATCGTGTAAAGTGGAATTCCACAGAATGTTTAAACCCAGGGTTGGGCTAAATCTGAGGAAAGCTTGTTCTTTTAGGAAACATTGTGAAATTGTTTTTAATTTGCTTATGTTTCCTAGAATAATTTTATTTACAGCTATTCTAGAGAGAGAAATGACATTCCCTATAGTATACCAGAACCATAGCAGGAGATAAATTAAGACTTATACTGTCTATGAAAGAACAGAGGGAGAGAATCAATAAACTGATCTCATGTACAGCCAGGAAACTCTGTTATAATTCCAGAGAGTAAATAGTGTAAATCAATCAGATTGTGCATGAGTCACTTTGTCTAGGGGAGGAAAGGAGTACCTAGTTATAAACAAAATGTGCTAGAAACCTATGTTTTCTTGAAACTACTCTAATTTCATATC
Source organism: Pinus albicaulis (assembly GCA_034641835.2). NCBI lineage: Eukaryota > Viridiplantae > Streptophyta > Pinopsida > Pinales > Pinaceae > Pinus > Pinus albicaulis. The sequence goes on from CM076574.1 coordinate 647,429,535, forward strand.
ACTGAAATTGATTTCGTATAAGTTATAAATTAGGAGTAATCAGTTGAGAACTCTAGTAGCAAAGAGTCCATTTATTTCAATAGTATATTAACAATAGTTCTATTTTTCAAGAGGAAAAAGTGAAGGGGTCCCAATCCCATAACCAGCCTTCAAAAACATTTATTACCATGTACACAGGTAGACAAGAGCTGGGTAACTAGATATAAAATAAAATGAGAAGAAACTGAAGAATATAAAGTTATGCAGACAATTCTGGAAAATAGTTCTAGACGTACATAAATACTATCTATGATAGAAGTGAAAATAGACACATAATTTCCAGTATGCCATTCATCTTCCAGACAATTTCAATATAACCATAAACAGAGAAACTGTCGTTTGACACAATAAGATTAATATACATCAGAAGAAGAGATAGAAATTATATAAAATCTTCCTGAAAATTCTGATGATCTGGAACCATAATAGTGTTACCAAATCCTTTTTCCATGCTGACGAGCAAACTAAACAAAGTCAAATTTCATGGTATATATATATATAGAAAAAGAATTTCACACGATTTATACAGTCCCGGTAAAATTATACTGTGGCATAGTATATCGAAATTCCATCTAGCAGCATAGAAAATATATATATATCCCAAAATGTCAAAATACATAAGGAGCCTATCAGGCTGGGGTATAAAACTTGCAACCCATATCTCAACAGAACAAATCTAAACAAGCACCCTTCTGCGCAACAGTATAGGAGGTCGATATTATAGTTCGACGCCCATGAAAACGATGCAACAGGAGAAGAGCAATAAATCCCATAAGAATACCAACCTGGACGGCCAAGAGGTCCACATTAGCAACTCTAACAATTGAGAATATTGCGTGCTGCGTTTACAAGCATGCCATAACCATTCATTTACCTGTAAACGACAAAGGCAAACAAAACGAAAGGGAATTAGTCAATTGGCTCTGTCGTAGGGAACCAAGTGGAAGATGAAAATTTTATTGAGATTAAAACCATACCTATGGAGCATAAGGTTCAGACACGTCGCACCCTGCAATTCAAAATTGTATACAGAGAGGGATTAATACGAAATACCTCCGAAGAGAATAGGGAGGAAGATACAATTTCAGACAGAGACAAGACTCACAAGAATATACCTCATAAAAATCCACTAAATATTAGACGTCTGCTTGGTAGGGATGCGCATCATGCAACGCAGGAGGTGTAAAATGAACTAGTCTCGTCCTATGAAACCGCCGTGGTAGGGTAAACGAAAACCCTGAAAGAGGAACTCAACCTCATTATGGTGCTGAGCGTATGACTCGAATATCTTATGGAATATCCTAAAACAAGAAGTATTCCCCTTACTGAGGAGTGAATACATAATAAAATTCGGCGTATGGCCAGCCATGAGCAACGGCCTGAAATCATTTAAGCATACACTAAAATAAACAATGAGCGCCGAGGTAAATTACCTGATATATGGTTGATAAAACTGAAGCGCCATGGTTTTCTCTGCAACAAAGAATCACCAACCCTTGGGCCGAATGCAGAATGGTGTTGGCGCAGAGGTGCAGAACGAAACGAAGAATGCAGAAATCTGACTTCGTTCTACCATCGAGACTTATATAACTCTTTGATAACCGCCTTAACCCTAACCAAAATCGATCACCATCATCCACTTGGCAGGATCATGGAAGCCAAGCCACGGATCAAGGGTAGCTGTGGAGATTTAATACTACCGTATCGTGTTAATGGAGTGTAAGTCCAAATTTAAGGCGAATTGTCCTGCGCATAGATTGGCATGGCTGCAAGTCAAGCTAGCGCATCGACGTGGATGCACCAGGTAAGCGAGCGACGGAGTATGACGAACTCCACAAACCATACAACATTCAATTATTATTATAACATCTGACGTGGATTCAAGTTCCTCGCGGCGATGAAATTAGCAACCAAAATCCAATTCGACCATATGATCTACGTGTATATTGATTTAAATGCAAAGCACAATAATTGAAATCGATTTGAATATCCCATGTGTCGTGATGTGTGGTCACGTCAATAGGAAGATATGAGAGTTAATATCAAACACATGGAACCAATCCATTCCCAATATTATGACGGATCATATAAAAAAACAAATAAACAAATCATTCCCTCAAATTATATACCAAGATACATGGCGGAGGAAATCGTAAATATAAATAGTGGAAAGGGTTATATTAAACCATGTTTTGTTATATATATTAATGTGCCATAGGGTTACGTATACCCAATGATTAAATAAATGAGTTATGTGACCATAAGTTAAAGGCGAATTCGCAAAGGTATGTGAGACAAGTGTAAAGGCCAAAGATGTGAAGAATAGATTCACCTTGAAATGCAAATGACATAAGGTAAGAAGTAGGAGTAGAGGTGTTAATTTCGACAGTATATGATAATGTAAAGTATCATGATGAATAGGTGAACTGTCATAATAAATTTACACTTACAAGTCTGAGTTCATGAAGAAAATTTTTGTTGGGTGTGAAATTTGGAGGTACAAACTTATGCAGAGAATGAAAGAGCTCTTTGTGAGTAATATTAACGAAGCCAAGTGTAAATGGTTACTTGTGTATACATATATGAGCACATGGAAAACAAGTTAGGCATGAAAGGAAAATGATGTATATCAAATATGACTTGCAACTAAATAACTGTGCAAAAGAAATGATAAGAAATTTGTGTGATACCTGAGGATAAGAAGGAGAGGTGCCACAAGAAACATATTTCTATGAGTAATGAGTAGCGTTACTGGCATATAGATATATATGAATAAAACATAATTTAATTATGAGAATGGGGTTTTAAAGTTTATACAGTGAAAATTGAAATCGTACCTGAACAAATTGAAAATAATGCATCCACAGACTCTGATAGGAGTTAAACATTTCACTTGGTTGAATTCACAAACGCAATGCTATAAAAGGCTGAATATTGAGGACGAAAGTCATCGCCTCAGGTCAGTTAAGTTACGTACAGACATTAATCATAAAATGAACAGAAACAAAGAAATTCGAATCAAAATCAGTTGAATCGTTCTCAGAAGCCAGAATTTAAATCGACGAGGAGAAGTAACCCTCATATATCAGAATAAACCCTATATAGAAATCATGGCAAACACAATAAACTCAAGCCGTGTTACAGGCTTCTTCTCTTAAATTCATAACTAACGAAAATGAAATGAACTGCCAATACAAACTACAAAGGAGACTCCTGTAACTTTATAAGTTCAATAACATAAACATGCACTCACGATTATCATATCAAGGCGACTTCTTAACCGTAACAAAAAAAAACATGGAGAAATTTTAGGTTACCTCTGTGTATGGTGAAGGTTGCGTGACGTTGGAGTCATAGCTTGCCATTGGAGTCTAGATAGCACACCATTTTTCTTATAGTGGATGAATACAAGGAATGGTCACATGAATAGAAATACGAGCAGAGAAATGAACGAGGGTTTAAGGAGTGACACTTATAGAAAATGATTTTCATAACCTTAAGAAAATCCAACCCTCCAAGTGGCAACAATCTGTCTGTCCTCCCAAGAATCGACGATAATATATGTGATATGACACCAATCTACTTACATTAAAATTCAAGCGTACCCTTGCAGATAGAAACTTAATGTGGACTCAGATCCATAAGGTAAAAACCATAAATTATATCAAAGTTCATGGCTCGGTAATTCGAGCTACCGATGAATTTAAATTCAAACGTACTTGTATAGAAATTCGAGGATATGAAAATAAATACCTGTCAGTTTACATACATAACTTATTCAATGGAACACGAAACATTCATAGTTCTATGCTTATAGGGCACATGAAATTCATTTAAATAAAATAGAAAGGGAATTAGAATGCCATGAACACCGAATCTAGGTAACGTATGCAACCACCTTCGCAATGGCAATATAAAATTTGAAATTACAAGACAAAGATGCGTGGGTTGTCATATCTGAAAGGTATGCAATATAATTAACATGTATTTATGCAACAGAGGAGAAAATTTTATGTTAAAGTTCGATATAATATAGTCCTTCTAATAGGATTAATTATATTATTTGAATTCATAATGGATAGGTGAATTTTGACAAGGCTATAATCATAAAGGTTAAATGCTATACCAATTATAGTGGGAGTGCCATTACAATAAAAATCTAATGGGATGAACAACCATTATCATATGTAAATATGTGATGAATGTGATGAAGTATTGTGAAAGGGATAATTGTTAGTTTAAAAGTAGATGTAATTAAGGGAAATTGAATAATAGAGTTTTTAACTTGGTAAGTATATATAGAATAATAATGTATATAAAGGGTTATATACATTCGTTAAGAAGTAAAGTAACTTTAAAAAAAAAAGTTAAGTGTGGTTAGTTCCAGTGAATATAATGTATACTTGAATATTATGATACTAGAAAAAAAAAATTGGAGTAGAAAAGAGGCACATTACACCCACATTGTTGTTGTTTGGTTTTTGAAACGACATGCCTACGATATTGGTTATGTTGGTCCTTGTTGTTCCTGTTTACATGCATGTCCTATGTTGGTTATGCTCTAGTCCCTGTGTTGTAGCTTATGAATGATTTGTGTGGCCTTGATGCTGATATCTTTCGAAAATTCTATCAACATGACGTCAATTTAAAATCGTTTATTTTAATAGAAATATCCAACATCAATTCACCAAAAAAAAACATTTATAAATATTTGTTTGAAATAAATTAATTTATATATATTAAAAAAAATTGATGCACGAAATATAGATGATTTAAATTAAAAGTAAAAAAAATTATAAAATATTTAAAATCTAGAATAATATATTATTGATAAAATTATTTAAAAAAAATATAAATAATTATAATTATTCCATATTTTAAGATTTAAAAATTTAAAATATTAATAATTATTAATTATATGATTAGTATAAATTAATTTTTCCAAAATAAATATATTAATTAAAAAAAGATATAGTATATTATTCTTATTTGTAATATTAAAAGTTAACCAAATTTAAACACGTGTTGCATTTTACATTTTAAAATAGTAAAATCTCAAAAGTAATTAATATTATTTAATTAAATATCAAAAATTATTATAACATTTTTAATTATTTATATTATAATGATTAATTATAATTTATTTATAATTATTATAAAAAAATTATATAATTATATAAATTGTAAAATCCTTTCGGTAATAATCACATGCAATGGAACATGGTCGACTCATTTCGAACCAATGAGTGTGGTTCATCATTTGGACTAGGTAAGAGATCACATGACATTAAGCTTAAATAGATGTAGAAATGGCTCAACTAATCAGTAGGATAACGACTAGTTTGACTTTATCATTACATTTTATTTTTATTTTAAAATGCTTATATATTTATTTATTTTATTTTATTTTTATTATTATTATTATTATCATTAATAAACTTATTAATTAATTAATTAATTAATCAATAGTGATAATAATATGTAAATATGTATATAAATTGATTTAATTATTTATTTATTATTATTCTTTATATATTATTTTTTATTATATATTTGTTTATTTATTTATAATGAGCAAAGTCCAAGGAAAAAATTTAAAATAAAATAAAATAAAATATAAATATAAATATAAATAAACAAATAAATCAATAAAGTAAAAAAAAAAAATGTTAATAAAGAATATAAGGCAGGTATCCAATGCTTTCTATATTCCAGTTGTCATCTCTATTGAGATTAATCGATATTTTTTCAATTTCTAAGGCCTCTCTTAACTTACGATGATGAAAATGGTCGATCGTAGAAATGACCTTAGCCTCTTTGATGCAAACATGATGGTCGATCCTAGCAATTTCTTGATTACCTTTTATTATTATTATTATTATTATTTATTTATTTATTTACTTTATTTTTATTTTTATTTTTATTTTTTTTATTTTTTTATTTTTTGTAAGTTTGGTAGTACCTTTCATTTTTCACTTTTTTCACTTTTCTTTTTTTACTCCATTTTTCATCAACATGTCAAGATACATCACCCCAATTGGGGAAGGGAATTGAACTTGTGATGAGTGCTATAACAACCTGCCTCATCACCGTTTAACCAAGAACCCATAGACTTTTTTATTTTTATTTTATTTATTTTTATTTCTTATTTTTTCCTTGGACTGTACTCATTAAAAATAAATAAATAAATATATAATAAAAAAAAATATATAAAGAATAATAATAAATAAATAATCAAATCAATTTATATACATATTTACATATTATTATCACTATTGATTAATTAATTAATTAATTAATTAGTTAATAAGTTTAATAATAATAATAATAATGATAATAAAATAAAATAAATAAATATATAAACATTTTAATCTAAAATTAAAATGTAACGATAAAGTCAAACTAGTCGTTATCCTAACAGCCAGTTGAGCCATTTTTACATCTATTTAAACTTAACGTCCTCATCTGATCTCTCACATAGTCCTGATGATGAACCACACTCGTTGGTTTGAAACACGTAGACCATGTTCTGTTGCATGTGATTATTACTGAAAGGATTTTACAATTTGTATACTGGATCATAGAAGCTTAGATTCTAAAAATAATTATATAAAATTTAATGTACTTTTTATCTTTGTAATTGAAATTAATATAAATATTAATCCTTTATATATTTTTGTATTCTAAAAATTATAATAATTTCTTTACATTTAAATAAATTTTTTTTTTTTTTTTTATATATATGAGAAGAAGCAAAAATATATATTTGTAAATGGGTAAAACTGTGAAGGTGGGTTACACTTTTATGAGAATCAAAGGCGGAAAAGTCATTTTCCCAACAGTTCGGCCAAACTTTCGAAATTATTTTGGCCGAACTCATTATGCCGTTTACATTGATGGCTTATTGCTGGTGTGTGCAAATGGATTTTTGGTCGAAGATGAGAAAACCGGCAACTAAAGTTCGGTCGAACTAATAGTTCGGTTGGACTAATAGTTCGGTCAAACTTTTAAAATAATCTGGCTGAACTTTAGTTTATAAATATACTTCCCGCAGATGTGAAGAGGATTCGGGCTTATTAATGTTGTCACAACTCTATCTACTGCGTTTGCTGAGGTTGTTTTGTTTGTTGCGTTTGTTGAGGTTGTTGTGTTTGTTGCGTTTCCACAACTCTATCTATTGTGGTTCCTGAGGTTGTTGTGCTCGTTGTTTGTTGTTGCAGAGTCTTGGTGTTGCACAGGGGTGAGGAAGTGAGAAATTTTTTGGTTTTCTGTTGTTTATTTTCTTTGTGAGTTTTTTTTATTGATGTGCTGTTGTTTTAATTTTATTGTTTTGTTTTTTTGTTTGTAGGTAATTTGGAATCCATGTCCTCCACGACATCCTCGTTGATCTCCTGCTTTTCTTCTCATTGCGACCTCGTCTCCAAATTTCCAGGTTGGTACATGTGTCAAAGAATTTCCACATTCAATATTACAACACCCTATGTTAAAACATGTTAGTCTTATTTAAGGTTTCTTTTATGCATGTTTTCATGAGACAAGGTCACCCTCAAGTTTTCTTAAATTGTCTTCAAACTTTTCACAATCACCTTCAAGATTTTCTTGAACATGAAAGCATATATGCATATATGAAAAATGAACATAAAAGTAGATGCTTAACCTCATAGAAGGTGAAGGTGATGCATAAATTTTACCCACATACATTGAATACTTCATTTCATGGTTGGAAAAGGGTGTGAATCAAAGGTTTTTGCTCTTTCATTTTGTCATCTATTTAATGGATGTCTCAACAACTGTGATTTCTCAATTTTTTTGTTGCTTGAAGAAATTTTAAAAAACAATGCAGCTTATGTTTTCTCTGTTCAAAATGACATGATTGACTTCAAATAAAACAACCTTCAGAATTGACTCAAAATGTCTAGACCTTCAAGAGTACCAAGTAAAACCAACAAACAGTTCCACATCTTGAAAACGATTCCATTTAGAAAATCCAGTATTTCAGTATAGTGAAATATAAAGGGAAAGGAAGATAATATAATTTCAGTTAGGGAAGATAACGATGTCATAACATAACTTTTATATATAATTAGAATCTTCAATTCCATTGTTTTGTAGGTAAAGTACTATCTTCACATTAGAGCATTGTATAAGGTTACTCTACAGAACATCATCTACCTTTTACTAAAGCATATTTTTGTAAAGACAAATAACAAACAGAGGCTAATATTTGGATTGCACAGGAAATTCAAAGAACCTCGAAAATAGAGATTGAAACACTTATTTATTCCTTCACAACTAGGTAAATTTCATAAACAAATTATATAATCTGAGGATTTTCTTTCCTCTATAGTGTTTTTCTAGGTTGTCCAGTTTGTTAGAAATGACAAGTGGGTTGCAGAAGTAGATAACATATCCAAACAAAGAGAGTCGGAGTTTAGAAGCACCCTTGTGACATTACACATCACAAGAACAAGTTATTCACATAATATCTCATCATCATAGCTTGATTATATTTATACAATTAAGTCCATAACCATTGTCCCTAAAACAAGATTGATTTGGTCAAGTTTGATCACTCAAGTCTACCCCAAAGCAATTATACAATCCACATTTCCTGGCCCTTTTTGCACCTAGCTGGATACAATCAACTTGGGTAGAAAACTTAGTCAGTCCTATCCAACTAGTAGTATCCCCTTAGTATTGAAATTTGGGGTAACTTTAGGATGTATTACCCCAAGAGAAATCCTATTACCCCAAGGAGAAGCCAATTATCCCAAGGAGAATCCACGTTGCTCCAAAAGCGAATTTAAATTGAATAAAGGTAAATTATTATTATTGATGTGCTTAAATCGACTTGTTATTCCTCCTATTAAATAATGTGACTCAAATTAACGTTGGGCAAGCACTCATGTTCATCAAGTAGGCCTCTCTACAAAGAAACCATGTACATTTCATTTCTCCCACGAACTCATGAAGGTGTGAATTTTGACATAACTTCATCAAAAAATACCACTAGTTGTATTAGTAAGTGCATAAGATAATTTTTCAAACCATGTAAATGTGTCATTTCTCCCACAAACTCATGAAGGTGTGAATTTTGACATAGTTTAATCAACCACTGCCACTAGTCTTTTACGTAAGTGAAAACCACTACCACTTTAAGGAAAACTGTGTACATGTGTCATTTATCCCATACATGTGTCATTTCTCCCATAAAGGTTTAGGAAAACTTTAAAGCATGTGTCATTTTTATGTCATTTCTCTATCATTTATATGTCATTTCTTCCATAAACTATAAGGCAATGACATTTCTCCCATATATACTATAAGGAAAAATTTAAGGCAAACCATATACATGTTATTTGTCTCCTAAACTCTAGGCAAGGAAAAATTTAAGGTGCATGTCATTTCTAGATGTGATTTCTCCCATAAAATTTAAGGAAAACTTTAAGGCAAGCCATGCACATGCCATTTCTCCTGCAAACTTAGGGATTTCTCCCATTAATTAAAGAAAAAATTTAAGGCCTAAAGGCTGAACCTAAAGTGGCTAAACTTCCATAGGATTTTAGTCAGTGTGTTGAGTGTTAACTTCTACAAGTTCTAAAGGGAGAGTCTGTAAAATGCCAGGTAGCCTCTAGATCTCATCTTTTCTAAAAGGTGACATATCTAGTAAATGCCCCTATAGTCAATCCCTGGAACAGATCTAAATAGAATTTTTTCATTTTAATATCCATAAACCACAACCACTTTAAGGAAAATCATGTACATGTGTCCTTTCTCCCATACATGTGTCATTTCTCTCATAAACTCTTAAGGAAAACTTTAAAGCATGTGTCATTGGATTTTTCCCATCAACTTTAAAGCATGTGTCATTTCTCAATGATTTCTCCCATTAATTCAAAGAAAACTTTAATGCCTAAAAACTTAAACTAAATTAGTTGAACTTTCATAGGATAGGATCCCTCAAACTCAAGGCTTTCTCCCATTAATTCAAGGAAAATTTTAAGGGCTTAAAAATGAACCTAAAGTGGCTAAACTTCCATAGGATTTTAGTTTGTTTAAACTTCCATATGATTTTAGTCTGTCTGTTGAGTGTTAACTTCTACAAGTTCTAAAGGCAGAGTCTATAAAGGGTCGGGTAGCCTTTGGATCTCATATTTTTTGAAAGGTGACATATCCAGTAAATTCCCCTACAGTCAATCTATGGAACATATCTAAATAGAAGTTCTTCATTTTAATATCCATAAACCATCACCACTTTAAGATAAATCGTGTACATGTGTCATTTCTCCCATGAACTCTTAGGAAAACTTTAAAGTCTAAATAGAATTTTTTCATTTTAATATGCATAAAACACTACCAGATATAAATAGAAGTTATTCATTTTAATATTCATAAACACTACCACTTTAAGGCAAGACATGTACATGTGTCATTTCTCACATATGTGTGTCATTTCTCGCATGAACTCTTAGGGAAACTTTAAAGCATGTGTCATTGGCTTTCTCGCATTAACTTTAAATCACGTGTCATTTATCAATGCTTTCTCCCATTAATTCAAGGCAAACTTTAAGGGCTAAAAACTAAACCTAAGGTAGTTGAACTTACATAGGATAGGATCCCCCAAACTCAAGGCTTTCTCCCATTAATTCAAGGAAAAATTTAAGGCCTAAACATTGAACCTAGTTTGTTTGAACTTCCATTGGATTTTAGTTTGTTTGACCTTCCATAGGATTTTAGTTTGTTTGAAATTACATAGGATTTTATTCTATGTGTTGAGTGTTAACTTCTACAAGTTCTAAAGGAAGAGTCTTTAAATGGCCAGGTAGCCTCTGGATCTCATCGTTTCTGAAACGTGACATATCTAGTAAATGCCCCTACAGTCAATCTCTGGAACAGATCTAGATATAAGTTCTTCATTTTAATATCCATAAACCCCAACCACTTTAAGGAAAATCATGTACATGTGTCATTTCTCCCATAAACCCTTAGGAAAACTTTAAAGCATGTGTCATTTCTCAAGGCTTTCTCCCATTAACTTTATTTCATGTGTCATTTCTCAAGGCCTTGTCCCATTAATTCAAGGAAAAATTAAAGGCCTAAAAAGTGAACCTAAAGTAGTTTAAATTCCATAGGATAGCATCTCCCAAACTCAAGGCTTCCTCCCTTTAATTCAAGGAAAAATTTAAGGCCTAAAAACTGCACCTAAAGTAGCTGAACTTCAATAGGATAGGATCCCCCAAACTCAAGGCTTTCCCCAATTAGTTCGAGGAAATATTTAAGGCTTGAAAAATGAACCTAAAGTGGTTGAACTTCCATAGGATTTTATATTATTTGTTGACTCTTAACTTCTACAAGTTCTAAAGGAGTCTATAAAGGGACAAGTAGCCTCTGGATCTCATCCTTTATTAAGGCATGCCATTTCTAGATGTCATTTCTGCCATAAAATTTAAGGCAAAATTTAAGGAAAACCATGCATGAACCATCTATATGTGTCATAAACATCCCTTAAACTCTAGGCAATGCAATATTTTATGCATCTCATTTCTAGATGTGAATTCTACCATAAAATTTAAGTCAAACTTTAAGATAAACTATGCACATGTCATTTATCTCATGCACATGTCTCATTTTTCCCATGCATTTGCAATAAATGTTTATTTAAGGTATTATATTGAATTTTTTTTTCAAGGATAAAAAAAGAAACCCACTAAATATGGTTGAAAAATGGAAATTATGCATATATTTTTCTTGCTATCCCAATCCAGGTAAGGCAATGTTTACATACGTGCTTTGCAATATTTCAACTAGCAAGGTCATCCAAAGGAAAATGAATATACCGGGAACAAAAACAAACAACGAGGCATATTATATTGCATTGATAGAAGGCTTGGGAACAGCTAGGGAGTATGGATCAAATGGAATTGTAGTTTTCACCAATTCTGAACTTGTGTGCAACCAGATGAAAGGCGTGTACCAACACTAGTACAAAATGACTAATTAGTTACTAAAAAAAGGACTAAAATTTTCATATAAATGATAATTTTTGGGTCGGTGACCAATAGTAGCTAATTTACAGTATCTTATAAAGCGACCAACTTTTGGTCATTTTTAGCTTAGTCATAAATTTGTTATCTCAATTTTGTTCTCTAGTTGTATATTTGGTCATTAATTTTTTCACTGATTTAGTCATTAACTTAATCATGGATTTGATCATTAATTTAGCCATTGATTTTGTCATTAATTTGGTCATTGATTTAGTCATTGATTTAATCATTGATTTAATATTTTATTCGGCCATTAATTATCACAATTAATGACCAAATATACAACAAAATATATTACTATATGATCACCCGAGAAAACCAATTAATGACCAAAAATTTGGTCGTGTTATAAGATACTACAAATTAGCTACTAATAGTCACATATATGCAAATTTTAGTCATCGTTTGAAACCAATTAATGACTAAAGAAATATGACTAAATTTTAGTCGTGTTATAAGATACTCTAAATTAGCTACTAATAGTCATATATATGCAAAATTTAGTTGTCATTTGTAGTCACAAATTTATCATTTGGAGTAGTCATTTATTCATTATATAAACGACTAATTTAGTAGTTTATATTCATTTCATTTACATTAATTAATAATCATTATAAATGACTAATTTAGTCGTATATTCATTTTATTTGTGTTCATCATTAATCAATATAAACTACTAATTTGGTAGTTTTAAATTGATTTTGTGTTCATTATTAATCTACATAAATTAATTTGTATTATTTAAAAAATGTCATACAATGTGTATGTTCATCTAATATGAAATCACAAAGCCACATATTTTAATTACAATACTAAACAATATCAAGTGCAACTATAAATAATTTCAACCACTTAAATTATATTATATGAAATGTTAAAGTATTAGAATATGATTTCCCAACTTAATATTGGTTGGACTACAATTTACACATGAAATGGTGTTTCATCACTTCAAAACATTATCATTGTGTTTTCAAGGCATTGCAGGTGAATTAACCAACTCTAAAGACTTGACCATAAATCTTTGTATGTGTGTCTTATGCAGGATATTGGCTCTAAGAGTGTCACCAAATCAGTTCTCCTCTCTCTCTTTTTTCATTTGTCACTCTAATGTTATTTCTCTCCTATTTTTTCAATTCATGCTTCTTACCATCAATACCGAGTTCTGTAAACAAAAGAAGATACAATGCAGAGTGTAAAACATCAAAGACAATGAACACTAGAATGTAAACTAAATTAGACTATAAATAATTTATACAACATATACCTCAACATCAGCAATGTCAAAGGTATTTTTCCCCATACAAGTAAGAAACTCGAACAAATTTTCTTCATTGTTGCAATAACTGCCACTATAATGTGGCTAGATAGCATGTATAAACAAAGCAAATAAAATATCACCATATATAGAAAATAACACCTTAGTGACTTAGTATTCAATTTTCAAGGAAAGCTTAGGAACAATCATGTCAACCAAGCTATATGCTAAAAATCTCAAGTTGTAGATAACTTGTGAAAACAAATAATCTCAGGTGTGATGTTTAATCCTTGTCATTTTATTCAAAACAAAATTTCATTTTCTAACGCATGAACTTAGTCAAGTATATAAACAACATGTAATCAAATAACAACATGAAAGTAACTTTTTATGATAGTCATGAAAATATTTTAACACAAAATAGCTATAATGATTCCAATCAATATAATGTAATACTAATTTCATCTTCAATCTTTGGTTGTTTTTTAAATATAAATGGTACTAATTATTTTCAATTTCATAGTTAAAATACAAAACAAAATCAAAAGAAAAGCCCAAAATACAATCAAACAATAAAGAGAGGATGTCATGGAATGGAAATTGCAATTGTAAAAAAATTGTTTACCTGCACACCAATGTGATGTCTGGCATTCCTAAAGCATTTGATTGCCAAAAATAATAACCATGAGGTTAAATAATGACAACATTAAAAACCATAAGAATTCCTACTAGAAACATTTCCAAAGTCGATGGCTTAGGTGTCTAAGTGATCTCTAACAGCGAATGAACCATATCTAATACGTGATATGCATCATATCCTTGTCATTTTTCCAATCGAATTTCCTATAACCTACCCACAACAGATTCAAGTAACAATCAAACAAAGACATTAATATTCGTTTTTATCTTTTATATCTATAAAATTTGAATCACATTTGTTTCATGAACATATTAATTCATATTTAAAGCCTTCCTGACATATGATAAAGTATCAATCAAATAGGACATCAGAAAAATCGACCTCAATGATGTCCTCAAACAATTTCTACAATATCAGTTTTTTTCTTGTTGTGATATCTTGGGTGGAAAAAAGAACATATCTACAAAAGAAAATTGCATATATTTCTTATGGTCAAACTTTGTATATGGTCTATTCTTAAGCTATTCTTTAAGATGTTCCTCCGCTTTTTCCAAAGTGAATTGTAGCTTGGTTAAACATGCATCCTTTCATTTAGCATCAATTTCTGCAAGATGAATGTACACATTATTCTTTCCCATTTCTGAACATGCTACATATGATAAATTGAAAGTCGCATAAAACCAAGAACAAACCATTTTCTAACCAAAACAAACAAATAAATAGTGTCTCTAATAAAAATTCAATATAATATTAAAAAATTAAAAGAGATTGGACCATGTTTGTTGTTTGACTTTGCCTATTTTTGTTATGAAAGTGCTCGAGCTTCAAGAACCAACAAATGTGAGGGAAGTCGTAAATGTGAGAAAATTATGTTGGCCTAATTTGTAGACTTCTTCAAAATGATGTGAATGATGTCATTTTTAGATGTGGTAAATCTCATAATAAGAAATGGAATGTATTATAATAAATTACATTGCAATTACTACCATGGTCGTCCACTAGTTATAGGTCTTCAGTATGTTAATCTTGATGATGAAAGAGAGATGGCAACGATGAGTATGGGTGGTCCTAGTTTGTATGGTTGATATCTTCAAACCAAGGTCGTCATCCCAATGAACCTAGGTTCTAACATGGTAAACCTGAATCTAGTCTGCACCCAATTTCATTCCATCATACTTTGTCAAGACTCAAGAGGACACAATGATCATTCAGCTTATAGTAATGTTTCTTTTGAGGTTATAAATAAAGCTTATCCAAATCAAATGGATTTTTGGGCCCCAAGAGATATGGATAATTGAAATGATAACAATTATATGTTTTTCCCCAAGATTCAAATGTAGGGATACATTTTGTGGATTTTACTAATACATAGAATGAGAGAAATAATCCATGAGGAGAATCTACTAGTCATTGTGATTAGGTAAATACTCGGAGATAATAAAACTATTTAGGTTCAAATCAAAGATGGTGTTGGTTCTTGTAGATCCTCAGTTGTTGGTAGTTTTTAAGGTACGAATTTAGTTCTTCAAGGGTGGGGTCCTTCAGGATAATTGCATCTATTTTGGTCATATCACCCAAAAGTAAAACATAATCAACAAAGAGTAAATATGTCAAGTTTAGGGCAAATCCTATTTGTATAATTGTCAAGCTTATAGTTCCTTTTTACTCTATTTTAACTCTTTTGAGACCACCTATTCTATAGTAAAAAATGGCAGACTAGCCATTAGTCATACCTACCCATGGTTTCTTGTAGGAATGATAGAAGAATAGGCTGATCCATTAATTAGAATTGCACATATATTGAGGAAATACAATTCATTATCTATCAACCAATTGCACATTGAACCATATATGAATGAGTAGCCCTAAATAAGGCCAAGTTTCTGTATCATATGTGAAAAAAAACTATGTTGACCTTTATAGAATTCTTCAAAATTATGTGAATGATGCCATTTTCGGATGTGGTAAATCTCATAATAATAAATGGCCACATCGGATGTAGAGATTAAATATAAAAACTTGTGGACATGGCATGTATTCTAATAAATTTCATTTCAATGACTACCATGTTCCTCCAGGGGTTAGAGATCCTCAATATGTTAGTGTTGATGATGAAAGAGAGATGGCAACGATAAGTATGAGTGGTCCTATTTTGTTTGGTGGTTATCTTCAAACCAAGGTCATCATCTTAATGAACCTAGGTTTTGAGATGGTAAACCTGGATCTGGTCCTCACCCAGTTTCATTCCATCATACCTTGTCAAGACTTAAGAGGACATAATGGGCATTAAACTTATAATAGGGTTGTTTTTGAGGTTATATATAAAGCTTATTAAAAGCAAATGGATTTTTGAGCTCCAAGGTATATGGATAATTTAAATGATAAAAATCATATGTTTTTTGCCCAAGATTCAAATGTAGGGATACATGTTGCATATTTTACTAATAGAGATAATAAGAGAAATAATCCATGAGGAATATTTAGGTTCAAATCAAAGATGGTGTTGATTCTTGTAGCTCCTCAGTTGAAATCATATGTGATTGAGGAAATATGATTATATTGAAAACATCATAATATCCTCATTTTGAACTATAAAAAAGAGATCAATTATGATCACCTTGAATATTTTCTTTAACATTTTACTACACCATTTTTCAAACTTTTTGTAATTTTCTGCGTAATGAGCTTTGAAACTTTTGGCCCTTCTGTAATTTCAAATTTCACGCACAAAGATACTATGGATTAAATATTACTCAAAATAAAATGCATGTTAGTCCCCTAAATTTCATTCTTTTTTACCATTCTTCCTTTCCCAAATCGTAATCATTTACCCTGTTTTACCTATCTTATGTGCCCTCATCCTGCGCTAGTGCGAGATCGATGACACATTTTTCATAAACTTCATATTTTACATTTTTAACTCATCTTAGCATTTATTAACTATCTATTATGTGATTTCTTACTTAGAATTACTTTCGTAACTTATCGTTACCTCCTATGCTATTTAATAGATGATCACTTATCTTGATCGCTAATTTTTAGTGCATAACAGATCCCGCACTAGCACTAGTGCTATAAATCTTGGCAGCAAATCTGAATCACTTGGGTTGCCACCTATTTTGTATACGATCAATGAGGACATATCCGAAGGCAGTCGAGTCCTAGCTATGACAGCAGTTAAATCGAGAGTAGCTGAGATCAGACTTAAGAGAGACGAATAGCTGGAGAGAGTCGCAACCTATTTTGTTAAAAGCGATTTAATTCTGAAGGCCGAAAGCTTATTCTGCAATCGATTATGTAATTTCTTATAACAATTTCTGTAATTGGCCATGTAATGGTAAACGATCCTTTTGGCATGTGGCCAAAAGGATCGATATAAGAAGAAATGTAAATAGGACAAACTATTCAATGTTTTTAAGAATTGAATAGATCAGAGAATAGAACCAGGAGGCAGTAACATGACTGTCTTGTGTTATCACCCAAATCTAGGCTGGATATGTAATCGCGCATGTAATTTCTTTAAGGATATAATAAGAAGATATCGGCCTCATGTTTTGTACATTTTATCATTTGGATTAAATAGTTGATGAGTTAATACTGAGTAGCATTCTTGTTTGAAAGGGAGATGCGTTGGTTGGCTAAGGACCCAGCCAACCCAACACGTTCTCCCTCCTTTTTGTTATTGTAATTTATGTTTTAAATTTTCATGTGCGATTTAATTTACAGTATTTGAATTTTTGTTCGAGTGGAAACAGGTCTGCTACATGAAATAGCTAACTTACTTTTTACATGGTTGATTTCTTTTCCTTGCCTGGTTCGAGTAGGAGGAGTTACCTGCCCCAGTGCACATTGGTGTGCTATTCACTTTCTGCATGATTTGGTTTATTTCCTCTGCCTAGTTCATTCCTGCACCAGTGCACGTTGGTGTGATATTCATTTTATGCACGATTTGGTTTATTTCCTCTACCTTGTTCGTTCCTACACCAATGCATGTTGGTGTGCTATTTATTTTCTGCACATTGGTTTGGTTTCTCCCTGGTGCAAGCAGGAGAACTATTCTTGCACCAGTGCTAGATAATATGATGCAGCAAGCCTTTACAGATTACTTCTAACAACTTTCTTTCTTTCAGTTATATCTTAATTAAAAAAGACTGTTTTCTTATTTTCAACAGATATTCATCTTTACTGATATATGATTTGGTTTTATCACACTACAGTAATGAATCATTGATTTCAAGGATGAAAAGTTAAAGTGCAGGAAGCTCAGATCGAGTACAAGAACTAGTTTCTTGGTATTGGATCTGAGTGATGTGGACTTGAGAAAGTTCAAAGCCCTTGCACGAGGAAAAGAATTTTTTAGTAAATACATTACCTTACACTTTTTGAATAAATCGTTGTTCCTTCACTAGTGCAAGATCGATTTTCGCAAGAAGGATATCTCTACATATGCAGGATTGAAGGGGCCCATTTGTCAAAAACTGCTAAGGTGTCTTTGCTGAAGGAAAAACATTCTCAGTAGCTAATCAATATTTAGCTAGAGTGATTGCTCCTCTTTATTTCTGAATCTCTTTTGCAAGTACATTTCTTCTTGTTCTAGCCTCACATTGTTTTGATGGTTTGAGTTTCCTCTTTCTTTTCTAAAGTTTGATTCTGCAATTCTTCTTTTCAAAAGTAGGAGTTGATATTAGAAATATTCATACCATCTCTGGCATTGCCTGTGCTTCGTCTCTAAGTTTACGAATTCCCCGGGTTGACAATTAAGTGTTGAGGATTTTAACTTAAGCGTAATTCCTGCACCCAACATTTTGGGGCCATTGCCAGGGAGGTGATTTGATTTTGTAAGAATTTTCTAATTTTATAATAGAGGTAAATTTCCTTTATTTTTTCAAGTAATTTTTTTGAAGGAGTTTTTACTGGTGTTGATTGATTTCTGACAGCATTTTTACTAGAAATTGTTTTGATATTTTTCTTTCTTTTTTGAGATGAATGCCTAGGAAAGGTAGGGGTTCGAAGCCCACTAAGGACCAAAATAATTTTTCTCACATTAGGTCTCCTTCTACAAATAGGAAGCCCAATTCAATCCAAACCCATCACGCAGGAACAATCCACCTAGATTCTGGTAATAATAGCTCGGGTGTGGATGAACCTGTGGAAAGCGGTATAAGAAAGAAGGAAACAATGATAGACTAAGGATATAATTTGGAAGGGACTGGTGACAACCAGGTAAGTGAAGGAAAATATATTTTTTTGTTTCTAATTGTGGATCCTGATACTGTGTCACAGATGAAGTATATTCCACCGTCAGCTCTCCCTCATTTCCATGGTAAAGTTCATGAACATCCCGAATCTTTTCTATTTGAGTTTGATATTTTGTGTAGAAGTTATGATTATGCAACTGAGGCTCAGAAGTTAAGATTATTTCTTGTTACCCTCAAGGAATCGGCTTTACACTGGTTTATGGGGTTAGGAGGAACCACCATAGCTTCCTCGGACTAGATGAGGAGGGTATTTTTGTCTAAATATCAAGAATATTGTAAAACTCGAGACATGTGGAATGAAATTTTTACAATCACATAAGATGATGATGAAATGTTTGAGGACTATTTGGAAAGATTTATGTATATTTTACAAAGGGAAAAATTTAGGCTTGATCCCAACACTATCAGAACCTTGTTCTTAAGAGGACTTACTGATAGTGCTAGAAACAATTTGAATATTTTAGGGCAAGATGATATTTCTTAGCAAAATTTTCAACAAATTTGTGAATTATGCTAGAAATTTTCAAGAAATTAGTATTGATCCGGTAGAGGAACTCAAAATAAAAACAGAAATACTGAATCTATTGATGCTATGATTATTGGATAGGAAAATAAAATGGAAAACATGAAAATTGATATAATGAACACTGTTACTAAACAGTTAGACTCTTTAAAATTTCAACAAAAGCTTATGAAGGAACAAGAGGCATTATGTATTTTATGTCCTAAATGCAAAGACAATAATCCCCCTAAAGAATGCTCTCTTAACTTGAAAGAAACTAATAAGTGTGTTATTTGTGCAGAAGACAATATCACAAAAAAATGTCCCTTTATACCTGGACTTAAAGCAGTATTCACAGGGGGGCAGCCTGAAGCTGAAAAATTGTATGCTATTGGAGCAAGAAGAAATTGGCCTCAGGTAGGTGCAGGTATGGCTCCTGAATTTTCTCCACACTATTTCAGTTATAATCCACATGCATATTCATATCCTATCTCTCATCAACAATGGGATTATGGAAATTAGTATCAGCATGGGCAACCTTCCCAACCATGGCAACAGGGTTGGAAAGGCCCAACTCATTCTCCATATTCCTACCAGCCACCTATGCAACCATATCCATCTACACATGTACCTTATCCAATGCCTCAACTTCCAAGTCAGACCACCCCATTACCTTTACCTCCACCCTTCCGACCTCCTCAGTTGCCTGCTCAACCTATGCCCAATCCTAATAATAATAAAGCAGTGCAAATGATCCATCTAACAAACCGGCCGTTTCCATTCGAATACCAGTCTATTCCAGTTGGAGTTCATGATATTCAATTAAGATGAAGAAGGACTGTAATACCAGAAAATCAGAAATAACCTATGGTGATTGTTGAAGAGAAAGGAGAAGAGGAAACTCTTAACCATTCTTTGAAAATTGTCACTAAGCAGCCCTTACCCTCTGAGTCCCTGCCATCTTCTTCCAACCAGCCTCCCTTTCCAGAGAGGCTAGTAATGGAAAGAAGAGAACCTGTTTCTGAGACTAATTTGGAATTAGAACTACATAATATTTTCATTAATATACTTTTCTCCAAGCCAGTAAAGAGATCCCCACTTGTACCAAGATTAGTAGGGAACTCTATCTCAAGAAACCCAAGAAGAAGATATTGGAACCCCAAACTATTCAATTTGTTGGTAGGGCAGCAGAGTTGATGACGGGATGTGTGTCTGTGGAAAAATATACTGATCCCAGAAACCCTGTTGTCACAATTCAGATTGGTAATGTCCTTGTCTCTAATGTTCTTATAGACCCGGGGGTAGCCATTAATGTAATGACTAAGAAAATTGTGGATCAAGTTCGGTTATCTCATCTTCCCCCTACTCCCACTGTTCTTGAATTAGCAGATAGGTCCAAAATTAAGCCTGAAGGAGTATTGGATGATGTGATCATCTCATTAGATTCTTGGGAATATCCTACTGTTTTCATTGTGCTTTAGCCAAAGAACCCGGTAGGAGGACATCCCTTGATCTTGGGTCGACCATGGCTTGCTACAGTTGATGCATATATTGGATGGCATTCCGGAGATATGTATATTTCACATGGAGATTCTAGGAATAATGTTACCTTATACCCTCCTGCCAAATCCATTCAAGACCTTTGAGACACTTTATTGTTGGACTAAAGCAGTGATGAGGAGACTCAGTCTATTTCTCTTATTCATTATTATACTGGGTCTTCACAAGAAGATGAGATTCAATATTTCCTGAACAATCTAGACACCATGCCCAAATTTGAGCCTTTGAGCTAGATTTTTAGCGTAGATTTCCAAGAAAACCATGATTCTCACTCTTCTATACTGTTGTCTTTGACCACTCCTTTAAGTACTCCAGAGCCTGATACTACTCTTGTTGAGATTATTCCTGGTAAGTCTTTGCATATCAGTTCATATTTAGACTCATCTCAGCAAGAGCAGCTTGTGAATTTGTTGCAAAACCATCTTAGTGCATTTGCTTGGGGCTATGAAGACATGAAGGGTATCCATCCTGAAAGTTGTGCACATCATATCTATATTCAGGAAGGAACCCGACCTGTCTAACAACCCCAAAGATGAATGAATCCAGCTCTAAGAGATGTTGTGAAATAATAAATACATAAACTTTTAGATGTTGGTTTTATCTATCCTATTTCTGATAGTCAGTGGGTCTCTCCATTAGTGCTAGTACCTAAGAAAGATGGAAGGTGGTGTATTTGTATTAATTATCGTGAATTAAACAAATCCACTCTCAAATATTACTTCCCTCTCCGTTTCATTGACCAAGTGCTTGATACCCTTGCAGGGAAGAAATATTTCTCCTTTTTGGATGGTTTCAGTGGCTATAACCAGATACAGATTACACCCGAAGATCAGGATAAAAATACCTTTACATGCCCTTCGGGTACATTTTCTTATAAAGTGCTTCCCTTTGGATTATGTAATGCTACGGCTAGATTTCAAAGGGCCATTTCGGCTATTTTTGCTGATCTTGAATTTGTAGAAATTTATATGGATCACTTTTTTGTGTTTGGTAATTCTTTTCAGGAAGCTCTCGAAAATTTGGAGAAAGTACTTCTTTCTTTCCAAGAAGCCCACCTTGCTTTGAGTGACAAGAAATGTAGATTAATGTGCAAATTAGGAGTGGTACTTGGCCATCTGATTTCTCACAAAGGTATCTAGGTTGATCCCGCAAAGATCAAAATAATTCTACATCTTCCTGCACCAAAAACTCAAAGGGAAGTAAGAGGTTTTTAAGGACATGCCAGTTATTATAGAAGATTCATTGAAATTTTTTCCAAGATAGCTGCTCCTATTTTCCGACTTCTAGCTAAGGATAGTGAGTTTTCTTGGTCCACAACTTGTCAACAGTCTTTTGAAGCATTGAAGTTAAAGTTGGTATAGGTGCCAGTTTTGAGAGGTCCAAACTAGTCCCTGCCTTTTCACATTTCTTCCGATGCTTCAGACCTAGATGTTGCCGCAACTTTGGGACAAGAGGAAGACAAGAAATCCTATGCTATTTATTATATTAGTAAGAATTTTTCTTCTGCTGAATTAAACTATACAATTACAGAGAAAGAGTTTTTAGCTGTAATCTTTGCAATTAATAAGTTCAGACACTATATCACAGGATATGGAGTATTTTTTCAAACTGATCATTCCGCGATTAAATACTTAATGAAAAAACTATTGACTAGTGGTAGAGTGACTAGGTGGTTGCTATTGTTTCCGGAGTTCAATATTACTATTGTTGATAGACCAGGAAAATCGAATGTTGTAGCAGATTTTCTTTCTACACTAGATAATCCTAGTGACGTAACTCCTGTTAATGATGATTTTGTAGATGAACATCTTTTTGCTGTGTCTACAGATTCTCCGTGGTTTTCTTACATCACTAATTATTTGGTTACTGGAAAAACACCACCTCACTTGCCCGCCCATGAAAAGCGGAACATTATTCAGAAAAGTGCTGCATACTCCTGGATTCAAGGAGACCTCTTTTACACTGGTCCAGATTTGATTATCTGTGGATGTGTAAGAGAGGAGGAAGTGTTTGACATATTGAAATCTACTCATGATGAACCTTGTGTAGGCCACTTTGCTGACAAGTGAACTTCATATAAAAGATTGCGTTCTAGCTATTTTTGGCCTTCCTTGTTTAAGGATGCCAAGTAGTATGTCAGGCGATGTGATAGTTGTCAACGAATGGGCCAACCTAACCAAACCAATGAAATGCCTTTATACCCTCAAGTTATGATTGAGGCATTTGAAAAATGGGCTATTGATTTTGTAGGGCCAATAAATCCAACATCATTAGGTAAAAAGCATATTTTGGTCTGTACAGATTTTGTTACAAAATGGGTGGAAGCTAAAGCTATTTCTTTTTCTACGGAAAAAGTTGTTTTTCATTTTCTCTTTTTCTGAAATTTTTACTAGATTTGGTGTGCCTAGAGAAATTGTTTCTGAAAATCATCCGTAGTTTATTTCTAATCTAGTACAGGGAGTGTTGGAGCAATACAAGATCTGGCACCAGAAGTCTACACCGTATCACCCTCAAGCAAATGGCCAAGTGGAATCTACAAACAAGGTGATCGAGCCCATTCTCACAAAGATGGTGAATATGCATCGAAAAGATTGGGCTGAAATATTACCAGAAGCTTTGTGGGCATACAGAACCACTTGGAGAAATATTACAGGGTACACACCATATGATCTGGTATACGGCAAACAGTTTCTATTACTGATTGAGTTCTAGATCAAAACATTCGAAACTGCAGTTCAGCTAGGACTCGATCTCTCTGAGGCACAAAAAAAACGTCTTCTTTAGTTAAATGAGTTAGATGAATTTTGTAGAGATGTTGTTCAGAAAAACATATTAATCCAGCAGCAATGGAAAAGGTGGCATGACAAGTCCATTCAGAAAAAGCAGTTCCAACCAGGTGATTGGGTACTCCTTTATGATTCTAGATTTAAATTTTTTAAAGGGAAATTCCATACACGTTGGATGGGACCATATGAAGTAATCCAAGTATTTTAGAATGGAGCTATAGAAGTCAAAACTATTGATGGACAGGATACAGTATTGTTGGTAAATGGACATAGATTAAAGAAATATTTTCAACCACTTGCCAAGAAAGATTTTACACAACAAGTTCAGCAGCAATTTGGAATAGTAGTGGTAAATGGTAATACCAACCTCTTGAAAATTTGAATCCCTCTTCTTTGAAAAAAATTAACAAAAATAAAATAAAATAAAAAGTAAGAAAAAATAATTTCCTGTAATTATGAAAATCAGTCTGCTGACATGATTGCAGAAGGATCAACCTAAAAACCAACTTGCTGGCAAGAAGATCAAAAATTTCTAATAAAAAGATAATTTTTCTTGATCTTTAGATATGATAGTAACCACCGAAGTAAAAGAAGGTTCAGTAGAACCAACCTTTATACAATTGGGGTAATTAGCATGGGTATTTTTTTTCCAGGTAATGCTTAATTCTCACTGCAGTTATTTTTTCTTGCACCAGTGCAGGCAGACCTTCTAGAAAATTTTCTGTCTGTCTTCATATCCCATTTCATAATTTTCCCTTAGCTTTCTTCTCGGAATCCTAGTATAATTAACCTTCCCATATTCTTGTAAATTCACTCTATCCGCTTCGAAGAAATCCCACTTTAACCCTCAAATTGTTTTCCCCTATCCCACTTCTATTTTCCCTCTTTTGGTACTTTCCTAGAATCCCTGTGATATAATTCCTTCCCATTCTAAAATTTCCTTTTCCCACTCCCTTATTCCCTCATGAAGTTCTTTGCAGGATCTTACATATAAAGAGCAGAAGGTTGTGCTTTGAAGCATCAAAGGGAGAAGAAAAAATTAGAATAAGTTAAATAAATCATGTGAAATCTAGCCTATATTTTAATTCTTTATCTTAACATTATGCTTGCACTAGTGCAAGAATATTGTCCTATAAATATGAGAAGAAAGTACTAGCAGAATGATGTGATTTACGCGGTGCAAAGATCAATACAAGCATACACCCTATCAATAGCAGTACAAGTTATCATATGACATAAGAAAGTATTCATGATGAAAAGCTATATGATGTTTTTCATATCATTGATAAGCGGTTACGCTATTATATTACTTAGGAGGAAATTCGTTGAAAGTACAAAGTTTTTTAAGTAGGTATCATGATATTTTTAAATGAATGCTAAGTTTTTTTGTAATTATTAAGGAATGTGAAATCGTGTAATTTTTATTTGCATATAATCCACCCCATTCAGCCATAATGTGAAATGTCCTTCACTCATAACTCCCCATGCTCCTACCTTCATTCCAAACATCCCGTCATTGCTGTATGTAACCGTTAAATCACCGTCGCGCGTACCAATTGAGCCTGACCAGAAATGATGAGTACCTATGGCAGGTAAATTAGAGACATGATGGACGAACGATTAAATCCTTATTTATGAAATTTAATCCCCCTGTGTTGCATGCAAGCCTCAGAACTCATTGTTCATAGCCGATAGCAGCAATGCTGCCCGTCCGAAATGAACCTCTGTCTCTCAGCAAGAATGAGGAAATTGCCAAATTTCGTAGTTGTCTTCGATTGTTGCGGAAGTCAAGATTTCTACAGTTCCGACAAAAGTTCAATGGGTATGACAGGGATGTCACTTTACAATTTGTAAGAAGATTTAAAAACGGCCAAGTGAGAATTGGGCCACTCAAATTCAAAGTCACAAAGAAATTTGTAGCAACAACAACGAGTCTAGAGAATATGGGAGTGGAATGGTTCAAGAAATCGAAGATGGAAGGTAAACGCTGGCAGTTTTTTGTCACAGATAAGAAGATGGAAGTCAATTGAAAACACGGAGTTCCACACAAAGCCCTGTTAGGTCAATGGCAGGATCTCTTGTTTGTTTTGCAGAAATTTGTGACCTGCGAAGGGAGATACACCTGTACCCTGGTGTATCATTTCAAAATTCTACAAAATTTTTAAGGAGGCCGACACATTCGTTGGATGATGAACTTCCCCTAATTTTTGCTCAAAAGTTTGGAGAAAATGGCTAGAAGTGTCCATGATGGATGGGAGGACTAGGCTAATGCACGATTATACCACCACGGCCTGATAAAAATATTTGTCTTAAAAAACCTAGAAATTAGAGGTATAACATGGGAAGAGCTGTTAAAACAGTTGCATGGAAACTCGGCGGAGGAAGAGAAGACATAGGCCCCTAGTACAAGAAAGGGCCTGAAGAGAGGCAAAAAAGGAAGTCCTTCTCGTAGTAGTCCAAAAAGGAGGCGAACAGAGAAATCAACGAAAGGGAAGGCTTCGTCTTCCACTAAGGAAAAAACTGGTGCACTTGATGGAGAAACACCTTCTACACAGGCACAGGCCTCTGAGCACGACAGGTTGTCAGTTCGTGCAGATGCTGTGAATATTGCATAAATTGGGGACGATGTTCCATTGGAAAATCTTATTAGAAAGCCCCAAAATAAGAGGAAAGTTTCAAATGTAGAAAAGGAACCACAACCCCCACAGGGTATGGAACCCCATCCTGCACCGCTACAAGAAGAAGTCGCGACCCAAGAAGAAGAACCAGAAATTGAAGGAGGAGCTGAAGAAAAGGAGGATGCAGAAGCACCTGAGGAAGAAGCACGTGAGGAAGAAGAACCTAAGGAAGAAGAACCTGAGGAAAAAAACCTGGAAGAGGAAGAGGAACCGTAGGAAGAAGAGGAACTTGAGGAAGAAGGATTAGATGAGGAACTGGATGAAGATGAACCAGAAGAAGAACCTGAGAAAGAGGAACCGAAAAAAGAAGGACTGCAGGAAGAAGAGTTCCTTGATGAGACCATGGTAGATATAGAAGTTCCAGAGCCAGTGACAGCCCCTGTTGAGACAGAGGAAGGAAAAGAATTGGTGACTCCTGTTTCTCTCATAGAAGAATTATAACTCCAAGTACAAAACTTCGAGCAGCTTCTAACCAAAGAACAAGAGGAGAAGGAACAAAGCAGAGGAGAATTGATGGCAGAGCTCAAACAAAAGAAAAGTGAGGTTAAATTTTGGAAATATTGGGCTGGAATTTGTTTCAGGTGGTTAGAAAAGGTTTCAAAGAATTTAAGGCATATCAAGAGCAAGAAGACCGAACCAGTGCAGCCTGAGGACAACATGCCAGAACAGGACTGAGTTGAAGTATTTAAAAATTTTGGTTTTTTTGCAGAGGTAAAAAAAATTTGTATGAGGACACACAACAATTTAGGGATGGGAGGATGTTAGTCCCCTAAATTGCATTATTTTTTACCATTCTTCCCTTCCCAAATCGTAATCATTTACCCTATTTTACCTATCTTATGCGCCTTCATCCTGCACTAGTGTGAGAATGATGACACATTTTGCATAAAATTCATATTTTACATTTTTAACTCATATTAGCATTTATTAATTATCTATTACGTGATTTCTTACTTAGAATTACTTTCGTAACTTATCATTACCTGATATTCTATTTAATAGATGATCACTTATCTTGATCGCTGGTTTTTAGTGCAGAACTGATGCCGCACCAGCACCAACACCATGAATCTTGCCAGCGAATCCGGATCACTTGGGTTGCCACCTGTTTTGTATACAATCAATGAGGATATATCCGAAGGCAGCCGAGTCCCAGCTATGACAACAGTTAAATCAAGAGTAGCTGAGATCGAACTTAAGAGAGACAAACAACGGGAGATAGCCACGACCCATTTTGTTAAAAGCGATTTAATTTTGAAGGCCAAAAGTTTATTCTTCAATCGGTTATGTAATTTGTTATAACGATTTTTGTAATTGGCTATGTAATGGTAAACGATCCTTTTGGTATATGGCCAAAAGGATCTATATAAGCAGAAATGTAAATAGGAAAAATAGTTCAATGTTTTTAAGAATCAAATAGATCAGAAAATAGAACCAGGAGGCGGTAACAAAACTGTCTTGTGTTATCGCCCAAATCTGGGCTAGATATGTAATCGCGTATGTAATTGCTTTAAGGATATAATAAGTGTTGGGAAAAATACTAAAAGGTGGGGTGAATCAATATTTAGAGCTGACTGAAAAATTATCACTTTTTGTTCCTCTTAAACCCATATGTTACTGTACTGAACCCAACTCGCATATGAATGTGGATATCCTTAAGAAAACTTGCATATGTCCAGAGATATTATTATACGTTTAATTCTTTACTTAGATCATTGCATCATTCAGTCATCATATGTTTAGTAAGCAGTAAGCATGTGCAGTAATAACAGAATAAACCATCACACATAAGCAACACACATGAACACCAATATTTAAGGTGGAAACCCAATTTGGGAGAAAACCACCGTTGTTGTCGTCTCTATCTTCAATATTTATTATAAAGAAAACTTCTTACAATTTTGTACTGGTGCAGAATCATACCAGCACATAGGCACCCACCTGCAGAAAGGCTACAACCTTCTCTCGTTCTCTAGCCACTACTGGAAGGGAGCTCCAACCCCCTGATTTTAACACTAGTTTCTACTAGTAGGATACTTCCACTTTCATAAAGAAGGTTTCAACCCTCAGATCCACCAGATTTCTTCAATTTCTTCATCAGACTTTCGTCAGGTCTTCATCATTTCTTTTGCCAATCATCGTAGAGATTCATCATTTCTAGATCATATCCATAGGTGCATCATATATGTAGATATATCTTAAAGAGATTTATTTATTAACAACCCTTCCACATGCACACCCTGTATTATGATCCTCTTCTCCTTATATAGTTTAGCCTTTATCAATACCATGATTCAAAACCACTCAACCGCTAATGGTTTCCTGGACGGGATCAAAATAGGTAATCCAGCGGGGTCTACCCAAGCCCCAAACAACTTTTCATTGTTTTATTTTCTTGATATGACAATTAATTAATCTAAGGCTTTTTAATATCTCCATCTGATATTGAGATATTAATCCAATTCCCCCTTTATTTGTTACAAACATTAACGTGCTGCTGACTTATATAAAAACCCAGTAGTAATATATATCCATATAACCTTTCGGGCCCTTCAATAATATTTAATCTTCGACTTGGGGGTGAATATCCCGGCATAACACAACAACGTATATTGAACCAATAATGTGAAGGGAAATCGGGTCCCACACCCTTAATACATGACATAATACTTTGGGTTAAACCCGCAAACCTCAATACATGTGTATGGGCCCCAACATTAACGGTCGTCTCCATTCGACGGTTGTTATCGCGTCGTGCCACCTCATTTGATCGGACAGATATCACTCGACGAAGACGCGCGAACAATAACATGCGATGGCCGCCACACTTTGGTTAACCTTCGCACATCTTCCTCATACGACCACCGTCCGATGGCTTCCCTCCAGATCGACGGTGCTCAACAATATCGCGCGGCATCCTTGGTCGAATGTTAACGTGCAATGGTGCACAGTGATGGCGGTTTTGTAAATATGCTCAGGGACACATTTCACTTGTTCTATGGAATTGCTCCCAACCTATTGAATATCGCTTGCCCGTCGAGAGCAGTGCGATGAAAACTGGAAACCCCCTTCACTGTTTATTCCACTCGTGGTTCCTCTCCTTCACTCAAGGTTCCATCCATATTTATTCCGCCAGTGCTACGTTTCTCTACGAAAGCATAACTCTATTTTAATCATTCTTCCTCCGCGTTATCAGTTCATATAACCATAATATTGTTATACAAATCCAATGAAATCCTTATGGACTATTCGACTCGGTTCTTTTGCATTCAACAGGGACACCTTTCTTTGTATTGTCTAACACATGCGGAATGCACTATTACTTTGACTGATAGAGCTTATGTGCCCTGCACACACAGAGGACGTCCGTGGCTCACTCTCCCAACAGGACTTCACACAGAGTTTCAGGGCATTCCCTACAAGAATTTAACCAATCAATACCCAAATACTCTTAGTATTCTACACCTATCAGAGTATCACCATAACTCAATCATACACATGATTTCCTTTATCCTCCATCAGGATGCATACATACACCGAAATTATTAAAGAAAAGCTTCACACATGATTTAACTCGTCCTTATTTACATCAAATTTCACATTAAATACAGAGCTTCGTTCAATTCACATTCAGTCGTATATTCTGCTTGTATAGAACTGCTGATGGTTTTCTGAGTTCTTTATACAGTCTACATCCTTTGTCAGAGAGTTTCCATCAAGGAAAATCAATTCAATATACTAGGATACCATAAATGCCAACAATAGAACACATGGTATATTGAATATCCCTCTCAGTATCCATAAGAGGGATATGGCTAGAAGAACCTAATAGGGACGACCAACTCAGCGTCTTGCGTCACTCCGGGGGCTCTCGAGGTATGGATGAAAATTTTTGGCTGGTGCCCCCACACTCAATCTCTGCCATTCATCTCTGTTGTCCCCACAGTCAACTTGGTCAACTGCGGAGGCACTTTTCTCGATATTCGGTGCGCCAGTTGTGTCTGCGGGTTGGGCCTTTTGATAGGAATTTAATTATCAGCGCAGAAATGTCAACAATAAGAAGAGATCCACCTCATGTTTTGTACATTTTATCATTTGGCTTAAATAGTTGACGAGTTAATACTGAGTAGCATTTTCGTTTTAAAGGGAAATGCACTGGTTGGCTAAGGGCCTAGCCAACCTAGCACATTCTCCCTCCTTGTTGTTCTTGTAATTTATGTTTTAAAATGTCAAGTGTGATTTAATTTATAGTATTTGAATTTCTGTTCTAGCGGAAACAAATCTGCTGCGTGAAGTATTTAATTTACTGCTTGCACGGTTGATTTCTTTCCATTTCCTAGTTCGAGCAGGAGGAGTTACCTACCCCAGTGCACGTTGGTGTGCTATTCACTTTCTACATGATTTGGTTTATTTCCTCTGCCTAGTTCATTCCTGCACCAGTGCACGTTGGTGTGCTATTACTTTTCTACATGATTTGGTTTATTTCCTCTGCCTGGTCCATTCCTACACCAGTGCATGTTGGTGTGCTATTTATTTTCTTCACATTGGTTTGGTTTCTCCCTGGTGCAAGTAGGAGAACTATTCTTGCACCAATGCTAGATAATATGATGCAGCAAGCCTTTCTAGTTTACTTCTAACATATTTCTTGCTTTCAATCATATCTTAATTAAAAGATATTGTTTTCTTATTTTCTATAGATATTCATCTTTACTGATATATGATTTGGTTTAATCACACTGCAGTAATGAATGATTGATTTCAAGGATCAAAAGTTAAAGTGCAAGAAGCTCGGATCGAGTACAAGAACCAGTTTCTTGGTATTGGATCTGAGTGCTATGGACTTGAGAAAGTTCAAAGCCCTTGCATGAAGAAAATCATTTTTTAGTAAAGACATTACTTTACACTTTCTGCATATATCGTTGTTCCTGCACTAGTGCAAGATTGATTTTCGCAAGAAGGATATCTTTACATATGCAGGATTTCAAGGGCCCATTTTTTGAAAACTGCTAAGGTGTCTTTACTGAAGGAAACACATTCTCAGTAGCTAATCAATATTTAGCTACAGTGATTGCTCCTCTTTATATATGAATCTCTTTTGCAAGTACATTTCTTCTTGTTGTAGCCTCAGATTGTTTTGATGGTTTGAGTTTCCTCTTTCTTCTCTAAAGTTTGATTTTGCATTTCTTCTTTTCAAAAGTAGGAGTTGATATTAGAAATATTCATACCATCTCTGGCATTGCCTGTGCTTCATCTCTAAGTTTACGAATTCCCCGGGTTGACAATTAAGTGTAGAGGATTTATACTTAAGTGTAATTCCTGCCCCGAACAATGCATGTTTAAATTTTTTAATTTGGAAAACTTCATATTTATTTAAGCATCAATATCTTAATGCATGTTATGCATCATACTAGTATACTAAATGAAAGTAAACATTTAGTCACTTCAAGATAGTAAAAATGTAATCTCGATAAACTAATTTATCTTTCTCTACTAGAGAATATTCATAAAATATATCTCAATACACAACTGGCATTATCTATCTAAAGGTACAAAAAACATACATGTTGTCCTGGAGGGGGAATTTTGTTGACTGCTCGTTGTGTATTCAAAGTTGTCGATACAACATCTCTTGACACACATGGCACAAAGGTGGCTATAGGTTGGATATACGAAGTGGCACTCACTCTAGATGCAGCCACACCATTATTTTACTGAGAAAACTTGGTAGATTGAGAAACCTTTTGTGCCAAAGATCTTACTCCAAGCCATGTTGGTATGCTTTGTATGGGTGTCATAGGAGGAATATTGCCTACAACATAAATAAGATCCTGAAACATTGGAGATGCTACTGGCCTAGGTGTAGAGAACCATGGAGTATAGCTCTTTTCATTTGGATTAAGCTTTAATTCCTGAAAAACAAGGCTAATAATTTCACAACATAAATGACAAGAATCCATGACTTGGGCTTTCTTTACTAATGTTCTAAAAAGCTAGATAAAAAATGCATCTTATACAAATAACAAACATAATCACAACCCATTTTCTTACCTTTGCACTGTAATTTAGTGTTGAATTCCTTGGAGAAGATACTTTAGATGAGTTCGTGGATGAAAATAATATAGATGATGACGCAAAACAAGAGGTTGTGAACTAAAAAGATAGGGAGCTCGACTTTCCTGTCCTACTTGTCAATGTTAATTTTTCCTATGGGGAAACAACTTGAGTAGATAATGTACCTTTGGTAGAGCAGGTAGGCCTTGATGATTCAACAACATCAGCTAGCTCACATGAAAATATACTTAAAGCACTCACAGAAGTGGCAGGTAAAGGTGATGTATGAGGAGCAGCTGCAGAATGCAGAAAATCAAATGAGATGAGAGAGTGAGCCTTTTTTATAAAATCATTGTATTATTTCCATCATTAACAACACGTGTGACCTGACCACTCTGACTTCAAATTAATCATGCTCTATCTATAAAAGGAATTTTCCCACAATTGGTAGCATTGATATAAAATTTATCAAAGATTTAGGAAAAAAAATAGTGTTGATTTGTTTTAATGGAAGACATAAATACTAAATCGTTTGCTTAAAAGAAAAGCTAGGATTTAGATTTCTTCCAAGGATCCAAGACAACCTATTTAGTATTGGCCTAAAACCCTACTAGAAATGTTGACAGAAAACACTCAGACCGTAAGAATCACACATCCATAGGGAGCAGTTTCTCAGACGAACTTGATACATCTAAAGGGAAAATTTTTGGTTCCTTAAACACAAAAAGAAGATTATTAAAACATGTTTGAAGCTGAAGATACATCAAATAAGTTAATTTTATTAACATTCAAAAGTACAAACTCAATTAAGTCACAAATCTATGCAGCTAAACCTAAACTAATCCTATAGATATTATTAACTACGTCAGCAAACTAGGTATGATGGACCTCAATGGCACTAAATAGTAATAAAATAACAAGGGTCCCTCACAGTACATGCATTCACATATAAACAAATGACTTATATTGGCATGAAAAAAAACATTATTCATGTATATGTTGTCAATCTAAAGAGAATGACAACATTTACAGATCAAGTTACTATGAATCAAGATGGAAAATTATCATTGTACCCATCAGAACACTTCCTTCATGCTTATGTATTATTAAGGAAAGTACTAGGAATTTAAGATCATGTACTAACTACACACACTTATACATAAATATTATGTCTATCATTCTATATTTCCCTAAATTTCAGAGAGAATAAGTGGAAGCAACGGATGGGGATGTCAACACAAAATATTAACAATACAATAAATATATTAAAAAAAAAATGGTATAGAAGGATCTAAAACAATAAGATCAAGATGCAAAAATGAGCACTCAATTATAACGCATATACTATAATGGGCGAATCGACAATTTTTCATTAGAAGGGAACCCAGAAAAAAATTGGTCATTTTGGATATACCTATATAGTTTTGTGATGAGAATTGAACTAAGGTGTATGTCTTAACATTTGATCTACCTAGCTAGTGAGTTTTGAACTAACACCCAATTAGTAACCTATTATGGTTTTTGAATTGGTAATATTTCAGGGGAAAACCAAGGATTTTCCCTAATTAGTGCTACAACTATGGTTAGGTTTTGTTTTGGATAAGGAGTTAAAAATGTCTATAATGAAGTATGTAAAGGTCATAGGCATAAATTTTCACCTTTGTTATTAAATATCCCTTGGTTAACTGTTGGCTTTTCCTTTGGCTCAAATTCCATGACCAAGAAGTATATATTCTATAAAGTCCACAGAAGGCTTGAACCTGGCATCGCTCATTGAGATACTCTACATCCTTAGGCCATCCATGTCACTTATATTTCTACTAATCATGGATGTGGAAGTTAACTCCATGGGAAACATTAGTGTGACAACATGTCTTATTAGTTTTGAACCCAAGTCTGAGCACATAAACTTCTTTAATCACTTGACCATGTGCTCAGTAAATTAATATTTTTTTGGTATGGAATATAGCAATTTGTAGTCCACTATTTCAAGGTTTTTAAAAGCAAGAAGTAATTAAAATGTGAAATAATCCTACATTTTCTTAGATGCATCATATATTACTTCAAGGGGAAATGACATCATGGAGCAAAGACAAGTAGAACAATCTAATGACAAGAATACAAGGGAATTACCATCCTCATTAAGCCATAAATGCTAGCATATTAATTTGTGGACCTATAGGAAGAGACTGGAATGGAAAAAGTTGATTTTTTCTTGAACAAGTCAAACTAGTTCTTGTTTAAAAAGCCTCAATTACTTAGAGATAAGAGGGGATGGTTGTTCATGAAAAGTATCCTTACAGTGATAATTATAATGTTCCACCAAATTTCTGGAACATGGGTATGAAGGAGCTGGGAAAAAATATTGAAAGTCATATGGAGACACCCCCCCAGATTTAGGGGGGCCTCATGGGGGAGAGGGGGATGTTGGTGTCCCTAGCACCAGAGACCCCATCTCTAAATGATTGTAACTAGGAAGGGACTCAAAAGGAAAAAATTAAATTTGGCTTTAACATTTAAAACAAAATACATAACAAAATGAGGTGGATATTAATGCACACAACAATAAATATGAAGTACTAAATGCAAACAAGCCATCAGAACACCTTGGGAATGGCAGTTCAAGGAGATCCATTAACTAGACCTTGGAACATTATTTATAGGTAGGGTGATTGACTTTAGACTGATCCCCTAAATTCAAAATAAAGTGTATACTAATGTGCACAACAATTGATATGAAGTATTATATGCATATTAGGCTACTAATCAGAATTATTATATGCATATCTAGGTCAATTGTGGTTTTCCATGATGTTCAGGAAATATGGAGGATTGGGCCTGATCGTCATTGATCTACAGGGTACAATATTGTCTGCTAAGTGGGTAGTTTGATGCCTTTTTAGTTTCAAATTATGGAAGCATCTCCCCAGATTCAGAATTGTTCCCAACGAAGACATCGTGAGAATGAAGGGTCCATTTAAGCTCTATGGTATGTTACCCAAAACAGTAGGTTTGAAGATTGCTCAGAGTATCATTCTTAAGAGAATATTGAAATCTTGGAGGAGGGTTGCACTTTGTCTTTCATGTAAAGGACCTGGGAATTTCAAAGGCTACTATAGATTATGTTACTACTCTTTCTTGTATTCAGAGGCTACTACTTAAAAAATTCACTAAAATGGGGTTTTTGGGTTGAGAGGCCTTTGGAATTAGTCCAAGAGAAAGTGGAGGTCTTGGAAATTGATCTCTCAAGAAAAGATATTTCTCAAATCAGATTATGTTGCAAAATAATAATCGCAAAGCCTCATCCCCACAAAAGACACTTCTACACTAAACAGGTTCATATGGATCTATAAGCCTTCACAAGGCTCTTCATGTGTAACATCCATTCACAGAGATAGTCACCAAGTGGCCGAATACATAAATTAAAAATCATTGTACTTGCAAAATTCACACATGAATTGAATAGAAAAATGGATTGGATTTGTTGCCATAGAAGGGTGGTTTGGATCTTTAAGACATGCCAGCTTTATCAGAATTCATGTGTCACATGCATTAAAAGAGATACTTAGCGGGTGGGATACAAGATTTCAAAAACCCTATCCTTGAATACGACACTCAATGGTAGTAACCCCAGCCCCATTCAGAGGGATTGGCTTCGGTGCTATACCAAGCCAGTTTGGACCTTTAAGGCATGCCAACTTTACTAGGCTCTTCATTTGTCACTTCTATTCATAGGGATACTCGATAGAAAGTGGATATTGAGGGAAAAATGGAAGCGGATAGAGCACCTTAACACAATTTGTAAGCATGATGTTTCAATTGATGATCTTTCCATGGTCAGTGGTTTATTAGGAATTACTCTCTAAAACCAATTTTGCAATTTTTGGCTTCTTGGATGTAAAATATATGCACTGTGAGATCACTGAGATCATTCAACATATTTTTAATATTTTTGGAAGTGGTGATGTTCCAAATATCTTATTTTGACCTCCTGGAAGCATATTTTCTACAAACATTTTATGTGGAGGGATGCACGGTAGGGAATTGTGATGCAGTTGCTCCAGCTCACTTTCAAGGTGTCTAATTTTTATAAACAATTAAATAAATTCACCCCCTAATAAAGGATAATATTTCATGCTTCATATGGATGGAAAGAAATTAATGGTATGGTTCCATTACATCGTAAGTCACCCCATCTCTTACCTGATTCAAAATGATAAATAACATAAAATATTGGTTTAGTTGTATGAACTTTACAAATATTAGACTTTAGAAATTTGATACAACTAAAGATGGTTAACACTCCTATGTAACCCAATTGGTTTTTGCCAATTTTTTTGAGAATTTTTTTACGTCTGTGACAGATTGGTTGAGTTGCATGAACCTGAAAAAATTTAAACTTTCGAAAAGTTGACATACCATTGTTAACTGTACAATCCAACGTCTCCCCGGAATAAAGCCTTAAGCCATAATTTTCAAAGAGTTTGAATGTATCTGATATACCAGCCATTTCCCTTTGTAATCTGTCTACAACTTCTAGATTTACATCTGTTGAGTTGTTACTTGTAAGCCAAGGTGACCCTGAGTCTTTCACCACATGAAAACCCAGACCATATGAAGATCTAACTCTCGATTGTTTTTTTTTTTCATATTTGGGGGATTGTTCAGTGTGAATAGGTTTCGTAAACAGGAGAAAAGGTGCACTCTTTCTAGTTGAGGTAGTGGACCTCCCCTTATTTGCTTTCTATTCACTTTGTGATGATTTTCCCATTCTTAAAACACAAGATAAGTTGTCTTGTACACTACAGTGCTCAAGATGGGAATTGATGAGAGTGCCCCTTGCTCTAGGTGGTGGAAGCTATCTAATGATAACCCAGATTGTAGTTTTCTTGGATCAAAATATGACAAAAGAACCCCATAAATATGACCATGCCTAGCTCCCTACATGCTTGCAAGAATATTTTCTAAAGGATCGTGCCAAGGGTTAATCTCCCATAACATATTATTCATAAGTGTGGCCATTTGAAGTCCTACCATGATTCCATTTGAAGGGAGTTAGGATTTTTTCTTTTTCTCCTTTTAGATTTCTTATAAAATTTTCATGTACTCTTGCTAGCTCCTTGTCAGTGTCGAAGGTACGCCACCACCTGTGTATTTTAATGGAGGGATCGATGTCGTCGGCCCCATCTTGACCCAGGGTATCTTTCTAATGCCTCTGTCATTCACTTCGCTTAGTAGAGTACAAGAAAATGTCCAAAAGAAGCCCTATTGAGCTACAAATAACGCAGTGGTCAAAGGAAACAACCAAGGGTATGGCTATGTGAGCCATTCATAGTCATAGTTTACACATTTAAATTAAACTACATTAATGTTATGTGGAGCTTAAAAAATGAGATGTCAAGGTTTTTCAAACATAGCAATGGAGGGAACGAGACATGAAGCCTCACAAAGAACAATGGATAAGTCCACAACTTATTGAATATAATAGAGATGCCTATGTATTCTTTGCTTCATTATATAATGTCGTAAATTGAAGAATGGAGGACTTCTTGATTTTTTTTTGGGCTCCTAGTCACTAAAAAAAGTGCCCACATTAGCGACCTATATGTTGAGGTATAAAAGGTATCTTTTTAACACCTATTTATCTCACATTAATTATCAATCTAGGATTGACTTTTTGTTTCAAGAGTGTACTCTGTTTGAGACTGCAATTGAGCTAAGAGTAATGTTATGAAAGATGTAGGACATCGTTCTAAAGACAAGATTAAATGGATTCTTGAAAAAGAAATATAATTAGAATAACATGAATGCAAATTCTCTTAAAATATATCTATTCACTCAACAACCATCAATCGAGGATACGGTAGCAATAACTAATTCCTCTAGAAATTGATGCAATTGAAATCAAACTGAAACAAGACAATCAATCTAGGAACGTGGAAGCAATAACCAGTATTCTCTACAGTTGACAGTCCTGCGTTAAAGAAATTAAGGAGAAATATCAATTACATTAAAGCTGCTATTGAAAGTAAACTAAGAAAGCTCTTTGAAAGTAAACTCTTTGCAATCTATTAACTAATGAATTGGAAATGAACAGCACACTGAAATCGAACAATAATGTAAATGAATAACCAATTGAAACTAGAAGAATCAAACAACAAATATTAACTAATGAATCTGAACAACAGATCTTTAACTTAATGAAATCAAACAACAATTCTATTAAACACCAAAACCATGTCGACAACAAATGTTGTTAAATAATAATCCAATGGGAAAGAAATGCGATTAATTAACATAACGAAATCAATCAATAACTCAACGACAATCTAATTAACTTGCAAATGTAATGAGAACAACAACAAACTATCACATGACAATAATTGAAAGGTAATGATACAACCATCAGATTGATCCACCAGGGTCGGGCCCTCAACCACCGGTGAAACGCCGTTGGGCTTTACTCCAGTGTTAAGAAATTAAACGCCAACAAACTCTTGTATTAATCAGGCATGAATAATGTTTACAAATAGTTCGTACTCTCTTAACAAGAGTCAATGCACAATTCTAAAAATTACAACAAGGAAAGTCTCCCCATCTCTCCCCCAATACATAATACATGCTCTCCTTTTATAATCAGAAAGAGGAGAAATTAAATAGAAAATATGATCTCTCATAACAATATTGATTGTTCCCAACAACTTGATCAACCAGAAAATATATTTCCATCCATCTTTCAACAAGAGCAATTCGAATTCAGATTTGCAGCTAAGATAATTTAGAGGACGGTCACAATAGTAAATATGAGAAAATCATGCTCAAAAACCCTTGCGTTGCTCTCAATACAGGCCGAATTTGGGCAAATTGTTCATCTTTAAAGTTAACTTGGTTTGTTTTGGACAAAACCCATGTTTCGGATTTTCCAAATTCTTCTCCATTTGCCCACAATCTCAACTGCAAAAATGTCACTTCTTATTTCAGCGAATTTCTCAGTTGGAATATTTGATGATGATCTGGAGATCAAATCTTCAATCTGGGAAATATCTTGGAGGCTAAAATGGTGAGTGATGTTACAAAATATATTAATAAACTATCATTGATAAAATTATGCATAATAATCATCAAGTTATTAAAAATAAAGGATAAGAAATAATATTTATCCATAAGAGCATAAATAATTATAAAATGGATTTATATGATAAATTATGATAAACTACATGATAACGTAGAGTAGAAATAGATGAAATAAGTGTTAAAAAGTGGTTGTATTCACAGCCCAACATACCCCCAAACTAAATATATTGCATGTCCTCATGCAACCCAGAACTGAATATATTGCATGTCCTCATGCAACCCAAAAACAAAACCCATGTGTTGACCAAGCAAAGAAAATTTGTTCATCCCAACTCATGAAATGGATGGAACAAATGAATTTTTCCTCAAATAATGAATATTCAATTTTAGAAATCTTGAGGAAGGTGTAACAATTTTTTTAGTTGACGTTCAACTATATGTATATGAAGTTGCAAAAAAATGTGACATAAGTAAAAACAACCTTCATTAATCATTTTCTCAAAAATCAGATTGTTTTGATGCACGGATCATGAGATATAAACAAAATGGTTGTAGGTGATAGTGCATAATTTTTGAAATTTTATGAACTAATTTAGCGTGAAATTATCTGGGTTTGTGTATTTTAATGATACCTTTTTGTTATCCAGAAAGCACAAGAATTCAGTTCATACTTTTAAAGATATATGCAAATCAATTTCTGCACTGTATAAAAATGAAACTGTATGCCTTAAACGAGAAAGATAGTAGAAAACATCCATCATGTGTAGCAATTCCCCTCCCCCCCCTCCCCCCCAAAACTGAAGAATTAACATGTCCTCATGCGATGCTAGAAAACAAAGAGAGGTGATTGCTACAATCTGTTGAAATCTATGCTTGGTGTAAAACAACATGGAATAAGGGAGGTGTTGAGAATGAATAAGAATATAAATGGATGATAAAGAAGATTATTGGCATGGTCATAAGAAATAAATGAAGGAAAGAAGCACTCCCCCAAACTGAAAGATGACATGTCTCTGAAAAATGGAAAGTGGTAAAGATGTGGAATGAATGATGATAAATAATGCTCAATGGATTTTCATGAAATTCTCCTAAATTCATAATAAATCAGAAAATTACGCTATTTTACCTCAAGTGTTACCTCCGAAAAAAATGTGGAATGTAATGTAGGGACTAGAATTTGTTGAATTTGATGTAGGCTGAGCGGATACTGAAAGTGATGCAAAAGGTGGAAGCCATGCAAGCACATCATGTCTGAAGAATTTTGCGTGTTTGCAAATTGTGTGAGCCTTTAATATTAGTTGCAATAGTGTGGTCATGCTACGAATAGAATGGTCTCCCATACTTATTGTTCTCCTATAAAAAAATCATGATTCTATATGCAATTTTCTTGAATCCACAGTTTTAGTTTTGAATGGCAACAGATGCATGCAAAAATTTTAAGAAGAAAAATTTATGTAGAAATGCAGTATGAATATTGTGGCAAACAGACGAGCAGTGTACTTCACAGCAATTTTACAGCATGGAAAGGCATACATACTTATCATATGATCAAAAAATTATCGCATTACTGAGATCAATGCATATTTTGAAATCATGAGTAGATATGGAAATGTTTATGTAATGATTCGAAAATAAGAGAAAATGACAACTGATGTGAAAAAAAATACTTATGCGGTCACTATCCACATAAACCATTATGATTGATTTATAAATAAATTTCATGCATAAGAGGTTCCGAACAAAGAGTTTAGGGGCATACTCTCATTTTATATTAGATAAATATATAAGAAAATGGTTTATCATTACTATTGATTTGTGAAAAATATGACTTCAATACCATCAGCAGAGCTCTATTTCCCACATGTGTCTATAACCTTGACAAAGTTGCTTTCTCACCCTTGGAACCATTATCCTTTATTTATGCCTAGGGAAATTTTGTGTGATGTCATGATGGAGGCCACTGTGCTGGCTTGGGAACTAGATGAATCACAATGCCATTCACCAGGAAGGACTGAAAAGTGAGTAGACTGGCTCGTGATGAGACCTCTTGTTCCAAGGACTCGTTTATTTTCTAAGTTGTCCATTGGATCATATCCCTAGTGTGGTGGCCATAATGGAAATGGCACTTCACTACTCCCTTATGATCATGCTAGGCTGGCTCTTGATGAGACTCCCTATCCCCCATCCGCCATATCATAGAATTGTTAGTAATCATATAGAGATTTTCCTTTTTCTTTTTCTTTACATATAACACTTCCTTATTTATATATAAAGGGTGGCTCAACACTCCTTAAGAGTAGGGATGGTGGAAGAAGTTTGAACATCTCAATAGAGAAAATATGCCCTTATTCTTATTTAATAAAAATAAAAAAGAGTTATGAGAATGTAGGGAAGAACCAACATGATAAAGATAATAAATCATATTAGTTTTAGTGAAAATAAATACAGCAAAGTGATATAGATGGTTGTGCCCTTTCCTTTTTCTTATCACTACAAAACAATTTCTGAAAAATGATAATTTCTCTTGATTTGCTGATTCCAGTAACCTCTAATTTGTGTATCCTTGCATAAATTGTGTGTTTTCCTTTAAAAGAGTCATGAAGAATTCACAAAAATCCTCAAAAAGTTGTTCACAAACAAGAAAAATGCACTCAAAAATCATTGTTCCTTTGGAAAGGAACAACAAAAAAAATCTACGAAAATGTTGTTCCTTTCGAAAGGAACAGCAAAAACACGTAGCAAAAGTGTTGTTCCTTCTAAAAGGAACAACAAAAATGTTGTTCCTTTTGAAAGGAACAACAGAAAAACGCAGCAAAAGTGTTGTTCTTTTTTAAAGGAACAACAAAACTAATCAGCGGAAATTTTGTTCCTTTTGGAAGGAACAACAAGAATAAACACACAAATACACTGATTCTTAAGAGGAATGGCTGTTTTTCATTAAGGGGAACAACATGAAAAATAAAGGCACACAAAAAAGTAGGGAACAATAAAGAAAATGCATGCAGAAATTGCTATAGGGAACAACAAAGGGAAAAAAATAGAGGAAATAACAAAGCTAATGTGCAATCCATTGTCAAGCAAATCCAATCAAATAGAAAGGAAAATTTATGTCCAAGTTTCAAGAAAAAGTATTTTTTTACACAATTGGTGCTATCGAAGAATTGCCTTCTGCAATTTAAACTTGCATGGTGGTGTATTTATTGTACAATTTCAAATGGAACGGAAACTAAAATTTGGAGGGATCAACACCTAAAACAAAGAAACATAAAAGAAATCAGAAAATAAACAACACTTTATTATGTTACAACAACTATGATGTTATTTCCTAAAGGAATATCAATTTGTTAATGGAAAAAAAATGATCTTTTTGAAAAATGTTTGGTAGCAGTGACATGAATCTTCAAATGGAAACCAATTCTTCATTTCTTCTTGTTATGAATCTATTATATAATGAACTGGATGAAATGCCCTTGTTTCACTAAAATTTCTTTCAAGAATCGCTCATCCATAAATTGATCTTCTTTGTTCTCCTAAGACCTGCAAAAAACAAGTGTCTACCTGCAATAAAACATTAAACCATGGAGAAAGAGAGGTGTACGGGCTCCCCTAATCCAATAATTATGCAAAAAACTAACAAATAGTTACTCTATAGAACAAATCCATGGACAAAGTAAAATTAATTTATTACCTATGGGAGAACAGTGGCCAATCATGCTAACCTGCAGTGTTTCAATCATAACTTCTTTGTTTTTCATCCGGTTTGAGTGATTCCAAAGAAAAATGGGAAATAATTCAAATTTTTATCTCCAATAGAAACATATTTTAAAAATTCAATGTTATGATAAGTCAAATTTTCTTAGAACAACCTGCATAATAGAGTTATTTTCGATTTTCCAAC
The DNA here is from genome assembly GCA_034641835.2 of Pinus albicaulis. Taxonomy (NCBI): domain Eukaryota; kingdom Viridiplantae; phylum Streptophyta; class Pinopsida; order Pinales; family Pinaceae; genus Pinus; species Pinus albicaulis. Next base: position 647,473,323 of record CM076574.1, read on the forward strand.
TTAGATCAATAGTTGATATTTCAAGCATAAATTTTTCGTTTAATGGCGGATTGAACTGATTCAAATTGGATATTAAATTAGATTAATTTATTGAACTCCAATATAAACAAGTTTTGAAGACAAGAAGAAATGATAGGTCAAATATGCTAGTGAACAGCCAAGAAAACAGAGTTTCAAGAGTGCTGATTTATGATAGGCATTCAGTATTTTGGTCATAAATTCCTCATACGATATATAAATTGAATGATTCAAATTGCGTTGTAAACTAGCCTCATAGAGGAATCTACCATAGAATATTTTTGTTAAAATATAGTCATTTAGGTCTCCAAAAACTGACTATCCCAACTCTGTTCTTGAGATGCCTACTAGACATGCTGTCAATGTTTAGGTTCGAAATTTTTTTTTTCAAATCCAAATGGAGTGATTTCAATTGGGTTTGAAAGTATAAATCAAGGGATACTTAAGATAAAAACATGCTTTAAAAATATTCAATTTTGGTCCCTCAAAACATGACTGTCCCAACTTTGTTTTCATAACTTTCATCAAGCCGGCAAGCCAAAAAAATGATATTCAAGTAATTTTTCCATATTGATGATAAAAATAAATATAAGTGTTTGTAGAATTTTTATTTGAAATATAATTCATCAACATACACAAATAAATTATAATATTTATCATCAATGTTTATTTCCACAGCGTGTTGCAACAAAAAGTAAAAACAACTATTTTTACAAAAATAAAAAAAATGTGTTTGTTTTATTTCCTTATTTATTTTATTTCCTCCACTATCCTAATATTCTTTTAGAATCGAATATTTTTATGTATAAGAGTATTTCCATTGGAACCATTTTATAAGTAAGGCCTCTAGTATGTACATACCAAAATTTGAAAAATGCATGTTGATAAAAAATAGGGTATGAGAAGCCAACTCCCCTTGAAAAGATGGTGCCAAAAATTGTTGAAGCATGGAGTGATGTTGCAAAAAAATGATGGAGTGAAACCAATCTTCAATGTATCCCTTACTTTCTTGATTTCCCATAGCCATTGTATCATGAATTTCTTGAGCTTTGAAAATGGTTTGTTGGTGAAAAATAGAAGAAACCTCATTTTCTTTCATAACTTCTACAGTTTTTGGATTTGATACATTCTGAGCCTCAGTGTAAGTTTTCTCCAATAGTGCATGTGAGATAGAATGGGTGGGATGGGTGGATAAATTTTTCAGTTCAAAACTGTAAGCATGTTGTACTTGTTTATTATGGTGAGGGTGTGGAATGAGTTGAGCAGAAAATTGTGTAGGGAATGGAGCCTCTTCATGATGTAGTTGATTGGGTTGAGTGGATGATTTTGATAGGTAAGAAAGATGTTTTGGAAGAGTTCGAATATGTGTTTGTGCTACAAGATGAGGGAGAGTAGTCATGCAATCATAAGGTGAACCATGCCAAGCTTGTAGACAAGATTGGTGGTGGTTATATTGAGATTGGCATGGCTGCCCTAACATATGAGTATTCCATAAGGGATTATGCAAGTAAGAGAATGGAGAGCAAGTGTTTTGAACCATACGTGTTGACCTTGTTGCAGCTTCCCCATATCTTTGATATGCCACTTCCAAATTAGATAAGGAAGAACAACTATCTATGGGATGCTCCTTTCGGTAATGAGGGAAAAACACTTCATCAAGTTCTTGATTTCTCTGAACCTGCAAAACACTCAATTGTGAATTTAGAGAGCTAATAAAATCATATTTAAAATTTTCAAATAAAAACTTGATTTCACCTCTTATGTCTCTTGTTCTTGTAGCAAATTTGGAAAAGAAAGAAGAAACTTCTCTAGAATTCTTACCAGCCTTGGAAATTCCTCTTGAATACCTTATGCACAACTCACAAACATCATCATATGATAACTGAAAAACATCACCTTTTCCTATCAGATTTAAGAGTTCTAAAAATTCATCTTTGATTCCTTTAAGAAGGAGTGTTTTCAAGATCTCCTTTTCCAAATGTTTATGCTTTGATTTTTGAAGGTTATATCGAAATTGCTCTACATAGTCCTCCAAGGTTTCATCTTCCCCTTGTATCATACCGAAAATATCTTCATTGGATTTGCAGTAGTCTTGGTACTTCCTCAAGAATATGTTCTTCATGTTCTCCCATGTTTGGATGCAGTTCCCTCCTAGGCTCATGAACCATCGGAGAGTTTCTCCTTTTAGAGTAAGAGGAAACACTTTCAACCATTAATCATTATTACAATAATAATATCCTCTACAAATTATTTCAAACTCAAATAAGAATGTATCTGGATATTCATTTTTCAAACCATGAAAAATTGGTAGAGACAATGGGGGAATTATGTGCATTTGTGTCACTCCTCCTAGATATTTGATAGGGAATTGAAAAGTTGCAATGTGAGCCTTTTATTACCATAGTAGAAGATGTTCTTCATTTGTTTCTTTGAGGATCCTCCTTAAAATGTTCCTGTCAATTGGTTAGTGAAATGGGTGGTGCTTACATCACCACTCGAGTGGAATTACAAGACTTTTTTTCAAAAATTCTACTTCTGAAATTCAAGAAAACGCAAGCATTCATTCCTACCTTAAGCTTTCAATCAATTCTGCTGTGAAGCGGGCCAGTGAACAAGTGTGTTCCTTGCTCGATGCACATGTTCTTACCTTCCATCTTTAATACCCAATTCTTCCCAAGAAAAAAAAAATTAAATATGCATCACTCTTTCTAAATGGCATACACTCTCCCCGGAAACGGAGCCAAAATGTTGAGGTATAAAAGGTATCTTTTTAACACCTATTTATCTCACATTAATTATCAATACAGGAACGACTTTTTGTTTCAAGAGTGTACTCTGTTTCAAGATGTAGTACAGTGTTCTAAATACAAGATTGAACGGATTCTTGAAAAATAAATCTAATTACAATAACATGAAATCAAATGCTCTTAAAATCTATCTATTCACTCAACAACCATCAATCGAGGATACAGTAGCAATAAATCATTCCTCTAGAAATTGATGCAATTGAAATCAAATTGAAACAAGACAATCAATCTAGGAACGTGGAAGCAATAACCAATATTCTCTACAGTTGACAGTCCTGCGTTAAAGAAATTAAGGAGAAATAGCAATTGAATTAAAGCTACTATTGAAAGTAAAATAAGAAAGATCTTTGAAAGAAAATTATTTCCCATCTGTTAACTAACGAATTGGAAATGAACAGAACACTGAAATCGAACAGTAATGTAAATGAATAACCAAATGAAACTAGAAGAATCGAACAACAAATATTAACTAATGAATCTGAATAGCAGATCTTTAACTTAATGAAATCAAACACCAATTCTATTAAACACCAAAACCCTGTCGACAACAAATGTTGTTAAATAATAATCCAACGGAACAGCAATGTAATTCATTAACATAACGAAATCAATCAATAATTCAATGGCAAACTAATTAACTTGAAAACGTAATGAGAACAACCACAAAATATCACACGACAATAATTGAAAGGTAATGATACAACCAGCAAATCAATCCACCAGGGTCGGGCCCTCAACCACCGGTGAAACGCCATTGGCCTTTACTCCAGTGTTAAGAAATTAAACGGAAACGAAATCTTGTATCAATCAGGCATGAATAATGTTTACAAATAGTTCATACTCTCTTAACAAGAGTCGATGCACAATTATGAAAATTACAACAACGAAAGTCTCCCCATCTCTCCCCCCATACATAATGCATGCTCTCCTTTTATAATCAGAAAGAGGAGAAATTAAATAGTAAATATGATCTCTCATAACAATATTGGATTGTTCCCAACAACTTCATCAACCAGAAAATATATTTCCATCCATCTTACAACAAGAGCAAGTCGAATTTGGATTTGCAGCTGAGATAATTTGGAGGACGGCTGCAACAATAAATCTGAGAAAATAATGCTAAAAAAACCTTGTTTTTCTCTCAATAAATGCCAAATTTGGGAAAAATTTTCTTTAAATAAAGTTAATTTGGTCCGTTCTGGACAAAACTCATGTTCCGGATTTTCCAGATTCTTCTCCATTTGCCCAGAATCTCAACCGCAAAACTGTCACTTCTTATTCCAGTGAATTTCTGAGTTGGAATATTTGATGATGATCTGGAGATCAAATCTACAATTTGGAAAATATCTTGGAGGCTAAAATGGTGAGTGATGTTACAAAGTATATTAATAAACCATCATTGATAAAATTATGCATAATAATCATCAATTTATTAAAAATGAAGGAAAATAAATAATATTTATCCATAAGAGCATAAATAATTATAAAATGGATTTATATGATAAATCACATGATAAATAAGAGTAGAAATGGATGAAATAAGTGTTAAAAAGTGGTCGTATTTGCGTCCCAACACTATAATTTTGATTTTCTTGTTGTTCTAGATGACAAGAAACTTGACTAAATGGTTGTTATTGATTCGAGTATCACTTTCGTTTGATTTGCAACACCAAATTAGCTTCCAAAACATAATGATATACCAAGCTACCATCCCCTTGTATTTTTGCAACATAGAAACAATACACTCATGTAGGTGGTTATATCCATAGTTACTGAGTTCAAATTTGAATTCGAATTCGATACTATATAATAAAAATTCGGAAGAAAAATTTTCGATTCGTTAAAAATTCGATAATATACATCCAAAACATACTTCCTCTATGTAATAAAAAATGTCTTAAGTTCTTTTTTTTCCTATTCATTTTGGAATTTGAATAAACTTAATAATTCTAATGTGGATTGTTGATTCCCTGAAGATTGGTAGTCATACACCCATGTCTATCTAATTGTCCATTATTCTAGGAATAAAAAATCTATATAAATATACCCAATCAATACAAATAGTTTTAAAAATACAATTTACTTAAAAAAAACACACTTTTTCTCTAAATTTTTTATGCTTTTAAAAACTCAAACTTTAATATAAAATCTCTTCTTAATTTATTTTTTAATGTATGCATATTTAAAAACCAAACAATTTAATTAATATATATTTAAAAACTAAATATTAAACCTATTTATATAGAATTATATTAGTAGAGGATATGAACATATTTAAATTACTATTATAAAAGTTAGCTAACCTTTCAGATTTCATGTTCAAATTCTCTTCTCTTGTTTTCTCAACCTTCTAAAACTTTCAATGCAGTGCTAAAATTGAAAAATATAAATTTATGGCTTACAATTAGTTGTCCTTTCATAATGTGAAATGAATTTACAGAAGATAGATGCAACAACAGTTACTGGGAAATAAACATACCTTGAAAAAACACTAGTGAAAAAAAAATATATTAACCATCCACACAATTAACATATGATTTGCAACACATGCTCTTAAACATCAACTTCAGCTTCTGATTCACCTTGTTTACCACAAGTACCATGATCTACATTGAATTAAAAATTAAACAATTTGTAAGAAAAGGAATAGCATGAGAACATGAATAAACTAAGAAATAAAGTCATAGCTTTGAAAACTCCCTCAAAACACCTTATTCTCGTCAGCTTCCATCTCAAACTGATCTTCAATTTTAGTCACTTCCTACGAATTCGCAGTATAGATATACTAAGGTGTCATTTTTTTGGCATTCCTAATAATTTGTTGGGTAACTTCATAATCTTCCCCTTCATGACATTGACCTAACCATTGCAATTCCTCAAGTCTTGAGGTTGCGGGTCACATCCAACCATAAATTTTAGTGTTGCAAATCAAAGGAAAGTGAGACTCATTCAATAAGAACCATTTAGTCAAGTTTCTTGTCATCTGAGACTTGATTCAATGAAGCAAGCCGTATATAATGAAGCAAGCCGTAGATAATGAAGCAAGACATACCTAAGCATCTATATTATATTCAATAAGCTTTGGAAATATCGATCATTCTTTTTTACCTTTCTGGGAGAAATTGTGTAGCTCTTGGAAGCATTCTTCCCCCATCAATTAGCTCTTGTTAGTGTTCATGGAAAATGAGTAAGGTTTTCAAGATATCTTGAGTGGCAGAAATTTTGTGAATTGAATCATCTGTAAGGCATGGGGTTTCAATTTTCAGAGGGTTCAATGGAGTACACATGATGTGAAGGACAATTTAGGGAGAAAATGTGGAGCTCTTGGAAGCGGTGTTCATGGAGAATGAGAAAGGGTTTCCATATCTGTTGAGTGGTATCAATGTTGTGAAATGAATCATCTTTAATATATATCTCCTAGGTGATGCAAATCTTCAAAAAAATTCAACAAATTTTGGGTGATGCCCAGGAGGGGGTAGATCTGCCAGCAGATAAAAATTGGCATTCCATTTGCAGAGTAGTAGAAAAATGGTTTGAATGTAGTATTTGGTGGTGCAGGTTTGGGTGTTGTCGACTACAAAGTTTTTTTTTTTAGGTTAAATTGAATATGAATCAATGTTGATGCAATGGTTCTTATAGCATCGCTCTAGTTGTTTGGCACACTCATTGAAGGGTGGATGCTTCCTGAAGTACTTAAAACATCACCTGAGCAAGGGATTGGTTGTTTCCACAACATTTACAACATAAGAAATATGCATTACATGGTTTGAACTCTAATAAGTAATAAGTAATTGAAGATGGTGTAAAGCTTCTATAAAAGCCTTTATAGAGAAACAAAAAAAGAGCATTGTGTCTCAAACCCTGTTATTTTTTATGTCAAAGGAAAACTACCCAAGCCTTCCACTGCTAATCACGATCACCATTTGAACATGCCTATGACTGAGGCTTGTAGTCGATCTCTGGAATGGTTTTTACTATGAACTCCTTGTGTTTTTACTGTGAACTTGGTCAAGATCGTAGGCTCCTCCTCCATCTTTGTAGTCCAATTATCTGACTACCAGTAGTGGTGTACACAGTAATGGCTAACGCTCGCAAGGCGACCCTTGTAGGTCCCCCTGTAGGCCCCAAAACCTCAAATTCCCATGATAACAGTGCTAAGGCTGAGTCTCTCGACCTCAAGGCAGTGCCTCTTTTTCATAAAGGTGGTCTTTTACTATGTGGATATTTAAGGAGATGTGGGCATCAACCAGGGGCTCGGTAAGGTCGGAGGCCTTAGTGGATGTAAAGGCATCAAAATCAGCCCCAAGCTTCTATTGTGACTTCTCGTTGGTGTTTTCCTCGACCGATAAATCTATATAGCCCCAATCATCCCCATACAGAATGCTTATCAGCCTAAAATGGAGAAGTATTTCAGTGTGAAAGCACTCTCATTGCTCAGATCCACCACTATCTTGATTTTTCGATGGGTGTCTTGATGTTGCTAGGAAGAAGATAAAGGCATTGTGAATTGGATAATTTCATATTTGGGAGAGGAAGGGAATCGAACGCGAAACCCCAATTATGGAAACAATTGACTCAACACATATAGAACTATATGCCCGAGATGCCCTTTCTGAATGGGAATAGGTCACTTGTGGAGATGGGTAGGGCTGGGGGAGAAAATTGATTTTTTTGGAATTTTGGACGGGTAGCCAAGGTGAAAAGCAATATTTATCCACACTACCAAAATCAGGATTGATTGATCCACATAATGTGTTTAATAATCTCCAGAGTATCCTGGAGAATACGGGCTGAATGGAGAAAATATGGAACCAATGGCTCAATGGAGAAAATGTAGAAGTAGGTCTTTGGTCACATCTCCTTGTTCCACAACAACAATGAGAGACAAAAATAGCACAAGTTACTATTCTTTTTTTTAATTCTTAAATGGGAAAGAGAGGGAAAGGAAATTTCAATGAAAAGAATCATTTCTAATATTATTTTATTAGTTTTTAAATTTTTTTGTGTTTTGTAATGTATTGAGAGAAATTTCAATTAAAAATTTTTGTTTTAAATTTTTTAGGTTTTCAATTTATTGAGAGACATTTAGATTCTCCACTTTTTTTGTGGCTAGAGGTTCTCTAACCTTTATGGTAAAGATGTTTTCATGTCTAGTTAAAAGTTTAATGTCTAGATAAACATTTTGACTCCCTAAAAATAATCAAAATCAAATATAAATATAAATAAAATCCTAGCATAATAGAGATGTTGTAATGTTTTGTTAAATATTTTGACCCAATAAAATTAAAATAAAATAAAATATAATTTATAATTAATTATAATTAATAATTAAAGTATCCTAGATCAATCTTAACTTCAAATCTACCAAGCATAGAGAGGGATCAAATATCTTGAGATGCAAATCTCTCGTAGGGTGAAAAGAAATTTGATCCCTCTAAGTGCTTGGTAGATTTGTAATTGAGGTGGATCTAGGTTGGTATAAAAGTAAGTTATGAATATTTAAAAAAAAATAGAAGAAGAAGAAGAAGAGACTAAGAGAGATGTGTCACAATGATGTTAAACATTTTATTTTATTTTAAAACATTCCTATATAGTTATAAAAATTTAGTGAATATTTAAGCATCCTATATAATTATAAACAATTAGTCATTGCATAGTAGTGAGGCTTTTCTACTTAGACATAATGATCTAAGCTTAACCAACATGTTTTAATTGAACCCAAGGGAAACACCTTAAATTATAAAAAAGTGTTGAAATGTCCATTTAGTGGCAAGTAATGCAAATTCATCACCACCAAACCATAAGAAACATTCTACCACCTTCTCTAAGCCAAGAACTCTTGAGAAAATAACAACCCAATATATAATTTTGTTGTCTCCATCAAGGCCAGCCCGATGTAGCCCTCAATGATCATGTACCTAATGGAAACAACATTCCACTCATCAATGGTGTTGACTTTTCATATCTAACACTTTATTCAACAAATTTAAAATTGTCATCATCCTGCCCTAAGCTTGTGTTACAATTCTTTGTCAATGATCAACCCTTGTTAAGGGGTCTCCTAGTCCACACCAAACTAGTACACCATCCTAATTGTCTCATGAAACAAGCTAAGTCACTCAAAAATTATACCTAGCATATAAACTCATTGTCCACTCTTATTCATGTTTACCTGATATACCATCCATTGTGTCATTGCTAATGGCACCTCAAGTAAGATCCTTGCATTCTCCTCTCACTTTAATTGTTGGCATATTCATCAACATGGCTCCGTTGGCTTCTCTAATGGAAAGGGCATTGATGGTGAACATACACTTCGTAATTTTTGCATTTAAGTGTGGTGTTGATACCATTTGTCATGAGGGTAAACTTTTCAATCCAGTTAAGCATCTAATACCACTCATGAGTCCTAGTTTTTTTATGGCATTGATGTGACATTACTAGTTGTGAATGGCCATGAACCTCTTGTATGAGTCCAAATATTCCTAGCCAACATTTCCTAACCATACCAAACTTAGGCACCTTAAACTATAGGAAATGTTGGAATGCTCCTCGACCTTGGCGAATTATGAAGCCCCTGGTGTGGTGCAAGCGTTCTCCTGCCCCTGTCATCCATGGAATTATGGGGGTGGAAATATTGTGGGGTCTATGTGGCTCACTAGTGTGGGTGTTCGTGGGGGTTATGGAAGAGGTAAGCGGGGGACTAGCAGGGGTGGGGATTCGAGCATTCAAAATTAGAGTCGTCGGGGAGGATGAGCATGTGGTAGCAAGGGGAATCGACGTGGTTCTGATCGCTCCGAGGTAAATGAGGGGCATGGTATCCAACATTGTTGCATAGAGAACTGTCATGGACTTATCAACAACGTGATGGAAAGAGTGGACAGAACTGAGATAATTTTAACACTGCAGATGGATTCAAAGACTCTTGTAGTGAAATGTAACACTTTGTTATAAAAAATGCAATTTTTCATTTATGGAGTGACGTAATTAAAAATTACTGACATAAATGACTAATTCATATTATTGTTGTACTTTTTATTCGGTCATACTTTTATTCTTGGACTATAATATTCATTTATATTAATCATTATTAATTTTTTCACTTATTATCTAGTCATATATTCTAATCCTAGACTAAATTAGTCATTTAAGTTAGTCTCTTTTAGCTTAGTCACTTATTATCTAGTCATATATTTTATCCCTAGGCTAAATTAGTCACTCAAGTTAGTCTCTTTTAGTTTATTCACTTATTATCTAGTCGTATATTTTATTCCTAGACTAAATTAGTCATTTAAGTTAGTCATTTTTAGTTCGGTCACTTAAAATTGCTCAAATTTAGTAGTAATTCACTTGAAATAATTGCGCTGACTAACTTTTTTAGTCACCCGGTATTTAATGTCATCATTTTTTACTACTGCAAGTTAAGAAGGATAGGCTAAAACAACTGCATGGAAAAAAAAACAATATTATTAGCCAATTTCAATTTTTTAGTATAAGACATTGTACAAATGTTAATAAGATGTCTGTTGATCTATTGCGTGGAGCAATGCCAATTCAGGATTCATCTATCAAATATGAATTAATATATGAATTAGAATTATATTGGGCAATGCCAATGCAAAATTCATATCTCAAAGATGAATTAGCTTTGAGACGGTCTTCTTCAAAAATTCAAGATTCATCTCTCAAAGATGAATTAGTGTTGAGACACACTCCTTCAAAATTTATTGATGGACATTGTAACATATCTTGGATATGTGTGTATTTTGTAGTTATAAATGCATCTTTTATAATTACCATGTGTTTTTTTCATTATACACCAAGTGTGACACCACCGTGTAAAGCACAACCTGGTGAACTTCACATTTGCAACAAGTGGTGAAATTCACATTTTTATAAAATTAATATGTGAGGACCTCAAAAAGTTTTGTTTAAATGGATTTTCACACTTATTATTTAATTAGCATGTGTTTTTTTCAATTTTATACCAAGTGTGCTGCCACCATGTTTTAAATTATATACCAAGCGTTCTCCCACCATGTAAAGTGCAAATTGGTGAACTTAACATTTTTATAAATTTTTTGCTTAAATTGAGTTTGAGAGATCAATTAGTGCTTTGAAAGTTGTGTTTTACATAATTTTTGTACACTAAATTACATTAATTTTTTGAATTTTTTTTTGAATTTATTTTAAATATTAATCTAAGAAAATAAATGTAAATGTCCACTATAGATATATATCTACATATATATCATGGAGGATGAACGACGAAGATCAACAAAAACCCATATCTCTACGAGAGAGGGGGATCAGAGATCGAGTGATGTTAATGGTATTTAAATATAATATTAAATATCCATACATATACCTACATGTGCCTACATATGAAATTTATTTTTTGTCAATTTTGTGAGTTAAATTAGTCGTTAATAACTTTCATTTTTTATTTTTTAGGAGGTAGGAGGACCAGGGTTTCCACTCCATCAATGGAGCATGCCCATGGTTCACGCAATTTAATCAATGAATATGTACATGTATTTATATGTATGAATTTATTTTTGAATTGATTATAAATTCATATTTTTTTATGAAGATTCACTCTTGTCTCATGAGGTTGATGGTGGTACACATTCCCTTCGAAGGCCATCAATAGGTGTTGGCGAATTGCGTGAAGGTGGCGATGTGTATTCCCCCAGAGGCCAATCAACGGATGGTCGTGTTGGTTCTCAACCAATCGGTGGTCGTTTTGGTTATAAGCAGGTTCATTCTAGTTCTCAACAGTCCCAGGGTGGGCAAGATGATATCCAACCATATCGAGGTGGCCATCAATTTTAATATTATTTTCATTCAATTTGTAAAAATTTGTTTACATGTGTTTTTTTAATATACAAAATTTTATATATTGATGAAGAGGTTGAAAATTATGCTCCAAATATTGCTCAAAAAATACATAGGGTAGAATGCATCATTCAAGAAGAAGGTTGTACACAAACCACGACTTATTCGTCTGACATTTTCGATATACCTTGGGAATCAAACATGAAACAATGCACCTTACAAAGGTGTCAACATCTTCATGCAAAATTGAAGAGAGATATTGTGGATTTCACTCTCCCTGTTGAGAGTCGAAAAATCTTGGAAATAGTTACTCACTCTATAAGCGAACTAGTAGATGTTTACCTAACGCTTGGGCCAACCATTGATACTCTTGTATAAGTGATCAGAAAAATAAAGGAGACAATGATGGGTCCTGATACATGGAAGGTTTTTAAACAATTATTTACAATAGAAATGGCCAAGTCTATGTTTAATTTCAAAGAAGGGCCGAAAATAAAGATGTTGAAGATACAATATTTTAAGCACGCTCATATAGCTCATTATTTGTATGATATACAACTTGCGACCTATGGAAAAGTCCCATGGAACGATGAGGTTCTGCTTTATTTTTCAAAATTATTTATGCAGAATTCATTTTTTAAATGAAACTAAATTACAATTACCTTCCCTTTGAATATTTTGGTCCTGGGAAAGGTGGATTGCGTGACAGTAGGAGCACTAGGCGTGATGTTGATTTGCCTCACCCTGAGCCACGATTGGTTAGTCGACCTCTTCCTGTCAAAAATTTGTAGCGAGAGGTGGATTCCACTTCCAAAATTAGTTGAGAAGCAAGGGATGCCATCACTGACAATGTTCATAGTGGATTGGGTGGAGTCAATATTTTTCTGAATCGAAAAAGAGCACATGAGTATGCACACACTAATTTTGTGTATTATACAGATGAAGAGAATGACAACATGAGTGTTGAATATCTCAAAACATATGCAAACAATTATTGGAATGGTTGGCAGGACCTAATTTTTCAATAGCAAAAAGGCATGGCAACGATATGAAAAAATGGTTAGGGTGATTATTATAACAAATGTACAATATATACATACATTTATTTGTATACATTAATCTAACAAAACTGTAGCATTATATGTTAACACCAGTTGCAATTGTCACACTTGATGAATGAAGAAAAATGTTAATATCATGGTCGGAGCCTCCAGTTCAAACAATCAAAATGAGTCTCACCATCAATCACACAATCAAGATGGTTCTCACCATCAAGATATGTTGGAAAATGTTAGTGTTTTTTAAGTGAACATGATGATGTACAATTATTTTTTATCTATTATTATATATATCGAAACATGATGAGATATTTTTAAAACAAATAATTGTGCACACATGTACATGTATATATATAATAAAATGTTTTAATAGATTTTGATTCTGTCTGATGTTTTTGGGATGACAGTACCTTCCTCTTCCTTGGGATATGTGTCAAATCTGCCATCACAAGTATGAACAAATTTTCACTTTTACATATGTTTTTAATTTATATATTCCACCTCAAAAAGTTCCATTAAAAAATGAGATATGTAGATCTTGATTTATTTTAAATTTTTTGAATTTTAGGTTTTTGAAGATTTTCTTTCCGAACCACTCTTAGGAGATGTGCCAAATCCACCAGCACAAGTATTCAATTTTTCACTTAAATATATATGTTTTTAATTTATAAGTTATAAATTAAGTTCAAAAAATTTATTATAAATTGAGATCTAGAGATCTTGAGTTATTTTAAATTTTTTGAATTTTAGGTTTTTGGAGATTTTCTTTTGGAGCCTCTCTTAGGAGATGTGCCAAATCCACCAGCATAAGTATTCGATTTTTCACTTAAATATATAATTTTTTAAGTTATAAGTTATAAATTGAAGTTCATTTAAGTTTATAAATTGAGATCTAGATCTTGAGTTATTTTATACTTTTAAATTTTTTGAATTTTAGGTTCCTAGAGAGAATTTCTTTTCTCCACAGACTCTAGCGATGGAGTGTATGATGGAAATAGGAACATCCACACCATTTCCACCATTTGAACAAGTTGTCTAACTTTTCTTTTAATATTATTGAAAATAAGTTTATATATGCATTTTCATTTGAAATTTTTTAATATATATACTTGTACATATATACTATATAGTTTACTATTGAATATGTTCCAGTGGGCGAAGTTTTAGTAGACGAACAAAAAATCGAGAGGGAACCACATGAGGTATTGCATGATTTTTTTTTACATTTTATTTTTTTACATTCAAATTTCTATATATTCTCATTCAATTTTAAAACATTAAATTTTAATGTTTGTACACATTGTGGACAGGTTTCCCATGCTTCTGCTTCACAGGATAGCTCGAGGATCATGACTTTGGTGGGAGAGACACTACATCCATCTATATTTGATGGATGATGCACATGCACGTGCAACATTATATTTTCAATAGATTTAGTCTTAAAAATTTACTTTTTATATATAGTCTTATTTAGATGCATTCATATATAACTTGATACTTGTGAGATACAAATTTTGAACATATTTTGTGTGAAATACATTTGGTACATGTGAATGTGATATAATGAAACTGGATAGTTGAACTACATTTGGCATGTGAAGTAATGTTGTGATATAATTTTTTCTGTTTTTAAAACTCAATTTTTGGATGGTTGAACTACATTTCGCATCTGATTGTGATATTTAATGTTTTGTTTTTATTGGATAGTTGAGCTACATTTGGCATGTTTAGTAATGTTTTCATATAATGTTTTTTTTTTTTAAACTCAAGTTTTGGATGGTTGAACTACATTTGGCATGTGAAATAATGTTGTGATATAATGCTTTGTTTTTAAAACTCAATTTTTGAATGGTTGAACTACATTTGGCATGTGAAGTAATGTTGTGAACTATAATTTGTTTTATTTTTAAATTCAAGTTTTGGATGGTTGAAGTACATTTGGCATGTGATTGCACGATATAATGCTTTATTTTTATTGAATAGTTCAACTAAATTTGGCATGTGAAGTAATGTCTTGATATTTAATGTTTAGTTTTTAAAACAAAAGTTTTGGATGGTTGAACTACATTTGGCATGTGATTGCACGATATAATGTTTTGTTTATTTATTGGATAGTTGAACTAAATTTGGCATGTGAAGTAATGAATTGTGATATAATGTTTTGTTCTTAAAACTCAATTTTTGGATGGTTGAACTACATTTGGAATGTGAAGTGATGTTGTGAACTATAATTTGTTTTGTTTTTAAAACTCAATTTTTGGATGGTTGAACTACATTTGGCATGTGAAGTAATGTTGTGATATAATTTTTTGTTTTTAAAAATCAAGTTTTGGATGGTTGAACTACATTTGGCATGTGATTTCACGATAATTTTTTTTGTTTTTATTGGATAGTTGAACTATATTTGGCACATGAAGTAATGAACTATGATCTAATGTTTTGTTTTAAAGCTCAAGTTTTGGATGGTTGAACTACATTTGGCATGTGATTATGATATAATGTTTTGTTTTTAAAATTCAAGTTTTCATTTTCCAAACAAAAAAAAGTTCACATGAATATATGTATATGTACAAATGGTTTAAGTAGAAATGATTTAAGTACATGTTTGAATATATATGTAAAAACCATCATAATATTATAGGTCTTGTTAGATGTGTCAAACAATAATAAAATTTTAAAATTCCATTCAATAATGTATATATATCCAGTACCGGTAACATTTTTCATCAATGCATGTATAGAAAAGCTACTTTCAATTAATTTCATTTTAGAACATATATATCCAGTACGTGCAACATTTTTCATCAATGCACATAGAAAAGCTACTTTCAGTTAATTTCATTCCAAAACATATATATCCAGTACATGCAACATTTTTCACCAATGCACATAGAAAAGATACTTTCAGTTAATTGCATTCTAGAACATAAATATTATCCAATACTTGCAACATTTTTCATCAATGCAAATAGAAAATCTAATTTCAGTTAATTTCATTCTAGAACATATATATCCAGTGCGTGAAACATTTTTCATCAATGCACATAGAAAAACTACTTTCAGTTAATTGCATTCTAGAACATATATATCCAGTACTTGCAACATTTTTCATCAATGCAAATAGAAAAGCTACTTTTAGCTAATTGCATTCTAGAACATATATATCCAGTACGTGAAAATTTTTTCATCAATGCACATAGGAAAGCTACTTTCAGTTAATTTCATTCTATAACATATACATATCCAATACGTGCAACATTTCTCATCGATGCACATAGAAAAGCTACTTTCAGTTAATTGCATTCTAGAACATGTATATATCCAGTGTGCACAACATTTTTCATCAATGCATGTATAGAAAAGCTATTTTCAGCTAATTGCATTATAGAACATATATATCCGGTACGTGCAACATTTTTCATCAATGCATGTAGAAAAGGTACTTTCAGTTAATTACATTCTAGAACATATATATCTAGTACGTGCAACATTTTCCATCAATGCACATAGAAAATCTACTTTCAGTTGATACTAGTGTCCATGTACCAAAACAATGTGAATGTGAAAAAACTTGCACAGATAACATAACAAGGTAGTTCAACTTTTAGTTAAGTCCTAGAAATTCTAAGACATGAATCCAAAGAGAAGAAATTGTTGGGCAGTGCAATCAAAAAAATTCCAAAGGAATGCCATCTTCAATGATCTGTTCATGATCGAATTTTGTCATTTTCCATTTATTAATTTTTCGTTTTTTTCTTTGATTGAACCTCTATCAATTTTACGCGTGATGCACACACCAAGTGACTATATTGACAACTTGTGACATTAGGTTCATAGTCTTCAAATTAAACAAAATCCCCACTTGATTAGTTTGTCTGAAAAAATAACCTTTTGGTATAATAGACCCTCTGTCATATTGAAACCCATGATCATTATAGTTTTCTAATAATTTCATATTTCATTCAGTGCAACGCATATAATAATACTTCACACTTTCATCGCTGATAGTAGGTGCAATTACAGCAAAACATCTCCTGCATAATAAAACAAACTTATATGTATTGAAATTTAGATCATAATTAACATGAAAAAATAACTTTAAAATAATTTTAGTATCTATTTCTAGATCTCTATCTTGAAATCAATTCAAATGTTACCTTCTCTAACAAGATCAGAAACTCGATCACCATTAGATGATATTATATTCTCCTCTGATTTCATTTCTTCAAGAATTGGAATGAACATTTCCCCCTTTATATTTAGCTCGGTATGTTTCCAATATTTTACATACATTTTTTTCACAAACATCATTGGATTCTATGTTGTCTATGCAAACATGAGAAAAACAATAATATTTTCTTTTATCCAATGAAAAAAAATATGTGTCCAGCTTTGTTTTAATTGAATACAATTCTCTAGTCTATTTTATTGTTTCAACGTCATTTCCAATCGATCTATCTACATCTTCGACCCCAATATGCCAAAAAAAACTATATGGAAAATTAAAAGAAGAATGTAAATATTATATCAAAATACCATCAAAGATAATCATTGTGATAACTCTACATAGTTTAAAATTGGATATCCACTAAAATTTAAATTGAATGTCCATTCGCACTTCCCGTGATCAGTTAGTCTCATGGCTTAGTGAAGTGATGCACCATTAAAAAACTTCCTTAGCATCCACAATTCGGTTTGCACAGGGGTCCATTTGATATCTTCGAAGTGATCATTTTATGCATGCCCCTGCACCGCCATGTTCTCCTTTTCCATGACCAGTCTCAAAAAAATTCCAACAATGTTTAATGCAAGTTTTCATATGAAGACAACAGAACTAGAAGAATGATCATGAAGATTTGAATTTACCTGTGCATGCATCTGACCATATCCAATGTTCATTGAATTTTATTCCACGAGTCTTCAAGGAGTCATAAATATTTCCAAAACAGTCTTGTACAAAATATGTATCATGTGTACGATCGTCACTCATATAAAAGTGATATTCTTTAATAACATGTCGTTTTTCACTAGTGTTTTCTATATGATCAAATTTTTTCTTCACATGTCTATATAGAATATGGATGAGCATGGAGACTTGGTCAAAATGATAGTATTCACTCTGAATTTATTTTTGTGGAACAAATGTGTAGTTTTCTGCAAAGTCAATTACTAATAAATTCTCCTTGGTGGAAAAAATTCACGGGATTTTTTGAATTGCAAGTCCTGCCATCCAGCTCTATGGGAATTCTTGGTTTATTTATAAATTTCTTCTTCAAAATTTCTCAAAAAATCTATCAAAAAAATTTCTTCTTTTTTTAATTCAATTCTTTTAGCACAAGTTGAACCTTGAATCAATGTATGGATATATTCATATCTCTTCCATTTCACTTTCATGTTGGACAATGATTGATCATTTATATCAATACGATATTTGATTTCAAATTTAGTCAAATTTCCACAATCATCGCATTTTTTACCACCAACACATTTCTTTTCTTAAAATAATTCATTGCTTTCTCTTCCACAAAAAATTTGACATATGAAATCATTGATAGTGGAAGGAGGAGATGAATCTTTCCAAAAAAGTTTACCAAAATTAAGGAATGTTTCATAATATAACTGAAATTCCACATGATAACGAAAACTAAAAGTGTCGCGTACAGTGATAGGTTTTACATACCATGGTTTTTGTTGCACAAAAGCACTGATTGAGAAATCAATTTCAGGATTCTCTTATTTGAAATCTTTGAACAACTCTATCTGAGTGGTGTCCAAGAAATATTTTTCATGTGTTTCGTATTTATTTTGTGTTATCATTCTTCGCATCACATCCCTTGCATTTGGCGAAACACATGAATTTTTCTTCCAATATTTATAAATTGTTTTTTTAACATTTTCTCCAATTCTATCTTTGTATGGTTGCCTAAAAATAGCTCTCCAAAAAGCGAGTTCATCATTTACATCTATTTGCAACCGAAATTTTTGATGTTTGTGCAAATTTTTTCGTGAGGTTCCTAATGATCATGCCATAGATTTTACCAAGTGATTCTCTTTAGTGCTTGGCGAAACCACTGCCATATGTATTGCTATACGTGCAACTAAAACATTTTTCTATCTATATCTTCTAATTGAATTTATAGCACTATTTATATTTTGTATCACATTTTCGATCATTTTTTATCTTTTGTTGGTTTTTGAATACCCAATAAAATCATAGCTTCTTTTCATTTCCTTAATGATAGGAGGCCTTTCAACATTTGGGCTTGAACTGCCACATTTTCCTTTATGAAGTATGTATAAAAAAAGTGATTAACATGATATTGTATAACATGGTCATCTCTTTTATCTCCATATGTGTGAGTGTAAAAAATTTTTAGCATCTCGTCATCGACATTGATTTCATCTGTACATATTCGAATGAATAGTACATAATAAGTTTACTTATTCAATAAATAACTAAATTAATAAATTTGTATAATTTCAATAATATGTGCACATTGTGTTCAACACACACACACACACACACACACACACACACACATATGCCTTGTGATTCAATTTCTTCACTTGAATTTCTTTCAAAATTTTCACTATCTTCAATCAATGGTTCAATATCTCTTTCACTTTATCTTTCAAAATTTTGTATCTCATCGTCAATGTTTTGATGAATATCTCTCTTTGTTTACATTTCAAAATATTTTTCAAATTAGTTCATCAAATAAAATTAAGCTTCACATTTTACACTAGGAAAAATTTAAATATCAAATTCATAATATTTACATTTACATGCTTCAACTTCTAGTTGAGGTTGATTTTCCCTTGCAATATTTGAGAGTGCTTCTCTCTTTCTTTTTCAAGATTCTCTCCCATGTTCTCTCCGTTCCTCAAGGTCTCATGTTCAATCATATTTTCTCATGCAATTCCTTCGATTTCCAATGATAATAGAGTATGAAGTTCGAAAATTTCCTTCAAATATTTAGACAAAAAATCAATTAAAAAAAACCTCATAAAACATTTAATTTTTAAAAAAAACTCATTTTAGTTTTTTTTCAAAAAATACATACCTCAATCCAAAACAACTACTTTAAAAAATATGAGAAAAAAATGTCTTATAAAAATGAAATGAAGCTCAAAATATTTCCTTTCAAGTCCTGCAAAAAAATTTCAATTAAAAAGTTAGACAAAAACTCATTTTAAAAAATCGTTATAAAATATTTACTTCAACCCAAAACATGTACTCTAAAAAAATGTCACTTCAAAAAATACCTCCAAAAAGCCTCTAAAACAATATCACTTTAAAAAATACCACCAAAAAAATTCCTTTGAATATTATTCCTAAAAAGAGTCCTTTCGAAATTAAGTCAAAAAAATGTTTTTTGGAAATTAAGCCCGAAAACCTCTAAAAACAAAATACATCCAAAAAAATGTCCTTTGAAAACTAAGCCCAAAACCTCTAAAAATAATGAAAATTAAGCTCAAAAATTTTAAAAACAAAATATCCTAAAAAAAAAACAATGAAAATTAAGCCCAAAACTTCTAAAAACAAAATACCCTAAAAATAAAATAAAAATGACAATTAAGCCCAAAACCTCTAAAAACAAAATAACTTCAAACAAAATGAAGCCAAAAGACATCCAAATAATGTATCACATACCTCCAAGAAATGTCCTTTGAATGTTATGCCAAAAAGAGTCCTTAAACCCAAAAAAATCCTTTGCAAAATTAGACCTTTTCAAAATAAAAAAACAAAACAACTTCAAAAAAAATGAAGCCCAAAAAACCATCTAAGAAATGTATCACATACCTCCAAAAAACGTCCTTCTCCAAGAAATTTTCTTTGAATGCTATGCCAAAAAGAGTCCTTAAACCCAAAAAATTCCTTTGCAAAATCAGACCAAATGAAGAAATGTGTGAAATCAATACATTCTTTCCTATTTATTTTAAACCCCGATGATTAAAATCTACGTGATTTTGTGATGCATATTAAAGTAAATTTTCAAAGATCTGTAATAAATATTGGTTTTGTGGTTTTGTAAAAGTTTAAGATTGTTATGATGTTTTTTGTTTGGTTGTAAATAAACAATTTTAGATGTTATTAGAGTTAATTAAAATTTATATTGATATAATAAATAATTTTATTTAAAAAAAATAAAATTGGATGAAAATAAAAAAAACTACAAAATACATATTATATAAAAATGTTTTTCTTTTAAAGAAATTATTTGAATACAACATATTATAACTTTAACAATTATAATATATATATATTTTTTAAAGTAATATTTTAGTGAGAACAATATATTTTTTTTCATATTTTTTAATATATTTTAATTTAAATTGAACAAAATATTATTAGAACTAGCACAACCACATTTATTTAATAAATGTGGTTGGTATAGGAAGTATTTTTATTAATCACATCCACAATCATATTAGTAAATGTAGTTGAAATACTAAGAGAATCGTTAATTGTTATTATTATTATTATTATTTAATTGAAATATATATATATATATATATATATATATATATATATATATATATATAGTCGTTCAAAAATGGTTTCATTGTATTTTAAAGAGAATATAGCTTACAGAGATCAGTTCAAAAACGCTCAATCTCTCATTCAGACTAGACTTTTTGAGCTGGGGGGCTGGAAAACACCAAAAAAGACAACTTACATACATTATTTCTGGAAGTATTTCTAGCCTTAGCATAGCTTGAAAAAATAAAAAATAAGCCATATCTAATAGTTGCATGTCAAGGAGGGGGGATGCGGGGGAAGTAAATAAGGAGGAGAAAAGAAGTCAACTCGATCATGCATGTGGAATTCTATATGCTCCACTCTCACCTCCAAGCTATGAAGGTGGTCATCCATGTGATGATTATGGCGCTGAAGGTTGTACAGCTGCTTCAGAATTTCATTCTGGCTACATTGGAGGTCATTGAAGTAAACCATAATCCCATTTATGTCGTCATACCTGTGGTCCCCAAGGATATATATATTTATTTGAATACTGTGAAGCTGCTTATCAAGATATTCCATGGTGACCAGAGCAACCACATGACCAGGCGAACGAGCTAGAGAAAGGGTCTCGGTATCCTCAAATTCTCAGCTATCCAAGTTAGCTGAAGACACGCTAAGGCCTAGCTTGACACCTTCCCTGAACTTGTTTCCCACCCCCACGGCAAGGACGTTTCCGCAGATGGGGCATGGAGAAGATCACCAAACCAACCAAATCAATGAAATAACAAAACAAGCCCCAAAACAACTGAATCAAAAAAATAACACAAACCTTCCCTCGAACGGACGACAATAGAACACTAATAAAAACCACCCAAATTTGAAGGTATACTAAACCGCCTCAGAGGAGGGCACTAAACCGACTCACACGCCACTAGACTACCGGAGGAAGACCAATAATTTGCTAACCAAATCGGATGGTTGAACATAGAACACGAAAAACACCACCCTAAACTCCCTCAACCACAGACGAACCAGACATAATTGAACAAGGAGAAACACCCAGAATTCTCCCCAGTTACCATGAAGTCATCCTCACATCCAGCGGTGCCTAGGAGAAACCACAAAGAGCATGCACCCTCACATCTTCCCAAGACCAGATAGACAAAATTTGGGTCATGCAACCAAGAAAAAAAACTAAAGAAACAACAATGCTTAGCCTCTCAGTGATTTGCAGGCTTGGGGAGAGGATTTTAGTGAGTGTTATCCAGTGTTAGACCAATAATTTGAGCTAAGCCATATTTGCAGATGTTCACATGCCTGCATCCCAGGGATGAGTAATCAATTTACTCGTAACCTCACCTCAGCACCTCAAACCTCCACAACGCCTCTCAGCTAAGGCTGAAACACCGAGGAGCCACTATGGTTGTAGGCCCTAACACCTTTCTTAACAAAATTCATTGCCTAATGTTCCACAATTGACTACTTCCCAAGCTTGTATTCAAATTTAAACAGGGAGATGGCTACATCTTCCCTTGAGCCCACGTATTAATTACACATATCACACATGGTATGAACTTAAATGAGAGCGTGGATCCAGAGAATGGCCCAAGGCCTGTGCAACAAACACTTGCACCGTCGATTGGTCACCCCATCTAGGGGAATTTAAAAATACATCATCATCATCATCATCATTATTATTAAATTAGAATTTAATTGAAATTTAAAAATATATTCATCATTATTGTTATTCATATAGTAAATAGTACTTAATTAATGTATTAATTATTTGAATTTGTTTATTATTAATATTACTTTTCAATTATTTCTTTTTTCTTACAAATTTAATTTTTAAATAATAATTATTAGTATACTACATATTTTTATTATAGGAAATCCTGTAATATTTTCAATTCATTTGATGGTCTGACCTAGAGTCAAACGATCAATGCTGCCATGACCTACGATTTCATGGTCTTGGTGCAGACTGCCTTAGGCAGTCCTCCCTCTCAACCTTGGGGCCTTCCTCCTCTACTGAAGCATTGACAGGCTCTCAAATGACGGACAGTAGCAGGGGGGCGAAGGCTCCTCCCTCCTCTGTTTCTCCCTCCAATAGAATGACTTCAAGGGCTGACAGCTCTTGCCAACACAAATC
Source organism: Pinus albicaulis (assembly GCA_034641835.2). Lineage (NCBI taxonomy): Eukaryota > Viridiplantae > Streptophyta > Pinopsida > Pinales > Pinaceae > Pinus > Pinus albicaulis. The sequence goes on from CM076574.1 coordinate 647,496,663, forward strand.
TGGCCCATTCCTAGACCCGAATGGGGTGACACCCGTAGCGATCAGGAGCTGCAAAAGAAGTAGAACAAGTCACATCTTCCACATGCACTCAAAAGGCCACCACTAGAACCAAGATTGAGCTCCTGAAACATTTCATCAATAATAAAAATCTAATACATAAAGGACCACGCACTGATAGGCAAGTTCATGGGCTTCTAGCCTACAGAAAAAGCCCTTCTAGGGTGGATTTCCTCCAAATGGAAACCTGAAGGCCACATCGATATACGGCTCTGTGCCAAGGACTTCTTCAATGTAATCATCACCTGCATCGAAGACAAAATTAGAATACTGGATGGAGGGCCCTATTTATTTAACTCGTAGGCCTATACCTGCAGAACTGGGTCAAACGCTTCAATCTAGACAAAATTCACTAAAATTGGGCTCCTGTGTGAGTAAGGCTCTACACCCTACATCATGACTATTTGGATGAGCTTATCCTTCAGGATATCGACAACGCGCTCAGAGAATTCATAAAAATAGCAGAAGATACAAAGATCAAAATGCATGCAGCTTACGCAAGGATATACGTATACATGAATATTGCAAAGTCCAATTGTTACACATCATTTTTTCACCATGACATTTCATTGTTCATATGGGTGTATCACCATCCATATCATGTTCCCTTCGAGGACAAAAACACTAATGTTCCTGAATAAAGTCTTGGAATTGCAGAAAATCTCTTTAAAACCCTTAAAAGTCTACCTACGTCGTTCTTATAGCCTTTCCCTACGCATGCGTTGTGGTTCTGTCCATAAACTGCGGTAACTCCCGCACTTTTTGCCACTATAACCTGCACAACTCTGTGAAAATAAAATAAAAGAAAAAATTAAATTCTAGACGCCTAGTTGGTTGAATATTCTCCCGACTAGAAGTCTAGAGTCATGATTAGTTCGAGCTCTATCCCTCCACTCATGGAGCTTATCCCTTGTTCCATGGAGCTCAAATCCTTTCATGAGAGGAATCCATCCCCCTCTTCATGGAACTAAAACTACCTCCATTTCGCTATAAATTGAGATCATGTTTCAGGCTGAAGGGTAGATACCAATGTAATTAGAGACTAATCTATATAGTTTCCAAGCTGAAGAGAGTTCATAAGAGTGCACACTTTCTATACTATTGAGTTGTTGTTGACATGAGTATGATCACACCCTTGTGTCTATAACTCCATGCTAGTATTCAAAGATGAAGGCTTACCAAACTGAAGAGAGAACAATTGTTCAGGACCTCAAGAGAAATATGTACATCATCAAGGCATCAAGTTGTAAGATTACTCTTTGTATTCAAGATAATACATATGGACCTCTTTTTCTCATTGCTTTGTTTCTATCCTTATTGGAATAATTTCAATACATAAACTCCTTGATCACTAAGTTGGATTATCATTTTCTGATTATTATTTGTTGCATATGCTTTTATTATTTGTCTTGTCTTTGATTGCAAGATCTACTCAATGGAGAAACCACTTTGAAGCGATAGGACAAAGGGCTACATCAAAAATTTGGATTTCAAGGTAGGGGTGTGTCCACTTTACTTTACTATTATAATCTTGGAATGAAATTAATCTAGAGGAAGAGGTTTTCAAATGGATCTTTGTTTCTAGTTAATTATTGGAATACTAGGGAGATCGCTCTTATCCTCAAGAGGGATTAATCCACGTAAAAAATTGGCGACCATAATAGGGATTTGGAGCTTACTTTTCTTTATTTATATTCAGTTTGAAAATTTAGTTTTCTAATTTTGACTTCTCTGAGTCTGGTTAGGTAGATAAATTTTAAGAATCCCTGAAAAAGAAAGCTTATTATTTATTTTTTCCAAGTTTTTCCTTTCCTGCATGGTTTTTGGCAGAAAACAGTGTCGGAAACTACGCAACGTTTAGTTCAATACAGTGTGCATGCACACTGTATTACACTGTAAGTTGCACACCCTCAGAAATTTTTGAAAAAAATAAATTTCTCTTTTTAGAGCTAGATAACCTAATTCTTTATGTTGGCCCTAATCCATCTTATTTTTCAAATCTTGTGTGAGAAATTCTTTTCAGCAAATTTTGAGTTTTGTGTGATTTGTCATCCTGTTTGCATTTTATAAGTGAGAATTGTCCCTAGTTTATTGTTTCTCTGTGTAAAAGATACCTTCATTTTCCTCAACTTACTGGTATTATGAATTTATCTTTTATGAGCTATTAGGATCATTGCAAACCTTAATTTTATGAAAACTTGTTCACTTTTCATTTTCAAACCTAGAAGAGCTTCTAGCTTACTGAAGCTTGATTTAACACCAAGGCACCTTTTGATTTTTTTATTTCTACTGAGATAAGTGGAAATTTTCTTAATATGATCACAATTAAGATAAATCATCCTCAAACATTCTAGATAGAATTCCGAATTATAATTTTGTTTTGAGTTTTAAATTTATGCTCTTAGAGTTTTTTAGAGATTGTTTTCTATTGGAAATTGATTGTTTATTGAATTGTAGTTTTTGATTTGATTGTTCAAGGAATTTCATTTAAAATGAGTAATTGATCATTCTTACAAATTGAGCTCTTCATGAAATCATCTTATTTTCAAAAAGGATTTTTTTTTTTATGAATGAAAGAGTTTGTGTTTTGAAAATTGATAAAATCTCTCAAATTTCTCTTAAATAAGATTCATTGAAAAGAAAGAGTTTCACTTCTCATATAGATGCATTTAGAGTATTTTGATTTGGGTTACGAACATCATTAAAGTTTCAACCCATACCCTTTGTCTTAAGTAATACCAAAATTAATACAATGCCTTAATAAAATCAATCTAGATATTTTACGTTTTTAGGGCTCATTACACCAACATAGCTTAGACAGGTGTTTTGGAATTGGTTGTAATAAGCATTCCAAAACAGTTTAAACAAACAAGTAGAATCTTGCGGTAGGAAAATCCAATTGTTGCATTTGTACTCCGGGAAGCTCTTCTTAAAAAATTCAAGCACGAGATCATGTTGGACCCAATAAGGTAATCATACCTATCTAATTGGAAAAGATAGAAGATTTCCACATAATACAAATGATAAACCTCTGATTAACCATTGTCAAGGAGTCTGGGGTACCTTGTCGGAAAACCTCAAATTTACCATATTGAGGAGCCTTCAAGGGAATTGAGCTTGATACTCTTCCCTTGCATGTATATCGGATTGTAGATTGTTCCATTAAGTGCATTTGTTTCCATTGGTGACCTTAGTGACCATAATCTTTAGGATTTTTCCCAAGGTGATGGCAGAGGGAAGGTCCCACTGTACTTGGAGTAGAGGTCGGCTAGAATCACTTGGAATTTTCGGAGGGTACTCTTCACTTCGAGATGGCATAAGTGGAGGGACTTGCACCAGATTATTTCATTAATCAGGTTTTCGAGTTTACTGTTCCAACTACCATGTTTTCCACATTAAATTTTTACACTACAAGGAAAAGACCCTCTAGTGGATGTTTTTGAGGAACCCCTTATAAAAATACCCTAGACATCCATTTGTAGCGAAGGTTACTAGAGGAGGTTGGCGGGTGGAGGCTTTTGCAAATGTTTTCTGTCCGGTGCGCTTATCATCCTAAACTGCACCGGTGAGTTCAATAAGAGAAAGCACCAATGCGCAAAAAACATTGGCACACCGGGACACTGTGCCTCCATATGAACCTGCCCGATGCATCTTATTAATGTAGTGCACCGGTTCTTTACAAATATTCCGCACCACTGCATCCTAAAACCCTGCCAGCAAAACTGAAACCGCCTGCTGTGGTCTTAAGAAACCGCACTGGTGCGCCTATAAAACCTCGTGCACTGGAACAAGGTTAAATAAAAAAGTTACGACCAAAAAACCACATTTTTCATTTTTTAGTGCTCCAAAGATCTCAAGCGTCGATGCAAATTTTCCTTTTCTGAGGCGCCCTGGCATCGGTGCTCGCATTCCACGGACTGTTGTTGTCCATTTCCCACCATCTCCATTTTTAATTTTTCAAAACGGTGCGAAAATTTAGTTTTGCAAATTTTGTAGCCAATATGCCTCCTTGACGGCCAAATGTACAAATATTTTTCTTCTTTTTCCATAATTAAGCCTTTTAGTGGATTAGAACTTAAAATTAGCTTAAAATTAATCTTTCAAAAAAAAAATTCCCCACACTGTGAGGTCGAGCCGTTCGGCTAGCACCGGTTCGCGGTGCTACCTATAAATTTACAGGCTGCATCCCCACCGGTGCTAACGATATCTTCACTGATTCTGGGTTGGTATAGAAAGATGCATCGAGATTTTTTTAAATTTCAAAAAAAGTGTGGTCTAGTTGGTTACCCGGTCGCACCGTTGATGCTGTCGAATAGAAAGAATGAGGTGCGTTAATGGAAATATCTGCCCCGGGGCAGGTAATTATTTCAACGCTCCACATTCTGACATTTCGACTTGGTCAACAGTGCAGCCTGGTAAAATATCACACCATTGACTATGTATAGAGGTCAGGAGGGTGGTGTGCTAACCAAACTATATGCCCTAAGGCATATAGTTTGGTCAGCGCACCGCCCTCCTTACATCTATACATAGTCAACGTTCGATATGCGTATAGTTTGGTCAGCGCACCACTCTCCTGACACTGGCCCATGGTAAATGGTGCGGCTTGTTATACCACAATACCATTGACTTTGGAACAATGACAGGAGGGTGGTGTGCTTAAAATTTGCAGGTGCACCACCGCTGGTGCGCTGAATATTTTATGGTGCACCGCCTCTGGTGCGCAACAATAAAAGACGCATTGTCATTGGTGCATGTTTATTTTTGTGGCAGACCGACTATTTTTTTTTTTTCAAGAAATATTAGATATGCATATTCCTAAATACATGTCTCATTTAATAAAAAAATATTATTTAATATGTCAATCATTCAGAGACGTGAAAGGAGAGAAGAGAGGGAACAAAAACAACAAAACGTAAACCAATATAACATGGTTCGCCACTGGGAGACACAAGAGAGGTTGAGATATGCATACCCTTGCCTTATTACAGTAGCTACCTAGGGACTCCTAAGGTAGGTAGGCCTTTGCAAGTTCTATGAGGAGGCTACTTCCCTAAAGGACCATGGTTTTTTTTTCTGACATCTTATCTGTAGGTCGAATGCCCACCTACAGGCTTTCCAGGTTGGTCCTAATAAGTGGTACATGCCCACTGAGGATGACATCTATTTCATTACAGCGGTATCGAGGAGAGGGGTGGATTTTCCCTCGTTCCCAGAGGTTCCAGTTGGCTATGTAGTACGGAGTCAGTTGGTGTACTCCCAGAGATACATTAGTGCAGATATATTGTCTCATTCATATTTTTCAGGTCTTCAAAGGTTAGTTACATGTTGTTGCATTTGGTATTGAGGAGGTGAGGTGCCTCTTGCTTCTGATTTCAACCATTTTACAGAAAAATAGTGATGGGCAATGCATTAGTTACTCGCTTCTATATTATGTTGATTCTTTAGTATAGGAGCCATGACTTGTTAGGTGGTCCGCCATTTTTTTGCGGCAGTTCTGTATAGCCTTAGATAGATGTCATGCTCATGCACAAGGAAGCGTCAACTTCCCTTTTTCTTCAAAGATATTTTGTTTATTTTTTGAGAGGTTTATAGAGACGAGGCCTACTTTTGTTCGGTAGCCTCGTAGGCTAATTCTGGATGCAGAGATGCACATGTGGTGGAAGATGATGCCCAAGAGGGGCGAGACTGAGTTTTCTGCGAGGATATTGCATGATGCACTGGAGTTTCTAGCCAGTGTTAACGAACATCCCTTCATTATGGTCCCCTATCCTTATGCTGTTTTGGATTGGTGAGGGTGTGCCAACATACTCTTCACAAATGATGAGCCATTGGATGATAGAGGTAATATTATTGTTTTATTTAAATTTATTCTAACATGTTCTTTAACTTGTCTTTATTAAATTGTTTAATGAAATTGTCTAATAATTGTTGTGTACTTGAATATATTTTGTAGAGGTTGGGTCCTTTTATGGCAATGACATGCCTGCGCCATCAAATTATCTAGGTGTGGATCATGATGATGATTAGGATATGGCAAATGTCGAGGATCATCAGGACGGTGCAAACATATCTACTCCTATTGGTGCACCGGTAACATCTTTTGCTAGGTGCGGTAAGCTTGATAGTAGATTGAGGATGGTGTTGGGCGACCAACTCTGTGCATTGTTTGTTGAGGTGAGATTCAGGCCCACTGCTATAAGAGATATACACACTGGTGGTTGGTTGGTACATATGTGGAGAGGCATGTTGTGTGACATGTATAGCCTGATGCGACATGTTGTAGGATCTACAACATTAGTTACGCAGTTGAGGAGGGCCCTTGCACGGTATAGGAGTGGTCTAGCTGCAACACGTGATCGAGAGTCTGCAAGCAGTGATGCATCTTCTGATGATCATGATCAAGGGAGTGATCATCATTCACCATGCACCATGCCAGAAGAGCAACCTGCAGCATCGACCAATAGTCATCATGGAGAGTAGGTTGGACCATCGACCACGTCGAGTCAGCAGCATGCAACACCCAACAGTACTCATGATCATGAGCAGGCTTGACCATCGAACATGTCGAGTCATCACGATGAGCAGCCGACAGTTGATCTAGATCAGCATGAGACACTAGTACCAGATCAATAGGCACATGATGATAAGCATGTACCTGAGCTTCATGTTGAGGCTGCACCATTGATTGAGCAGGCCTCGACTAGTACTGCTATTGATGAAGTACCACCAATTGATATAACACATTTATATTACAGTTGTATATTTTTGACATTATATAGTTATATATATATATATATATATATATATATATATATGATCCATCTATTTTAATTTCATATTGCAGTTGTACTTAATTTACATGTTGGTGATTGTCATGATGTGTATATTGTTAGGTCATGTTAGATATGTTCATTTAATGTATAGCTTGTAGATAGATGTGTATGTGATAGTAGTTATTTGACATCAGATGTATATTTGATGTTTGTGTTTTGTTAGATGATCATGATCACGATGATGTTAGTGAATTTGAATTTGTTTTTTAGTCGAATATGATGTTTGTACGATGGTTATCATGATCGTGATGTTTGTTAATTAATTTAATATTAAATGATCATGATATTTATTAAATATTATGTCGTGATTGTAATTGAAATTTTAATTTTAATTTTATGTAAAACTGTAAAATTGTATTTGTATTTGTAATTATAATTTTAATTGTAATTGTATGTAAAATATTTGTAAAATTTTAATTATAATTGTAATATTTAATATATTGTGAAATTATTGAAATTTTAATTTTAATTGTAATTTTATAATATATGATAAATTGTAAAACTGTAATTCTAATTCTAATTGTATGTAAAATTCTAAAATTGTAATTGTATTTGTAATTGTAATTTTAATTGTATTTGTAATTGTAATTGTATGTAAAATATTTGTAAGATTTTAATTGTAATTGTAATATTTAATTTATTGTGAAATGATTCTAATTGTAATTTTAATTGTAATTGTATATATGTAATATTGTAAAATTGTAATTGTAATTCTAATTGTATGTGAAATTCTAAAATTGTAATTGTAATGGTATATCTGTAAATTTTTAAAATTGTAATTGCAATCATAAATTTTATGTAACATTCTAAAATTGTAATTGTAATTGTATGTAAAATTCTAAAATTGTAATTGTAATGGTATATATGTAAATTTGTAAAAATTTAATTGTAATTGTACATGAAATTGTAAAATTGTAAAACTGTAATTGTAATTGTAATTCTAATTCTAATTCTAATTGTATGTAAAATATTTGTAAAATTTTAATTGTATTACTGTGAAATGATTGCAATTGTAAAATTATAATTCTAATTGTAATTCTAATTCTAATTTTAATCGTAATTGTATGTAAAATATTTGTAAAATTTTAATTGTATTAATCTGAAATGATTTTATTAAAATTTTTAAATTTGTAAATTTGTAAAATTTTAAATAATTATAAAATAATAAATCTAGAATAATATGAATATTTGTAACATAATAAATTTTAAAAAATTAATGCAAATTAATTCATGTACTTTACAATTATCTTTAATTTATTACTATCTTACATACAAAAAAAGGAACTTTATACAGTACAACATTTTTTTGAGATCAATATAATTGCAAATTATCATGTGAAATATTGATTTTAACATTAACAGAATGCAAATTACCAATTAATTCTGAATATGTATTATAATGTTTCGAAAAACCCATCTTAAAAAACTATAAATATTGAGGAAATAACACATGTACCATATCACTCTTGGTTCTCATGATCACCCTCATTATCTTCCAGCTTGCATAGCATGATAACACTATTGTTCTCAAAAACATGTTTTGATCTACGGTCATGTCTCAATACAAACCACCAATCCCTATCCAACACATCTGGCTAAAAAAACATTGGGTTGCAATGTTTCGGAAAAACATAGGGCTCCTTACCTTCATCCCACATATTTCTAGAGTTGATACATATCAGCCTACTATCATGATCTTCCTTTACATTATTCTGATGAAAGGTGTCCCAACACTTGCACATAAAAATAACACATTGGAAAGAAGGGAAATTCACTTCAATGATATCTTGTATCTTTCCAACGTAACCTAAATTCACGTAACCTAAAGTCCCTCGTACTAGGTTTTGATCACGGTGGCTGGATCAACTAGATTGATCAAACTCAAATTACACTCCAGAGTCTTGTGTGATGTGTCCATCATCGGCATTTTCTGTGCAAAAATGGTGTCCATATGCCCACATATATGGGAACAAATGCACCTATAAAAAAGCTAAAAAAATCAGTGTCATGTGTCTTATAATAACCCAAGAGTTAAAATATGAAATATAGTTGTAATTACATTTGAAAGGTGCATTATTAAGTTTCAAATGTACATATATATTAAATATATTATTACCGAGTTGTTGCACCCAATCCCTATGTTTAGCGCATCCTCTTCAACCTGCGGGTAACGATCGGTTGCATCATATTTCTCTTTGACTTGGTCAAAAACCCAACTATTGGGGCATATTTTGGCATATTTTCTTTTGAATGAATGAGATAAGGCACACTTCTACCATTCAACTGTCTGAATTATTTCCCATCACTATCCAATTTCATCCTGTTTTGTTCGTACAATGCGACCCACAGTTGTTGTGTTGCTTCATATTTGTAAAGAACAAATTTATTGATTGCTTCAATTTCTACATTCGCTGACGAAATCAAACTGACATTATATAGTAAATAGAGACCAAAATATACATTATATCAAATTTCAACACAAATATTAACTTTGTGTAAATTTGAAAAATTATAAGTCACTTACTCTTTATCAAGCGCTTTTTTCCACTTGTTTGGAGTCTTTTGTCTTCACCCATTTCATCATCCAAAATCATCACACCTGATCTGTTGTCGATCTGCTTAATGTACTCACTGGCATAATAGAAAGACCTATACGATATGCATCCCTCTGCCATAGACCCCTTGGGTTTTGTCCTTTCTCGAACAAAACCTTTCAATTTCTTCATGTACCTCTGTAAGAAGAACATCCAATAATAAGAAACCACCCCAACTAATTCAGCCTCATCTACTAGGTGGAATAGAATATGAGACTGGAAGTCCATGAAACTCGTCGTTAATTCCTTCTCAAACATACAAACAATCTCAACTATCTCTTGACGCCACTGTGGAATTCTAGACACTTGAATCACCTTTGATGTGATCCAACGTACAAATGCACATAATTTAGATATGGCATATCCTAGGTCTTGAGGGAATTCATGTTTCAGACACCCACACATGAATAAAGGATAATGACATTGCAAATTTATAAACACGTGCAATAATATACAAAATTAGTTACGTTCTATGATCCCTGCATGGGATAAAATTTATTAATATAAAACATAATAAAATCATGCTTTTGACATTATACGTACTCTTATAAGGTTCAAATGGTCATGTGATTTCAACCCCGAAAAATGGTCATCCACAGTGAAGCATCGCCATAGTCAAGACCCGTATGAAGATGGCACCCTCACATCCATTATAACTTCTTGTGCCAAAGAAATATCATCTTTTTTTTTAAATCCATGGGACATCACCTTCTTTGAAATACCATGAATTAGAGGGACAAGCACCTGCCTCTGATCCTGTACTTTCTAATCATCTTGGCCAATGTTTCTTTTTAGTTTTTGAAGTAATAAGGTCTTTCCTAATAGCCAATGTGTCACTTTGTTTCGATGATAGGTTCCTCCATAAATAAGATGAAACATTTTTAAATATATGCATGGGATATAATAAGTGGGTAATATTAAGATTCTCCCAATATGGAAGGTTATAAGAGATAAATTTCCTTTTCATTCCAATGGGAAATTTCTCAACATAGGTGTTGAAGAATTATGGATCATCGAACATAGGCTCCCCATTTGAATTGAAAATTTATATTAACTCCTTCTCCTTCTCTTTCTCATATTCTCTAAGCCATTCAGCTGGTGTCATTATTGGAGCCCTTTGGGTTCTCTCTCATTTACCATTTAAAGCAGATGTTTCTCTTCTGTAAGGGTGTTCTTCTGGGAGGAATATCCTGGAGCAATCATACACTGGATTTCATAGGTCCTTAGACCATATAGCTTTCAAAGAAGGTCCACAACATTTACACCCAAAATACCCTTTTGGTACAAGACCTGCGAGATTATTGTATACAATTTATATGCATGGAACGTTAAAGAATATCATGAATATCAAAACAATTACAATGAATTAAATAACTATTATGTGAAAGAATATTGTTACGTATATAAAAAAATCAATAAATTAAACATGTAATTTACTAGAGAAAACTCCTAAGCCTGGATAATCATGTTTCATGTAAGCACATATGCAATACAATGTAAAACTCCTCTCTCTTGTGATGGGTCTTGATACATCATATAAAGTTATCCCATCCCATAATTCCTTCAATTCATCTACCAGTGGTTGTAAATAGAAATCCATATTCTTCACTTGACTTCTACTAGGGACTATGAGAGCCAACATAAGATGTTCATTCTTCACAAAAAACCATGGGAGGATATTGTTATTGATCACTTCTACAAGACAAACAAAATAGTTGGTGTTCTGGAGGGAATATGGGTTGACGCCATCCATGGCTATGTTGGGTCCTAGACTTCATATTTCATCCTTAAATTTTTTAGGCCATGTATCCTCTACATGCTTCGTGGCTATTGAATCAATTGAGATTTGCATAACTCCCAACTCACTTCTATGTGAGGCATTCCATCCCTGCAACATAGCTAATTATTTGCAACAAAAGATCCTTTGAATCCTTGGGATTATAGGCATGTGCCTCAATATCTTTAAAGGAGGACCACGTGATTTACCCTTTTTTTTATCATACCTATCATGCCCACATTTCAGACATATCTCTTTGTCTACATATTATCCTCTATATAGAATACAATCATTAGGACATGCATGATATGATATGTACTCAACACCCAACATTTTCAACAATTTCTTTACCTCTTCGCATCTACCGGGCAAGACATTATCACTCGCAAGAACCTTATCTTTGAATAACCTGTAGTTGGCGATCATGGAAAATATTAATAAATGTACATTAATGCTGATATAATTATTAATGTTCATAAAATTGACCATTTGTAATTTTCACTGTGTACTAATTATATTTCTCAAATTTATATAAGGGAGGACTTTATGGTAACTTACCTAAAAATTTCCGAGAAAAATGCATTCGACAATCCAAAATTTTCTTTCTAGTTGTACAGTAACATCGTGGTCCCCAACTGGGTAGACATTTACTATCTGCCAGGTCCAAAGAGAGGGGTAGTGAAATAAAATTTAAGGCTTTCAAAAAATGTGTCTGCGATATGAGAATCATCCCCTAGCTGATCATCATTTTGGAATGTATCTAACAACATTGTCTCCATGGAATTCATATCCCTCAAGTAATCATTCATACCAACCTCTATTTTATTGCCTCCATTTCCAACTTGTGAAGAACTACTATTGTTGCAGTCATTCCTAATTGGTGAATTTGGACGTAGTGGGAATTGAATCGATGGTCGATTCAACCATCCTTGGTATCGTTCCTCTCTGATATTTTCTCTTAATTTAGTTTTATCTTGATTTGAAATTGTCGTGTGGTGCAATGGAATATGGTAGATAGGTCTCTCATCATCACTAGAATCCTAATAATTTAAAATATATATATATATATATATATATATATTTGAACATGATTAGTACAAAATATATGATATGAATTAGTAAGCACATTGACAATATTTCATGATTAATTGGTTTGACGTTGAAATAATTACATTAATCAATATCCCAAACAATTATAATTATTACCATCATTGTCCCAGAATTGTGGCTAGAAGATGCAATATTGTTACAATTGGCAAGGTGAAGCGGTTGTCCATTTTCATCTACCAAATGTGCCTTGCGGTATGTTGCTCTTAATAAGCACTTCCAACTTTTTGGAGTTGTTTGAATATTTTGTGCATCTAAATTCGATTATGAATCTACATGAACCTGCAAATTTGTATACATTAAAAATTTAATTAAGCTGTGCATGATTGACATAGATAAAAAAACATAAATTAAATTAGATAATGAAAATATAAATAAAACCTGAAGTAAATATTATGTCTCGAGATGGATAGGGAGAACTTCATGCTGGACTTTGATAAATATTATGGAACGAGCTAGATTTTGAAGAATTTTCCATTCGATATAATTATGATATTTTCTCCCTACATTTGAGAAAAATCAACAATAAATTTCGGTGTACACACCTAAAAGTAATTTCGGTGCCTTAAAATGAACTTCTTTTTATCAGTGCTAATGTATAGATAACTACACTGGTGCGGTTTAGTTATTACGCACTGGTGCCATGTTATCAACGGACGCATTGGTGTTGTGCTATTAAGTGACACACCAGTGAAAAATAACCACAAATAAAAAAGTGCAACCCTATTTTTTTAAGTGAAAAAAAAGTTGTAAATTGAAAAATGGGCAGAAAAATATTTTCGTAGATCTAATTTCATAAAAAAATTCTTTAAATACTAAAAATTTTTCATTATTTCACTATTTTTGCAAAACAATTTAGCCAAAGATTTGCAGGAGACATACCTAGAGAAGGAGAGCACGAGAGAACTGTGGAGCAGCGAAATACATTCAAACAGAAGTATTTAGAAGAATTTCAAACCTGTGGTGATTCAAACCCTATAGCATATAATTTCAAACAATCTCGTGATTAAATTTTATTGTTTTTTTCACTTTTTATGTAGTTTTTGTTATGCAGTAAATAAAAAATTTCAATTTGTTGTTAATTTTCAGAAAAAAAAAAAAAAAAAAAAAAAAAAAATCCATTTCTACCCTAAACCCTTCATTCTTTTTGTTTCTGCCCTTTCTTCTCCTTGTTTTTTTTATTTCAAAATTAGGTCATTTCATTTTAGATTTATAGGATTTGTGTTGCTATATATAGGCCTATGAAATCCAACCCACAAAACGACTTGCATAGTTGGATCCCAATCCATGTCAGCCCTTGCATGAATTTAAAAAAAAAATAAAAAAATTTATCGATGCGCCCAATGTAACCTAGCTCACTGGTGCACTGGATTATCCCAGCACATAGTGGACGTAATCTTTGATAAAAAAAATTAAAAACATTTTTTTAATCTGTGTGCCATATGTAAAATAGGGCACCGGTGCGCTATTTCATTATCATGCACTGCACACGTACTGTTTCACAAAAAAAAAATTTGTGTTAATTGGTGCACCATGTAACATACAATGCACCACACTGGGTCTCTTAGTTGACAGAGAGAATTGTATGGTGGTCCCTTGTTTACGCGGTGAGTTTATAAGAATAGGCTGCACCGTGCCCTCCATGACACCATATGCTACAAAAACTAACACTAGATGATTTTATTATTTTGTCTTTGTTAATCGATGTGGTGGTTAACATGTAACACATCGGTGCTCCTTGCTGACATAGAGCACCATACTGTGTTTTATATTGTTTGGGCAGTGCATTTATAAGACCACCACGCACCGACATTGGTGCGTACACCATGAATAGTGCACCGGTTTCTTGATATTTTTGTTTTTACTTGAAAAGTTGACAATTTATCTATAAAATATATTAATGAAGGATATGGTACAGGTTTCATATTGATAAAGAAATGGATGACAAAATATCGAGTAACAAAAATATTGATAACACATCAAGAAAAGGAAAAAAATCAAGTTCTTTGTAAATTATTTACAAAAAATATTATTTTTGAACTATATGTAAGTTCAACTAATATGTATTTTTTAATGTGTATCATGCATAGCCACAAAATGACGAAGCTCGATAAGATTATTTCTGATCTAGGAGCAGAAGAGCGTAAAATCTTGATGGAAAAATTGCAAAAGGATGAATCAGGTGAATGAAAAAATACTATCGATCCAATATGAGTTTCTTTTTTTAATTTTCATTAATAATATACTTAAAATTATTAGATAACATGTGTCAAACAACCTATTAATTCACATCCCTTTAATGTTCTACAGGGACCAACAACTCATAAAAGGAATGTTGGTCTAAGAAAATAAAAAAATAGAACATGCAAATGAAAATGAATTGCTCCTTAGCTCATCTGCAGTGGTGCTGGAGGTTAACAAAAGGGGGAAAAGTTTTTACAAAAGTTTGAGGGATCTAGTAGAACGAATGTATAGATGTTCTTTCTACTTACAATACAAAAATCAATGCAATGATTCCAAGAACCAAATTTTATCTAAATTATAGGAAGAGTTTCCAGAGAATTGGTCAATGAAACATGTTAGAATTTTAATAGCATAAACGTACAACAACAAAAAATAAGGAATGAAAAAGTAATATTCCTTTAAATTTTTGTCTAGAATTATTTATAAATATCATTTATAAATATCACTTTTGTTATATTTACTTTTCATATATCAATATAAAAATTAAATAGTTTATTGTCATGTCACATTTTCAGGAAGGTTATGAAAATCTCAAAATATGAATGAGTTGATATCATAAATATGCCAGTAGGAATGTCCAAAAAGGTATAAAAGGAGATGGTCAAAGAAATGGAAAAAATTGAATTGCGGGAGGAGCCATCTCAAAAACAATGTGCTTCAAATGTAATATGTAATCATTCAATTTTTCGATCATTAGGTAAAATAAATAAAAAATTTAGCATTAAATATTAATTTTCAAGTATTTTCTAGCAGAAAAGAAAAGAAAATGGAACCCATTAAACACATGAAACAGGATGACAAGGAAGAAAAGGGTTGATATCTAAGTTTGTGAGTAATTGTTACTTCCTTATAACAACTTAACTAGATTTCATTTTTGTATAATTTAAGTTGTTTTACAAAAATCGTCATTGAATGTCTTCAAACAGGTGCTAACATACAAAGAAGAACCATCAAACGAATTTATTGACATTGGGTTAAATATGGGTTGTGAGTATATGTTGGCATATCATAAATTAATTGTGTAATTTGTAAGCATCTATCTATCTTATTTTACTTAGCTCCGTCTATAATTAATAAAACAAAGAAATCTTTTATATTAAATATATGATTTGTTATGGGGTATAAAATGTGCAAGAAACATGGAACTATGCCAACAGATGAAATCTTGAAAGATGCCACACTACATGGTTTTGAAAGAATGTGTGTAGTTCATGAATCAATTGTTGCTATGGTGCGTCATTTATTTTTTATTTACATTAATGTATATTATTTAATATTTCAATTTTCATTATTCTCACCAATGTACACTCATTACAGTTTATTTTTATGTTTCTAGATGGAAGGTGAAGAGAAGAAAGCAATCAACACCGTGAAAAAAACATTCCTGAAAATAACCCATCATGGAAGTAGCTCTTGCAGTGAGCAATTCAAGTGAATAATGATGATCATTATGTTTGGATATCAAAGCAAGGCATTGTATTGTTTGAAATATTTGTGTGTGAAATGATAAATTTTGTTTATTGTAATGGATCTAGTGTCCCAATTGAAAGAAAAAGGGATACAAATAACTGCCCCATTTTGTATGACAAAGACTATATATATATATGTGTGTGTGTGTGTGTGTGTGTGTGTGTGTGTGTGTTTTAATTTATTCTATTGCGTTCTCCATTGTCACTGTGAAATGTGACACCACTGATTAAAGTTATGGATGATTAAATATTATAATGAAGAGATGTGAAATTTGATGATATGATATAACAAACTAATCCAAACATCACATTAAAATGCACTAATAAAAATTTAATTGATATGACTATTGTTAGATGATATGTGTCATATTTTTATGAATAATGAATTTTAAAAAATCACAATAATTATGATATGATATAACAAATTAATCCAAACATCACATTCAAATGCATTAATAAAAAATTAATTAATATGAATAATGTTCTAAGATGTGTCAACTTTTGATGAGTAATGCATTTTAAAAATTTACAAGAATTGCATTGTCATAGGTCGATGTTTCTAAAAAATACAAAATGAACATTGGACCTGCATGTGAGTTACATTACACCGGTGTATTTTTATGATACAATGCACTGGTACATTTCTATGACCTATGGGCACCACACAAATACCAATACCAATTATAAATCTCAGTGCGTTTGTGTGATACTGCGCATCGGTGCGTTTATGTGAGACTTACCACCACTGCATTTGTATGACCTATGCGAACCGCACAAATACCGATACCAATTATAAATCTTGGTTCATTTCTGTGATACTTCACACTAGTCCATTTATGTGAGACTATGCACTGGTGCATTTGTAAAACCTATGGGCAGTGGACAAATACCAATACAAATTAGACCAATCGATGCGTTTTTCTGATACTGTGCACCTGTGCATTTCTATAGGACTACGTACCTAAGCATTTATCTAACCTATGGGCACCGCATAAATCCCAAAACCAGTTAGAACAGCTACGTGCATTGTATCACCAACACTATGCCCAGTGTGGTTTTAGACCTTGACGGTCTGGTACATGCACCTTCGACCACCCCGGGCCACCGTCTAAATGACACGTACTGGTGCATTAAAACCTTAATAGCACACCAGTGAAAAAAAAAATTGTAATAACCTCTGGCTGCCCATTTTTTTAGTTTTGTTGAAATTCCATTAAAATCTCCGCCAAAACCTCTGTATCCATAAACAGATGTTGTAGAAAATGTTTTTTTTTTACTACTTTCAGCGATTTTATAACACTAAAAACCTTCTTTATAACCTCCACTAGAGTGTCTTTTCCTTGTAGTGCTACGACATTAGATTTAATCACCAACTAGTGTTTTTAGTGTGGAAAGATATTGTTTGTGTGTGGATTGTCTCTTAGATTTTGTAGGCGTGTGTTCAAATCTCATGTTTCCTTAGCAACCTTAGGTCTATTTTGTTTAATCATTTTTTTGATTTCATGTGTTAAACATTAATCGTGGATGAATCACCGAGACACTCTTGTAGAATGTAGTGGAGACCCCTTGAGTATACACCAAGTCAATTAGAAAAGCTTAAATCTGAAAGTGGTCAACAATCAGGAAGCAGATCTACTAAACAAGAGGAAACATTAGTAATAATACATCCTGATTATGAAGTAAATAAACCTCAGACAGAAGAACAACTAGAAATTTCAAAATTAATCATAGTTGATTCTAGAACCAGTGAATTCTCAAATATTCAAATTATTGAACCTGAAATATCTGAACCTAAAACTGAATCCACTTCATCTGATTCAACTTTCGAGTTCATATCCCGAACCCCTAGTCATCCTCATTCAGCTCGAGTGAAGCTTTGCATCATTGAGAATCTTCCCCCTGGGGTGATCAACATTGAAGAGATTATTGACATATAAGAAGAGATTGCAATTCCTTCGTGTCAAGAATATTTAGATCTAAGGAATAGTGAATCGATTTACCATTACATCCCTTTTACTAGATCCTTGGGATTATCATTTAACCAAATTTCTACATAATAATCGTCTGAATTATTCACCACCCCGCATTCCTTTTTACTCCATACGTAGAGGTAGTTACATGCCTTCATCAAACATGTCAGGTGAGTCATTCATGTTTTCTTCATCGCCATAAAAATTTTTGTATGGTGGTCCATGGGTTCCTGCTGGATACCGGTCACTCTCTGGTACATTCTCGGGAGCATCTCCCTCTTCTGAAACACTTAGACAATAAATTGGTCTTAATGAATCTAATACCAAAAAATTGACAATGGAACAAGTATATATGATATCTGGAAATATTCCTTTACCTGACCCTCAAGGTAGTAATTTGATGCCTGGGGGGCAGTATATTACTCAAGGAAACCTCTTCTAGGTAGTACCCTATGCCAGGGCCACAGCTGCTTCAAGGGTGGTACCCTATGCCAGGGCCACAGCCTCTTCAAGGGCAACACCTTATGCCAGGGCCCCATCCTATTCAAGGACAACATCCTCCTCTGGGGCA
Source organism: Pinus albicaulis (assembly GCA_034641835.2). NCBI lineage: Eukaryota > Viridiplantae > Streptophyta > Pinopsida > Pinales > Pinaceae > Pinus > Pinus albicaulis. Next base: position 647,515,288 of record CM076574.1, read on the forward strand.
ATGGTTTTATCAAGAGAAAAAATCCTTTCAAGGAGGACAACCCTTTACTAGAAATTATCTGGAAAACTATCAAACTTACGTTCCAATACCTCAAACCAGTTATGGTCAACCTTACGCACTGCAACCTTTAATGGGAGCTCCTTATCCTGGAGTTTACACAATGTGGAACCCATCGTTGAACCAATGTAATTTGAAACTTATTGTACAAGTATCTTATAATAAACTTGGTGAGCCAACTAGTCAATTTGGTTATACCCAAGTCTAGCAACTTGCCCAACCTACACTTCAAATTGCACCTCACGTATCTATACCTAGTAGTGAGAAAGCTAGTCTATGTACGGTAAGAATTCTTTTCCAATCTTTTGTGCAAACTTTTGTCCAACAACCAAGTACACCTATCCCTGGAGTTTCCCAAGTCCCTGTTGCTACAACCCCTCAAACGATGACATCAACTGTATCACAGGAAATCCTTCAAGTCACTGCTCATCAAAATAAACCTGTTGTTTTGTCTATTGTTCAAACCTTTGTAGGACAACCTGGTACAACTACAATTCCAACAAGCCAACCTTATATAGGTTAGTTTGTTAATCAATCGTATCAAGGGAAGTTTCAATATGGACCCATAGGACAAAATCTAGTCTACCAAAGTCAACAAAACCCTAGTTATACGTATCAGATACCACCTAAACCTCAATTTGGTATGGATAATCCTGTATACACTAGATGTATTCCAGTCCCATTTGCGTATGCTATTCTAGGTTATCTTGGATATCCTCCTCTAGGTACTGCATTTTCCCTCAAGGTTATCAGTTTTCTCAATAGAACCCTAACCATCAGTTACCATTCATTACAACTTTAGACTTGTGAGATTTGTCGCACCTCAGAAATGATCCAATTTATTATCTTTCATTTTTGCGGCCAGTGCCAAATAAGCTACCCATTGACATACCTAACTTTGAAGGAAAATCAGGAGGAGACCCCTCAAATCATGTGATGACTTATCACCTTTGGTGATCATCCAAGTCTTGAATCGATGATTCCATTCGATTATGACTTTTTCAAAGAACATTGATAGGCTTAGCTACTAAGTGCTATATTGAATTACCACGTGGCTCTTTCAATAATTTCAACACGATAGCAATAACATTTTTAACTCACTTTCAGTTGTCAGTCTGTTATGACAATGGCACGGGACTTTTAACTTCATTAAAACATAGTACGTCTACATAAATTTCATATCACATACATGAATGGAGATATAGAAGATGTTTACTGCAAGTTTTCATTCCAGATAAAATCTTGGCAGAATGGTTCATCAAATCATTACTTCCAAAAACCACTAAAGATGTAGCTGAAGGAGGTGTTGTTACAGAAGAATAGGTCATAGCTCAAGCAATGTAATTATACCTTGTTACACCATTTTTTGGTCATCTAACCTGTTACTATTATATGGACCTAAGTACACCATGTAAGACCAATTTTACCCTAAGTAAAATTTCCTTCACTATGAAAAATAACTTAGTAAACCACCTTTATTAAGTTGTTTATGGGCTAAACAGGAAACCCCATGAGGAAATATTAACTAAATCTACATTTGTTTGATTTTCCTCAAGGAATAATTAGTTAAACGACAGTTTAATTAATATTCTTGGTCATATTTAACCCAAAACAGGAAAATTAATTAGATAAATTATTATTTATCTTCTTATTTTCTAGGAACGATTATTTAAAGCTTATTTAAATAATATTCCTTGTTAAAATTGACTAAATCACTCCTAAATAGTTAAATAAATCATTATTTATTTAATTATTACTCAACCACATCCTTAAAATAATAATAAAATCATTTATTTATTTATTATTTACAAATAAAGGGACTTGACCCAAGTCAAATTCTTCTTCCCTGCAACAAATATAATAAAATATTACATAAAATTTGGATCTTGATTTGGTTATAATATTTTAATTATGCACCAATATCTAGACTAACTCAATATTTTGTTATAAATAGAAGGGGTTTTCCATTCATTCACCACCTTTTGTTGCCTAAAGGTCACTCTGAATCTATACTTTTGGTCTGACTTTGATCAACCATCATTGTCATATTTTTCTATCTTTTTGCTTGTGAGCTCCCTCTGTGTTCCATTTTTGTCTACATTTTCTACACCATCAAGAGAGATGAATTTAAGATCTGAAGTGCTAAGGACTTACAAGAACCCATCCCATTGAGGAGAACTGGTAACATCCTTCTATGTTTTCCTCCCAGGTGCCCTTAATATAAAACTCATTCAACATATTCTTGTCTTGTTTATTGGATGCATGGAATAAATCTCGTTTTTATTTACTGCTTAATGTCTTTTGATGCATAGATCTATATTTTTGCAGAATTTATCTTGATCAACTAATTGCAGATTTGAAGATATTGGTAGACATATTTGTTGTTAGGGTTGTTTTTTATGCATAGCTAAAGTGATCTTTTTCCGTACGCTTGCGACTAAGATTCATACTAACAACTGGCGACTCCACATAGGTTTACGATTACGACCACTGTCGTTTTTCAGATCCTTGCATATCCAGCTACTTCAAACCCTATGATGTCTCTTCAGCTTCTTTTTTTTCTTTCCTTGATGTTGTTTTTAATCTATAAAACCCTAAAACATTAAAAATTCTAACTTGCGTGTGTTTTCGGACCTATTTCACAGCTGACAGATATTATCCATAGCTGAGACGACACATTCTGCTGAAACCTGCTCTCAAGAGCACCAAAAGTGAAAGTCACACTTTTTGGCCCTAAACCTGCGACCTAAAGCTTTAGGATGTTGAAATCTGCCCAAAACCTGTGACATCAGCAAGAAATAGGTCAGAAAGTTTGACCTCGCTTTTTTGTGGGAGTTTTTCAGAAAGTTTTATGGGTTTGTCTGGGCCTCTGTTCAGCATTGTCTAACCTCCATCTCTGCCCATTTTTTACCTATACTTGTTATTTTTTACTCATATAAGTAGGAACCTAGCCCTCTTGGGCTTTAGTACCCTCCACACTTTGTGGAAGAGTTTTAGCTGCTGCAGGTTGTCTGAAATTTTCAGATTGTTCAACCATTTTTCAGATCTGATACCTCACCTTCAGATCCACTTCAGATTGGTTATTTATCCATCCAAATCACCTCCTTTATTTTTTTTTGGCTTTTCCTCTAGGGTCCACTTCGCTTCCCTCCAGGAGATAACCTTTCGCCACCTCATTTACAACAATTTTTCCTCTGATTTTTTGTTGTTTATCTACACCTATTTCCAGCAGATCTGACCTTTAGATCCTTGTCCCTCCCAAACTTAGATCTATTAGCTATTTTGGTGTGTTTTGACTATTTTTTTTCCACCTACAGACTACTTGTTGAGAGGCCCGCCTCCTTGGGTTTGTATTGTTGAATTATTAGCTGACTATTTGTTGTTATTTCAGTTTCATATACTGTTATTTGCAGGTTATTTACAGTTATACAACACACATTTTATTTTTCTCTACAAACGTCTAGGTTTAAAAATTGAAATTTACACACATTACACACACACCCTAAGTGAAGAAGAGCTTGGTTAGCACCGCCAAGCAAAGACTTTAACATTGAAATCAATTGATCATGCACCTCTCTGCCCTTCTTTCAACATTGTAATCAATTTATCCTACACCTTTCCACCCTTGTTGGTCTCTCTTCCCCTTGTGCCATGTTTTTGTTGTCATCATTACTCCACCAAGGCATTTATCCCAGAGACTTCTTGGCCTTCATCTTCAGTTTTCGGTAGGAAGAATTACTCCTCCGCGTAGGATTTTATTTAGTCCTCCATCGAGTCCGCACTCTGACTCTTCTTCAAGTTCATTGAGTTTTTCTTCTAGTTTTTCCCCCAGTTCTCCTCCTGTCACCTTCACCATTTCTAGTTCAGGACCTAACACTGATGGTATCCTTGGCCCTAATGCTTGGAATACTACTAGTGGGACTGCAAAACAGGAACTACTCAGGTTGCTCCCTTGCTCCCCTATATGGCAGACCTTAGTCTTCCTGATTTGAACCAGTTGATCAATGACCCTATACACCATGACACTAGTTGGCCTACTATGCCGACCAAGCTCACTTCCGACATCCCCAAGTTTGAAGGCCTTGCTGGAGAAGATCCTACAAATCATGTTTGATATTTCCACATGGGGTGTTAGTCTAACTCCATTATCGATGACTCTCTCTATCTTCGGTTGTTCCAATGTATGCTTACAAGCAAAGCTTCTAAGAGGTATGTTGATCAGGCCTCATCCTCCCATACCACCATTGCAACTCTTGCTCGGGCTTTTCTATCTTATTTCTAGCTTCCCCTTCGTTACAACACTGGTACCAAAATTTTGACTTCTTTCAGTCAATCGTCTACGACCCGCCTATCCGATCATGTCCAGGAATGGCGGAGAAGAAACAGCCTATGTTGAGCCTCTACCTCTGAAGACCATGTCTACATGGACTAGTTCCTTAGATCTTCTTTCCTGTTATCGACAAAGATGTCGCATCGCATTTCCCTCAAACCAAATAAGCCACTCTCCAAATTGCATTAAGATATGACCTAATCTACACTCAGTCGAGTTATGTTTATACTATTCTACCTGGTCTTCCTACACTCGGTGGTGCCAACGCACTGGGGGCATCTCATGCTGCCGACGGTATCGTTGGAGATCTCTCTCATCCATACACTCAACCTCCCATGGGCTATGGTTTTCCTCATGGGGTGGCCAAAACCTCCTACCCTTTTCCCCCTCCTGGTAGCATGCATCCAGGATATGGCATGTCTCCTCCTTTTTCCCAACCTCTTGTTTACCACAATGTTACCTAACCTCCTTACTATCCATATCCATAGCCTGGTGCTCCAGCTTCTCCAGCATTAACACCTCCTCCTCCCTTGCCTTCTCAAACCTCGCAACAGTAGCCACCGCCCCCTCAGTGGAAAGTGTATGCACAGCAGGGCGCGACTAATCCTCCTCCCTCCAAAAATAAGAGGAAAGGCACTAAATCTTCTCTCAGTAATCCAGGACCTAATCCTCAAAACAATGTGCCTAACACTGCTTACCAGCAACAAGGAATCCAGCCCAAGAAGGACAGGTCTGTTCGTACGAACAAGACTTGTTCTTGTTGTGGTGTTTATTGTCATTACGTGCATGATTTTCCTCTTTTACACATATGAAGCAAATGTGGGAGTATCAAGCAACATTGCAAGGATAGCAAGCCTCCCCTTCCATCCCTCCCAGTGCTGCACCTAGTTAGCTAGTTGTGTTTACTAATCCTTTCCCTCAACAAGGATTTGTGGCTACCCAACCACCTGAAGATCAGGTGACCACTTAACCTCTTCCATCTAGTACCTCTGATTACCAGATTCTCATGATGAATTCTAACCAACCTCTAACCATAGAAATCAATATTCAGACTCGGTCCCATCAGTACAACAAGCCCCCCGCTACGTCTATCCCTGGGTCACCTCCTTCCATCCCTACAGAGCCTCTTCTGACACCTAATGGTCCCTTGAAGATCCCTCGGCCTAAGGCGGAGGTTCATACCAAGATCTGTAAGGGACCACTACGCCAAAATGTTTCTTCTGGCAAATTTGCCCATTCATATAGTATAGTAGATGATTTGGCACAATTTCCTGTTCCCATTTCAATGTTGGAACTCCTCCGATCGTGCCCTTCACAACAAAAATATCTACTATCTGCCATGGGTGTTGTACATCATTCTGATGATCACTTCATCATCTTCGATGTTGAATGGTAAGAACATCCTCCTCTCCCTACTTTCGTGTCCTTTCGAATTCTAGTTAAGAACTCAAATGCCAACATTTCCCTATGCATCATTGATGAGGGGGAATCCACCTATGTGATGTCCGCTTTGGTTTGGAAGCAACTTGGATCACCTGAGTTAGCTCCTTCCACGATCACTCTCCGAGCATGGGATGACCATGCCTCCTAGCCCATTAGCCTATTCTGCAATTTTCCTATTACTCTTGTGGGAAAAACTATTTATGTTGATGTAGAAGTCATAAATTCCCCCTTATATTACAATATTCTATTGGGTCATAGCTACACCTATGTGATATCGGTTGTCCCATTTGCAGTTCATCGCAAGATGTCCTTTCCCCATAATGGAAATATAGTCACCATTAACCAATTGACATATTACGAATCGAAATATCGGACCTCCCCTGAGTCCATCATCTCTTCAGTGGCCAATAAGCATACCGTCGATCCTTTAACCAGTGTCTCACCTGGAGTCTACAAAGACTCCTCTCTGCTTGGTACATTCCCTGGTCTTCCTCCTCCTACCTCTGATCCCAGATCATCGAATTTTTTCATGATGAAATCGTCTCGGGCTACCCTCAAGTGGCCCGATTTTCCTATTCAGTAGTCTCCTCACCCTTTTCAGCCTACTCCCAGCCCTTCGATTCAATCTTCTGGAAGTCCTCCTCCTAGCTCTTCACCTACAGCTGGTATCCATGAGCCCCTTTATCCTCTTGGAACGGTTCCTCGAGGCCTTAACCATCTTGGAGATGTCCCACCTGGCCATTACCCCTCCAGTTAGATATTGTTCCTAGCTCCCCCTCCATGAGTATACACAGTACCTGTCATGGCTACCCTCTCTCTTCCCAGCTTGACCCTGGGGATTCCCGTATGGTACCTTGATCCTCCATTTGCTCCCTTGCCTGGTCAACCCAAACCTTATCTTGGTTTTACCCTGGTTCAACTGGTCCCCATGACTTCTCCCACTCTTACAGTGCCTCATCCACCTCAAGAGGAACACTCTCCTATTGCAACCACTTCAGGTAAGAAAGGAAAAGCTCACAAGAAAGCATCTAAATACAATGCTTCCCCAACAAACCCTGCCCCTCCTCAGCCTCCAAATCATAGCATCCAGTGTGCTTTGTGTGATTTTTTCAATCATGCCACCCATTCTTGTCTGAAGTTGCCTCATCTCAAGTCCATGGTTAATGTCGTGTTCCCTAATTCTACGGTCTCGGAAACCTCTGTTCCTTCCTCGACTACAACCAGGAACCCCAAGACTATTTACACCAACCACCCCTATGCTTTGTGTGATCTCCTTGGCCATTATACCCACCTTTGTCCCTGCCTCGAGGACCTCCATACCTCTTTAGCAGTAGTTTTCCAATTTGAGGCCAAGCGCAACAAGTCCACTGCTCCCTTATTTGTGTGCTTTTCTTCAGCAGAAGCACAGGACACATCAACTCCCATAGAAATTCCCCCTTTGGATGTTGAAATGACAGAGTCTTCAGCTACTGTCCACTACCTATCATCATTCATGAGATCCATGGTAGAAGCTCCCTCTAAGACTTCCCCTTCTATTTCACTCAACCTCCCTTCTATGATCACCCTACGCTCAACATCAATGGATCTCTTATCTACTTTTTCTTCTGTCACCCCCCATGACGATGCGCATGTGAACTTCTCTTCTCATGATGATGAGTCAGGTAGCTTCGATGCGTCACCTGGTCTTCCTTCCACCAGTCACCCCATATTATTTTACAATGATGACATTATGGAAGTAATCACAACCACTGAACTTATCCAACCACCCTTACATCAAACCCATGCAGTCGAACCACATACACCTTGTGGCCATTACATTGACATCCAATGTTTGGATAAGGAGGCACCCATATTTGAGAGTCCAGGAGAAGAAATTCTACACAACTCTCGTAGTGCATATGGTCGTATCGACTCTACTACCATCATTCTTCCCTATTTAGAAGAACCTCTAGAGTCTCATATCACTTCAGATCACTCTAGGGATGATACCCCTCATCATTCCTTCATCTTATCTCAACAACCCAATCCCTTCGACATTGTTGTTAACCAACATGTGTGATTTCTAGGAGAGAACCAGTTCATTAACTCCAAATCCACTCTTTGGGATAGTGACACCATGTATGCCAACCCAGAAACTTAAGTCCATTTTCTTCATATATGCAGTACCAAAAGAGATTGGTATTCCTCCATTCTATTTCTCGAACTTCATAACCATAACGAAAACAAATGGTGCACCACATCATAAAAAAATTTTAGATTCCCTTTTTTTCTAAATACATTTTGGCGTGACCATAACATGCATAGGGGAACCCATGCCCATCAACCATAAAAATCCCAAATCTTAGCCAAAAATAGCACTGAAACCCCCTTTCTCTAACAGGTTGCACTTTTCAGGTCATTTCTTAGGACATGTCACAATTTTCTTCCTAGTACTTGCTACCCAGGTCGCAGAACAGACTCGAAAATGTGAGACCTGGCCTACTCATGAGCTTTGGGTGCCTAAACTAAAATTTTGATCCCCTTAATTGAAATAGTATGGTTGGGCCTCTTACCTGAAACTGACAGATCTCTTTGCCAACAGTCGGCTTCTCTACTACAATCACTGCAAGATTTAGGGCCTTCTCTCCTCTTTACATTCACCACAACTCCACATGCAAGTGAGTGAATTTGAAGGGAAATTGCCTTATTAAAAGAGAAACCCCTAATTTTTCTTTCACCTACTGCAGCCAAACCATAGCTCAGTTTGAAAAACCGTTTATACCGTTGGAAAGCTCTCATTGAACCCTAAAATGGGTAATTGTTAGTTTTTGTGATTTGATACTTCACCAGGATACATTTTGTCCAAGAAGGGTCACTTCACCACTCCTCAAAATTGAATTTCTCCACCTGCAACACTTGTACTTGGAGCACCACTTTGCCTTAATATCTTTCCATGCTCGTGTCTATCTTCGTCACGAGTAATCATCATGTGCTCATGTTTTTACTGTCCCCATTGGAACTTTTTTGTGTGGCAACATCATCGAGTCGTCCTTGTTTATAGCATCCGAGTTGAGTCATCATCGCATTCATGGAGTCTATCCCAAGTCCCTTTATATCCCACTATATTCCTCCATCCTTCATTTCCTGGTTCCTCTCTTGTGTCGCACGTTATGGCCTCCAGTCGTTCTGTCCCCTATCCCTCATGATAATGTGTCAGTTGCTTCCAAGCCATCCATTCCCTTTATGCTCTAACAAGGGAAGTCGTTCATCTGCTACTCAGTACCCCCCATTTCATCATCATACCTAGTGTTAGTCTGTCATTCACTCTACTATTTTCTCTCGTGCCTTAGTTAAGGATCCCTTATTGCCTCACCTATGGTGGACCTCCTTCTGTCGACATCATATCATTCATTCGAGAAGACAGTTCTAGAGGGCAGTGTACCTTGGTTCTAGCTTCCACTCTTGTTCAGTGCCTCAGATTAGGCAAAGGGACTCATTACACCCCTTTTACTTGATTTTTTCTGAACTCCAACTCCTTTCAGCATGATCGAGATCTGTATACTATATGGTTCAGTGATGTAGTAGATGATATAGAAAATTCCTAGGTGTGTGTGAGATGTTTCAACCCTCATGAGTGGGTAGCCCTACAGGTAGCCCCCCACATGCCCGGATGACCTCTTCATTACATCCTTTCATGGAGCTCCATATATTTGATGATGTCAGCCTCAACCACTTGCAACGTCTTTTTGTTTGCATGTATCAGTCAGATTTTCAGAGCCCTTTCTTGTTTATAGGGGCATTTGGGTTGTATTTGTATCTCATGTACTCTGATATTATTGTATAAGTCCTGGATGTTATCCCAAGCACAATATGTATATGGGATTCAATATCACGTTTTACCTGGCTCATGTTTCTGCCAGCATGTACTATATTGTTCAGTCCCTTGTTTACTGAACGCATTATTTTTTATAATTTGTCTCGGTGGGCATAGGTATGCCTCCCCCGCTTCCTATAGCATAGGTACTCACTCATAAAAGAGACTTGTCACATCTGAAAGTCTCACCTCCTTAGGGTTTAGTCCTTTAGCGCTTCGGTCTACCTTATATTTCTCTCTCTTTAACTTCCCCTTCGGTGTCAAGCGATTGAGTTCTTACAATGTACTTCGGTCATACGATTAGCTCCTAATGCTCGCTCACTGGGGGGAAATCTGTTACACCATTTTTTGGTCATCTAACTTGTTAATATTAGATGGACCTAAGTACACCATGTAAGACCAATGTTACCCTAAGTAAAATTTCTTTCACTATGAAAAATAACTTAGTAAGCACCTTTATTAAGTTTTTTATGGTCTAAATAGGAAACCCCATGAGGAAATATTAAATAAATCTACATTTGTTTTATTTTCCTTAAGGAATAATTAGTTAAACAGTAGTTGAATTAATATTCGTGGTCATATTTAACCCAAAACAGGAAAATTAATTAGATAAATTATTATTTATCTTATTATTTTCTAGGAATAATTATTTAAACCTTATTTAAATAATATTCCTTGTTAAATTGGACTAAATCACTCATAAATAGTTAAATAAATCATTATTTACTTAATTATTACTCAACCACATCCTTAAAATAATAAATAAATAATTTATTTATTTATTATTTACAAATAAAGGGACTTGGCCCAGGTCAAATTCTTTTTCCCTCCAATAAATATAATAAAATATTCCATAAAAGTTGGATCTTCATTTGGTTAATAATATTTTAATTATGCCCCAATATCTAGACTAACTCAATATTCTGTTATACATAGAAGGTTTTTTCCATTCATTCACCACCTTTTGTCACCTAAAGATCGCTCTGGATCTATACTTTTGGTCTGACTTTGTTCCACCATCATTGTCATATTTTTCTATCTTTTTGCTTGTGAGCTCCCTTTGAGTTCCATTTTTGTCTGGGTTTTCTACACCATCAATAGATAGTAATTTTAGATTTGAGGTGCTGAGGACTTACAAGAACCCATCCCATTGAGGAGAACTATTAACATCCTTCTATGTTTTCCTCCCAAGTGCCCTTAATATAAAATTCATTCAACATATTCTTGTCTTGTCTATTGGATGCATGGAGTAAATCTCATTTTTATTTACTGCTTAATGTCTTTTGATGCATAGATCTAGATTTTTGAAACATTTATCTTGATCAAATAATTGTAGACCTGAAGATATTGGCAACCATATTTGTTGTTAGGGTTGTTTGTTATGCACAGGTAAAGTGGTCTTTTTTCGTACGCTTGCGACTAAGATTCATACTAACAGACCATGTATATACATAGTCTGGTACTTTATATGGAAAAATTCCTAACTTACCATGCCCAGGTCAAATAACTGCAATTCCTTCTGGTTCTCATTCTACGGACGGTGTAACTGGTACAGTTAGTGCTAACAAAAGTAAGAAGAAGTCATCCAAACCTACTTCTCCCATAATAACTTTACCAGATTAACCTAAAAAATATTCTTCCTTGAAATTTTTTTCGATATTCATGTCATAGATTCACCCACGACTAAAGCTAAAACCGGTAGTAAGAAGAAAGGAAAGAATAAAAATAAACAAAATACATCTCCTAAAGAGAAAACAAAAAAAAAAGTAAACCAGCTGATGAAAAGTGGAAACCTCCTTATCTTTGTCTTATTTGTGATGAGAATCACTATTCTAAAGAGTGTCTGCATCGGTCTAGGGTATCCAAATTTGTTAAAGGCTCACCCACATCTGCTCTCTTGAAGGATCCTTTTCCCACTCAAGATAGTAAAATGATTGGATCTTCTTCCAATTCATCGGTTGATATTTTAATGATGTCTTAGGTCATGGTTGCAACACGATCTCCAGAGTAAGGAACTAAGAATCTTGTAATTGGTAAAGAGACTGAAAATTCTAGTCAAACACTAGCCATACCTCCTTCATTTTTCCGAACGACTTCAAATCAAGAAAAATGATCCTGATCTAGTGATTAAATCGTCTGCTAAAGGTGTACTTTGAAAATCAGCTTTCAATCCACATGCGAGAGCTGCTCAGAATTACAACATTGTTCAAGATTTGGCAATATCCCCTTCAGCAATGTCGACTGTTAATATGAATCTTTCATCGTAAAAGACCACTTTAGCTACGCATAATAAATAGCCCTAACATCGATTATCGCTGCCAAATATCTTTGAATCTGCAATTTAGGTGATCCAAATAATGTTGAACAAATCCAGATCCAAGCATAAAAGACATTAAGAAGATAAAGTAAAAGGTGGCTCCGTGCATCCAATAGACAAGACAAGAACAATGTATTTGAACGAATTTTTATATTATATTGGAAAGGGGCACCTGAGAGGAAAACAAGAAAGGTGTTTTCCAGTTCTCCTCAATGGGATGGGTTCTTGAAAGTCCTCAGCATTTCGGATCTAAAATTTCTCTCTCTTGTTGGTGTAGAAAACCCAGACAAAAATGAAAAAATATGGCTATGATGGTGGATCAATAGCCAGACCAAAATTTTAGATCTAGAGTGATCTTTAGGCAAAAAAAGGTGACTAATGAATGGGGAAAACTCTTCTATTTATAGCAAAATATTAGGGTTATCTAGAACTGGGTGCATGAATAAAATATTATTACTCAAATTCTAGAACCGCCCTTTAGGAATATTTTATTATATTTGTTGGAGGGAAAAGCTCTTTTGACTTCGGTCAATTCCTTTATTTATAAACAATAAATAAATAAATGATTTATTTATTATTTTAGGGAGATGGTGGGAATATAATTAAATAAATAATGATTTATTCAATTATTTTAAAATGATTTAGTCAAATTTAACTAGGAATATTATTTAAATAATGATTTAAATAACTTATTCGTAGGAAATACTCAAATAAATAATGATTTATTTAATTAGTTTCCTTGTTTTGGGTTAAATATGACCAAGAAATATAAACAAATGTTATTTCACATGGTGAAAGCAATTTTACTTAGAGTAAAATTGGTCTTACATGGTGTACTTGGGTTCATCTAATGATAATAGGTTAGATGACCAAAAAAATGGTGTAACAGATTTCCCCCCAACATACGAGTGTTAGGAGAAAATCGTATGACTGAAGTACATTGTAAGAACTCAATCACTAGACATCAAGAGGGAAGGGAGAGAAAGAAATGTAAGGTAGTAAAATGTGCTAAAGGACTAAACCTTGAGGAGACAAGACTTATAGGTGCAACAAGTCTATAGTTTATGAAGTGGTACCTGTGCGAAAGGCGGCGGGGGAGGCATACCTATGCCCGCCGAGACAAGAGTACAACCAATAAGGTGCTTGGAAAACCACGAAACGCAATAATGAAGCATGTGTTGGCTTAAACATGAGCCAGATAAATAGGATGATGAATCCCACATACATGTTGTTCCTAGAATGACCGTCAGGACTTATACAATAATTTTTTAGTACATGAGATAAAAATACACCCCAAATTCCCCCTACACACGTGGAAGGGCTCACCAAATCTAACTGATACATGCAAATCGAAGAGGCACTACAAGCAGCTGAGGCCGATATCATAAAATAGAAGGAGCTGCATCAAGGGCTGAAAGGAAGAAGTCATTGAAGCATGTGGGGGGCTACCTACAGGGCCACCCCCTCATGAGGGTTGAGACGTCTCACACACACCTGGAAATCACCAAAAGCAATTGTTGCAACACTAAACCATCAAGTGTATAGATCATGATCATGCTGAAAAGAGCTCGAACCAAGGTACACTGCCCCCTAGACCTGGCTTCTAGAGTAAATGAGCAGATGTCGACAGAAGGAGGTCCGCCATAGGTGAGGCAGGAGAGAAAAAAGTAGAGAGACTAACAGACCGACACTAATGATGATGATGAAATGGGGGATACTGAGTAGCTGATGGACGACTTCCCTTGTTAGAGAATAAAGGGCATGAATGGCTTGGCAACGACTGACACAATATCATGAGGGATAGAGGCGAATGGTACTGAAGGCCATAATGTGCAACACAAGAGAGGGACCAATCAATGAAGGATGGAGGACTATAGCGCGATACAAAGGGACTCAAGATAGACTCCATGACTGTGATGATGACTCAACAAGGGAGAATCGATGGTGCTACCACACAGTAAAGGTCCAATGGGGGGCCATAAAAACATGAGTACAATAGGGTATCTCATGATGAAAATCAACACGAACAAAGACAAGTAAGGAGGAAAAGTGGTGCCCCAAGTACAAGTTTTGTAAGTGAATAAATTCGATTTTGAAGAGGCTTATGGTTGAGGGGCATAGGTGCCCCCAAGCATGTTGTGGTCATGCCAAAATGTATTTAGAAAAAGGGGAATCTAAACGCATTTTAAGGATATGGTGTGCCTATTTTTTTTCGTTATGGTTATGCAGTTTGAGAAAGGAAATGGAGGATTACCAATCTCTTGTTAGGACTGCATATAGGAATCGAATGGCCATTAAGTTTTTGAGTTAGCATACCTGGTGTCACTATCCCAAAGAGAGGATTTGGAGGTAATGAACTGATGCTCTCCTAGAAAACCTATAGGTTGGTCAACCACAATGTCTAAGAGATTGGGTTGTTGATGTAAAATGAAGGAACGATAAGGGGTATCATCCCGAGAGTGATCTGAAGTTGTATGGGACTCTAGAGGTTCTGCTAAATGTGGAAGGATAATGGTACTAGAGTCGACGTGACCAGATACACTAGGAGAGGTGTGGAGAATTACTTCTCCTGATCTCTCAAATACGGGTGCCCCCTTACCCAAACATTGGGCTGCAATGTAATGGCCACAAGGTGTATGTGGTTCGAATGCATGGTTTCGATGTAAGGGGGAATAGAGAAAATCAGGGGGGATGATTTCTTCCATAATGTCTTCATCGTGATAGGAGATGGGGTGAATGGTGGAAGAAAGACCACCGGACGTGGTGAAGCTACCTGACTCATCATAATGAGAAGAGAGGTTCACATGCGCATCGTCACAAGCGGTGACAAAAGAGTAAGAAAATAAAGGATCTACTAATCGTGAGCCCAGGGTGATCTCTGAAGGAAGGTTAAGCGAAACAACAGGGGAGGATTCAGACGGAATGTTCCCCAAGGGTCTCATGGATGATGATAGGTAGTAAATGGTGGATGAAGGCTCTGTCATCTTGACATCAGGAGGGGGAATGTCAATGGGAGCAGTCATGTCTGGTAATTCTGCCGAAGAAAAACGTGCAAATAGGAGAGAGGTGGACTCGTTGTGCTTGGCCTCGAATTGGCAGACATCGGCTAGAGAGGTGCGGAAGTCCCCGAGGCGGGTACAAAGTTGGGTGTAATGGCCATGGAGATCACACAAAGCAAACGGGTGGTTGGTGTGAATAGTATTGGGGTTCTGGGCAGTGGTCGCAGAAGGAACAAAGGCTTTCGGGGCCGTGGATGTAGGGAACACAACATTAACCATGGGCTTGAGATGAGGCAATTCAGGACAGGTATGGGTGGCGTGACCAACAACATCACATAAAGTGCACTGGATGGTATGCTTTGGAGGCCGAAGAGGGGTAGAGATTGTCGGGGCAACCTTGTCCTTTGATGCCCCCTTTCAAGCTTTTCCCTTCGTACCCGAAGTGGTCGCAACAGGAGGTGGTTCCTCTTAAGGTGATTGAGGCACTATTGTAGAAAGAGAAGTCATGGGGACCAGTTGAACCAGGGTCAAAGCAAGACAAGGTTTGGGCTGACCAGGCAAGGTTGCAGATGGAGGATCAAGGTACCAGACAGGAATCCCAAGGGTCAGGTTAGGAAGAGAGAGGGTGGCCATGACAGGTACCCTGTACAATCCTGGTGGGGGAGCTAGGAAAGGTATCTGACCAGCGGGTTAATGGTCAGGAGGGACGACTCCAAGATGGTTAAGACCTGGTGGAACTGACCCAAGAGGATAGAAGGGCTTTGAAAATCAGCTTTCAATCTAGCTTTCAATCCACATGTGAGAGATGCTCAGAATTACAACATTGTTCAAGATTTGGCGATATCCCCTTCAGCAATGTCGACCTTAGAAGTGCTACAATCATTTCTAATACAAATTAAATTAATATTATCATCTATCAAAGATATAGATCCTTAGGACTCGAACCTCATGGTCTTTGATCTCGAAAATTTTGTACCTAGGCTCCCTCATCAGATGGCTTTTCAGATTCCAGTATTAGTCAAATCAAGATGAGTTTTTCGTATTTTAATTGATGAGGGGGCATATACATGTATAATGTCATTAAATTTTTGGAAAACCCTTGGTTCTCCAACACTCAACCAATCTTCGACTATCCTTAAAGCCTTTTATGGAAGAAGATTTCATCCATACAGAATACTCCAGGATCTTCCTATAGAAGTAGAGAGAAAAATCGTTAATCTAGAGGTGGAAGTTGTTGATTCCCCTCTAGATTACAACCTTCTTTTGGGTTGTAGTTGGTCTTATGTCATGACTGTTGATGTTTCATCAGTACTTCAGGTAATCATATTTCCTCATAAAGGAAATATTGTTAAAATTGATCAATTGTCATACTTTTCATCAGAACCTAATTCTACGGATAGCATCCATCATGTCGGAAAAACAATTATCCCATATGAAGATGTTGGTGTAGGATTATTAAAGGATTTTGCTCTCATGGGAACTTTTTCTCTACCACGCCCAACATACTGTGAACAGTTTCCAATATCAATATGATCTCATCAAGGACTATACCATTTGATGACACGTGGATTGTGCCTTCAGAATTAGAATTAGGCTCTTTCAATGAAGAGATGGCTTTGAGTAATTTTTAATCAGCATATCTAGCAGTACAATTCTATTATGACACTCGATCAACTATTCCTGATCAAATTAATGTGATCAGTGAAGAATAACCTTCTCTATCAAGCTCAACCTTGACACCATTTTTGGATCCTTTTCAACTTGTATTTGAAACTCATGAAAATATTCAAGAAATTTTTTCATCGGATGAATTACCATGGGATGATCTACATCATAGATCTTCTTTTTTACTTAATCTTGATAAGCTTGAAAATGATTTTTTGTTTATTTTTACAAGTAATTATGTCAAGAAATCACAAAATCCCACATCTATTACACATTTAGATTCTGAGACAAATTTGGGAAATATTTCTACAACAATTCCTATTGACATATCGATTAAAGCTAGAATTATTGAAAACATTTATATATGTGCTCCTTTTTAGATGGAAGATATTAACACTTACAGAGCGCTATTTCAAGAATTCCAAGACATGTTTTCTTGGTCTTACGAAGAGATGCCAAGAATCGATCCTAAGATTGTAATTCATGAAATTAAGACATGCCCGGATGCTAAGCCTCATTAGGGGAATTTTGAGATCTATAATGGGCCTCCTATGGAAATAATAAAATAATAGCTAAACTAATAAAATAATATTTACGAATTTACAATTCACTTTTCACACTAAAATACATATAGCCATGGTTAAATTCAATTGAAAAGTTGTACCAAAATAAAATTAATATAAAATATTGTATTGATGTGAATATAAATAAAATGACATTTTCAAGAAAAATTCATTATCATTGAACAGATAATGCATTTGCACTTTGTACTTAAATGAATTAAAATAAATTTTAGATATAAATTGATAAATTATTAGTTGTACAACATACCATTAATTAAAATTTATATTATTCAAACTATATAATTAAATTATATAATAACATGTAATTAATATACTATATAAAAATAATATAATATAATACAATAAATGTAGTATATTATTTTATGTACTAATTTTATATTACATATTTAATTGATTTGATTTATAATATAAGAATAAATAATATATAATATAAAAATTAATATGATATATGGAAAATGTGTAAAGACATGAAGATTGTATAGGGATATGCATTGTTTTTTTCAAAAATATGAAATGACAATAATAATATTTTATTATAAAAGTGTGAAATGACATTTATTATAAGTATTTTACTTTTTGACTTTAAAATTACTTAGAATACTACCATGGTTAACCATGAGATTTTATCCACCATTGGGAATGTGACAAGTAAGTACATTTAACTCAAACAATGCCACCTCAACCATGGGGGATGATGTAATCCCCTAAAATGTGATTGGTTCTCATGAAGTGAATTTTGACTGTACATTTTCTTTATAAGGCCCATTTTTTACTGCAAAATTCCCCTAATTATTAGACATAGATTACGTCCAATACATCCACGGAAAGTTGCAACAATAAAAGCTAAATTTGAGAAGCTATTACGAGCAGGATTTATTTATCCAATTCCTTTGATGAATTAGGTATCTAGCATACTTTCCGTAACAAAGAAACAAGGAACTATAAGGGTATGTGTCAACTATCGGGACATTAACAAGGCGTGTCCAAAAGAAAACTATCCTATGCCCTATATCGACCAAATTCTTGATGATTTTCATGGAAACAAAATATTCTCATTTATGGATCGCTTTTCTGGCTACAATCAAATCAACATAATCCCTGCTGATAAACCAAAAAAAACATTTATATGTCCTTGGGGCACATTTTCTTATTGCAAGATACCTTTTGGACTAAAAAATGTCGGTGAAACTTTTCAAAGAGCTATGTCTTATGCTTTTCATGATATCCAACATATTGTACAACCTTACTTGGATGACTTACCTGCTCATTCTTTATGTAGAGAAGATCATCCTATACACCTACGAGATATTTTCATGAGATGTAATCATTAAAAAATTCATTTGAATCCACACAAATGTGTTTTTTGTGTACAATCAGGAAATTTACTTGGGTTAATCGTTTTGAAAGATGGCATTTGTGTCGATCCTTCGAAGGTTGAGGCTATCATTAATTTACCTCTTCCTTCCACTCTTCGCCAACTCCAGAGCTTTCAAGGGAAAACAAACTTTTTACGTAGGTTTATCCCGAACTATGTTAAGTTAGCAAAATGTTTTACCCAATTGTAAAAATTATTTGGGATGAGATTGTCGATTATTCGTTTGATGCACTTAAAAATGTGTTGACCCATGCGTTGTTATTGCATCCACCCAATTACCACCATGATTAATTTTTATACTTAGATACCTATGATTCAATGATTGGAATGGTTTTGGTTCAGAAGGATGAATCTCGCAATTAACATGTGACCTATTACCTAAGTCAGAATCTCAACCCGATGGAAATCAAGTATTCGCATGTGGAGAAATTGGCCTTGGTAGCAGTTCAAGCTATCCAACGATTTTGTCACTACATATTGTTACGTAAACCAACGGTGATATACAATTGCAACCCGATGATGTATGTCTTGACAAAAAAATTACTCGCGGGCAAATACTCCAAATAGATTTTCATCCTACAAGAGCTTGATTTGGATTTTGAGGAGTCCAAGTCAAAGAAATCACTAGTGTTTTTCGAGCTTATGTGTGATTTTCCGAATACTGAGTTGAAAATGGTGGCAGAGAATTCTATCGCGGATGAATATTTCTTTCTCATTAGTACTTTAGACCCTTGGTATGGAGTTATCATTATATATATTCAGACTAAAACCTTTCGCCTACAGCTTTCATGTTCATATCGAAAGAGAATCTAGTATCAATCCCAACAACACAATATTGTTGGGGACACTCTTTATCATCATGGTGCGGATTCTTTTTTTTTACGTTGTATAACTCACGAAGAGGCTGAAATGGTTTTGAATGATTGCCACTCTAGAGCGTGTGGTGGTCATATGTCTAGGTTTTCTACATCCTAAAAGATATTGCGTGCTGGATATTTTTGGCCGTCTTTATTCATATACTGTATCATCATGATCTGAAATGCCAAAATTGCCAAAGTTTTTATCGAAAGATGCGTGCACCTGCAGCTCCTCTTCACTCAATAATTTTTTTTCGGTCCTTTTGCAAAATGGGGCACCGATTTCATTAAATGTAACCCTCACTCGACCGGGGGCATGGTTATATTATTATCGTTGTAGATTATTTTACCAAATGGGCCGAGGTGATGCCTACATTCACGACTAATGGTAGAACTACAACTACTTTCATATTCAATCATGTGATTGCTCGTTTTGATGTCGCTCAAGCTATTATTATGGACCATGGGAGTCATTTTTGAAATATTATGATGACTGAACTTTCTGATCAACATAGCCGATGACATGATAATTATATTCCATATTACCCACAGGCTAATGGTCAAGTTGAGGCCGTCAACTAGGTTTTAACCACCATGATTAAACAAATTATTGGGACTCAAATCGAATTGGCATACCATGATTTTCTCTACATTATGGGAATATCGAACTTTTGCAAAAACTTCTATAGGGTTCACTCCTTTTGAAATTGTCTATGGTTTAGAAATTGTGTTAGCCATTGAATGTGAAATACCATAACTCAAATTATCCATTGATTTGTTACCAGCTACCTCTAAAGAGGAGAAATTCTTTCTATACATATCACAATTAGATGAAATTGGCACACTGCTACATTGGCTGCTGAATCTTACAAGAAATATGTGAAAGCTTAGTATCATCAAAGTGTTGACCCTCGCATTCATTCAGAAGGTGACGTAGTTCTAGTATATGATCAAGCCAATGGCAAGCTAGGCGCTGGTAAATTTGAACCGATGTGGCATGGTCCTTATATTGTCAACTGTGTGCTTACGAAAGGAGCTTATGAATTAATTGATTATGATGGGGTATCTTTAGATAAACCCAGAAATGGTATTTATCTTAAGAGATATTATGCTTGAATTTCATGTGAATATCTCTCTTATAAAATAGTTACTTTTTAGAATAGTGTGCCTGAGGTTAGATAAGTGTGCTTATATTAGTTTTTGTTGTTACTACTATCATTGCTTATCTTGATTACTCTTGATGTTGTAGATGTCGACATCCCTTAAAAAATACATTGGTTTTTCTGATGGCACTTGTCATAGTACATGGAATATCTCTTTTGCGGCTTGGGTTATCTATTCACATGACAATGAGTTAGCTTCTATTCATGGGATATGCCTTGGTCAAACAACGAATAATATTGCAGAATATAACATAGTCATTTAGTTATTATCTGATGCCATTAAATTTGGCATTCGACGTTTGATCATTAGGTTGCATTCCCATCTCATTTTATTACATTTAAACATAGTTTATGCTATTAGAAATCCAGTGTTGTTAAGATTAGTTTTGAAGGTTTGTCTCTTGGAATGACAATTTGATTATATCGAATATCAACATATTTCGATAAATTTAAACACATTAGCTGATGCATGAGCTAATTGAGTTTTAAATAGAAATTTGCAACATTAACAAAGTAAATTATAGCATCATTCAATCCATGTTGAACAAGATACTCATAGAAAGAAATTAGTAATATCATTACGATAGATAAGTTTGTTTCCACAAAATATTACATCGTCTGTCATCATAGGTTCAAACACCTTATGATCTAAAAGATACTTATACGAAAAAAAAAATGTCGCTCTACATTGACCATCAAATATCCATGATTATGATCATGGTAATAAATTATATCACGTGCCACCTTGCGCAAAAATCTTCTGAATGGACCTCGAACACCTGTCACGTGTCTCTAGAGCCTAAGAGGGATATCATCGGTTCTTGTCTCAGGAATATCAATGGTCAACCTCTCAAGGTTGTGCTCCATGTCTGTCAGAATCTCTGTTGCATTGTCTTGTGAAGGTGCTATAGGTTTTGCCTCCCACCTGTGAAAGCGACAAATTGTTGCTGTTCGTCGTGGACCGACATCTGCATTTTAATTTTTTTGTCAGTTTTGGACGATAAAAAATAAAATAAAAATTAGATTAAAAACTTCAAAATGATTCACTAACCTATTTCTTCCCATTATTCCCTTGGAGGAAAGGATGTCTTAGGATCACTTCTATAGTCCATTTCTGCATAAGGAAAGCCTTTAATGGCGAAGACCTAGTTCCTGAGCCACATGAAATAAGCTGGAGTAGACTGAACTACTGAACCACCCTCGCCACCATGGCGAGCCATTAGTGCTACCCATCACACCATTTGAAGATCCTGACGAGGCCTAGGATCTACTGGAATCAGTTGAGGAGCAAGAAGTGGAATTATCTCTAGAGAAAATGAGATAAGAATGGCACTGTATTCGAAATTTTTCAACTTCCAATTTTTTTCTCTAGTCAATTGGCCTTTCATATTGGCCAATAATCCTTCACTCCCATTGAATAATGTCCCTATGAAACACTCAACTGCAGTTTTCATTTGTGATTTATTAGCCACATGAGGAGTTGCACTCCCAAATAACTTGGTCACTATGAATGCTATGACTTTAAGCTCTAGTCGCAAGATAGTTTTTATGTCTATGGGACCATCCTTCAATTCTGCATTGTTGCTACAATACTAAGCTTTATAGCCGATAGTGGGAAGACCTCCTTCTCTAGTCCCAAATAAAGAAATGTTTCTCCCTCTCCGAGATAATCCGGTAAGGAAGTATATGTCTTCTGGCTCAATCTCGAGCTGGTGGTAGCCAATTATGAAACAGTGGTCTTCAAGGTCGCATGCATTCACAAGCCAAGTCATTAACTCCACTTGTGCCTTCATTCCATGAATAGACCAGAACTTGTACAACCCATAGTTTTTCAATGCACGCATGGTTACATAATCATCCATGGATTCGTTATCTATGAGCTCGTGTTCTCGTTCCTGCGATTCCAACATGGTTAAAATACCTACAAATCAACAAATTAAAAGATTAAAATTAGTTGGAAGAAACTTGAGCCATTTTTTGTGAAGAAATTTTAGTTTTCAAAAAGCTCACAATGCCTGCACAGGTTTTGTGTGCAGACATTATGGTCATCCATACGTGTTCCACGTAAAACCTGTGGCAACCCGAATATTTTTCTTTTAAAAAATCATCAGGGTGTGTGGTTATCACATGGATCACTCGCACACCCCCAAGGGAGAATTTTGAAACATAAATTTCTCCTAAAAATAAAAAATAAAAGTTCAAAAGAAAAAATGAAACAAATGAAAACGTAGCTAAGGATGATGTGGATTACTTGGTTCTAGTGGTTTGAGAAATGAACGGTCGGTTCTCCTGATATCAGCTCTGGAATTTTTTTGGTCAAAAGCTCTCTATGCACTATCTTGAAAAAAAAAGGTGAAAATGATTTATTTCAACTCCTTTTTATAGTTTTTGATGAATAAAATATTACTATTTTATTTATTTTTCACTTTTAAATGGTCAATTTTAAATATTTTTACTTTTGAAAGCAGATATTTGTAATATTTTGATTTTTTGTGCGAGATACAGGATCTATGGTGAAAAGAATTATTTTGACATTGAGTATACTATTATCACTTTTTAGGGATCTGTAAAAATATGAAAAAGTGAAACCTTGGAGTCCTTTTTTAAGCCCTTTTCAGACTCTCGAAACATGAAAATATTGTCGAGTACTCGACTATTCGAACTTGTTAAAATAAATGAATAGTCACCCATTCAGTATAATTTTACGCCTTTTCCGGATTGAACGAGACTAATTACGAAAAATTTATATGTTGACTAATCATGGTCAATAGAGTTCTCTCCTACATTATTTTATCCTTTTTCGGGCTTGAGGGGCTAAATTTATGAAAAATAACAACCATGGAGTTTACTTATGTTTTTCTTCTGACTCCTTAAAACTGAAAAACATCTAGTTATTCCTATACCGCACTCGTTAAAATTTAACAGTAAAGGGCATGTCGATTACAATAGGACCGAACCACTCCTTCTTAGGGTTTTATTTTAATACTAAGATGGACTCATCTGAAGAATGAGCTTACACAAACAAGAAAATGTTATACTACTCAAGCTTTAAAAAAATAAAGAGGTACTTTCCAGTAATGATAGGGGAAAAAGAGAGAAAAAGAATCCAGTTGTTATCCTTATTTTGAAAGTAGCAAGCCACTATCAAACACAACACTTTGTCACACTTGTACCTCGGTTGGGAAATCCTTTGTCTAACAGTTAATCGAACCACATTGAAAGTCTTTAGTCAGTTTCTAGGTATTAGCTTTAGGTCAAATGATGTCAGGCCATCTACAGTGTCATTATGTGTTCAAGAGAAATCTCAATAAACCATTCATTGCAGACATTTGTCTCCATTCACGTTGATCATCCTTGAGTTAGTCCTTAAAAAATATTTCTTCAAAACTTGATATAATTTTTTCATGTCGTAGGCTTTCCTGTGATGGATCACTTTCTATCGACATCAACTCATTACCTAGAAAGTTGATATAGAATCATATCAATAGCTTGGGATCCACATGCCCTAATGGTAGGTTTCTCGCCTTCGACGACATCTTGCATCATTGACCTTCGATCGAACGATTCTACCAGTGTTCGACTACAAATCATTCATTCACACTTCATAGATTGTACTGGAGTACTTTGAGAGCCATTGTCATTATTGGTGGTTTCTCTCACACTTGTTAAAGGTACATATCATTGATTGGTAATAAAGTGGTTCTACCATGTTTGAATTAGACACAATCAATTGCATGGATAGATTTGTACTAGTTCGGGACATGGAAATCAAGACCTAGATCTAGTTTCCACCATCCAGGCTGCTAAGATTTTTATTATTCACGATCTTGTAGATTAATTATGACATATGGTTGCATCCATATTGTGTCTACTTTTTATGTAATATTGAAACCATATATATACCATAATATTTAGTTAGTTTTGATCTGAGTATGGGAAAGCCTACATCAGTGATGATATATTTTCATTGAACACTTTTACAGATTTTCGATCGGTGTCTCCAATCCAATCCTCGAAATGATAAACCACTGCATTCTTCAGAATAACCTCAGACTTCGCACTTTAGGGGGCAATCTGTTACACGTCATTTTGTCACCATGACATTTGACTATTCATATGGGTCTATCACCATCCTTATCATGTTCCCTTAGAGGTAAAAAATACTAATGTTCATGAATCAATTCTTGGAATTGGAGAAAATCTCTTTAAAACCCTTAAACGTCTACCTGTGTGGTTTTTCTAGCCTTTCCCTACGCATGCGTTGTTGTTCTGTCCATAAAATGCGGAAAATCCCACACTTTTTCCCACTATTACCTGCGCACCCCTGTAAAAATCAAATAAAAGAAAAAAGTGAATTCTAGAAGTGTAGTTAGTCGAATATTCTCCCATTGGGGGAATTTTGAGATCTAAAATGGGCCTCCTAAGGAAAATGTACAATCAAAATTCACTTTATGAGAGCCAACCACATTTTAGGGGATGACATCATCCCTAACGGTTGAGGGGGCATTGCTTGAGTTAAATGTACTTACTTGTCACATTCTCAATGGTGGATAAAAACTCATGGTTAACCATAGTAGTACTCTAAGTAATTTTAAAGTCAAAGTAAAGTACTCATAATAAATTTCATTTCACACTTTTCGAATAAAAACATATTATTCTCATTTCATATTTCTTGAAAGAAACAATGCATATCCCTATACATTTATTATATTATATTATATTATGTTATATTATATTATTTTTATATAGTATATTAATTACATGTTATTATACAATTTAAATAACATAAATTTTAATTAATAGTATATAATATAATTAAGAATTTATAACTTTATATTAATATTTTATTTTAAGTTATTTAAGAACAAAGGACAAATGCATTAGTTGTTAAATGATAATGACTTTTTCTTGAAAAAATCATTCATATTTATAGTCACATTAATACAAATTTTTTATTAATTTTATTTTGGTACAACTTTTGAAATGAATTTAACTATGGTTACATGGAGTGCAAAAAGTGAATTGAAAATTCAAAAATATTATTTTATTGGTTTAACTATTATTTTATTATTTCCTTAGGAAGCCCATTTTAGACCTCAAAATTCCCCTAATGTGACTGGAAGCTTCTAGAGTAGCGATCAGTTCAAGCTTTATCCCTCCACTCATGGAGCTTATCCCTTGGTCCATGGAGCTCAAATCCCTTCATGAGAGGAATCCATCCCCTTCTTCATGGAAGTGAAACTACCTCCATTTCCCTATAAATTGAGCTCAAGTTTCAGGTTGAAGGGTAGATACCAATGTAATTAGAGACTAATCTATATAGTTTCTAAGCTAAAGAGAGTTCATAAGAGTGCACACTTTCTACACTAGTGAGTTGTTGTTGACATGAGAATGATCACACCATTGTGTCTATAACTCCATGCTGGTATTCAGAGAGTAAGGCTTATTAGATTAAAGAAGAACGATTATTCAGGACCCCGGGAGAAATCTGTACAACATCAAGGAATCGGGTTGTAAGATTACTCTTTCTATTCGGGATAATACATATGGATCTCTTTTTCTCATTGATTTGTTTCTATTCTTATTGGAATAATGTAAATAATTAGACTCCTTGATCACTAAGTTGGATTAGCATTTTTTGATTATTATATGTTGCAAATGCTTTGATTATTTGTATTGTCCTTGATTGTAGGTTCTACTCATTGGAAAAACCACTTTGAAGAGACGGGATAAAGGGCTACATCAAACATTTCGATTTCAAGGTTGGGGCATGTCCTCTTTACTTTACTATTATAATCTTGGAATGAAATTAATCTAGGGGAAAATGTTTTCAAATCGATCTTTATTTCTAGTTACTCGTTGGAGTAATAGGGAGATCGCTCTTGTCTGCAAGAGGGATTAATCCACATAACGCCCTTTTGATGAGGTAAGCCTTCTCCGTGATGACTATGAATGGATTCAAATAGTAGACTATGAACATGTTCTGTTTAGATTTAGGAAGTGCCATCCACAGGGGAGACTATTCAGAGATTTTCCCCTAAATCAAAGATCTACTCCTACTAACGAAACCAAAGACAATGATACCAAAGGGTTCACTAAATTGGTCGGAATTAAAAGGCATACTAGTAAGTCAAATACGAACCAGAGTAAAAGTACTCCAGCATAAAGTAACAACTTTGACGTCCTAGCCCAACTACAAGAGAATGAGAATGAAATCCCAAAAAATGTTGCACAACCTCTGAAGGAGAAGCCTCAAACTTTGGAGACCCATCAAAGAAAAATCCAATTGGAATATTTCCCAATTCCCCAAGCCACAACGCACACAAGGAAGAGATCATGAAAAGGATAAGGTGTTGCCAAGGAATCAACTCCAGAAGCAATGGAAGAAGAACCGGAAAAAATTGACTATGGGGACCACGACATCATGGGGTTGGAAGAGGCATGCATGCACAAAGAATTTCTCTCCATCCCACCTCATCAGATCCAAAAATTGGAGGAAATTATCCTCATATCTCAATAAATTCCCATCTTACATATCCAAGGATGCACACTCTTTAATACTAAACTCATCCTGAAAGAATCAAGGAAATGTGGAAGAAGAACCGACTTGTAGCGACTAGTCATCCTGGGAAGAGAGCCGGTAGAATTAGGCCAATATCCCAAGCTAACAAGGTTCTACTCTATTGTTCCTCATAACCCTAAATGAATATCATCTCATACAATATCAGAGGGCTTAATAGCCCCTCCAAGCACCAGTTAATTAAGAAGAGAATAACGGAGGACAAACGTCTGGTTTTCTTGATGCTTGAAACCAAATGCTCTAGTTCCACACTAAACACAATATTCAAAATACTTTGGAAAGGTTGCATCACCCTAGCTAGCGATGAAAATGGAACCTCTGGAGGCCTAGAGATCATATAAAACCCCTCTTTGATCACCCTAGAGAATAGTCAGGCTCATAGGAGTTTCATACAAGCTTCCTTCCATCTAATAGGAACCAGCATTCATGGCTATCTCACGAATTTCTACTTCCCATAGATAGTATAGCAGAAAATAAAGCTCTTAAACAATATAACCTACATCAAAAGTCAGCAAACCCACCCCCTCTGTTTGATTGGAGGAGAGTTTAATATGATCACCACCTTATAGGAGAAAAAATGAGGAAGAGCTCATCTGGACTTGGAAAACATCAAATTCAAAGATTTCATCCAAAGAAATAGTCTCATAGATGCTCAAAAAACTAATGGTACCTTCACTTGGAATAATATGAGTGGAGGAGTCCATAAAATTGCATCAAGATTGGATCGCTTCCTCATTATGGAAGACTACAACCACTTAGGAGAAGATCTTGTAGCCACCATCATCCCAGCCTCTCGATCTAACCATTGGTCGATACAGCTTCAATGGCTTAGGCGAGGAACTTCCACTCCCAAATCTTTTTGTTTCAAACAATTTTGGATCAAACATCCAAGGTTCAAATATCTTATTTCAAAATGGTGGGCCACCCTCGTTCCTCCCCCATGCACAAAAATTTTTCAGTTCGAACAGAAACTGAATATGCTCAAAGGGAAACTGAAACTGTGGAATAAAACCTACTTCAGCAACATATTCAAAGACCAAAAAGATCTAGAATTGAAAATGCACCAACTCCAACAAAAAATTATAACAGAAGGAAGATCAGCGGATTCATATATCAAATAAAGGTCTCTAACAACCTAAATTTTCAAAGGAAAAAGGTAAGAAGAAATCCTATGGAAGCATAAATCCAGGATAATTTGGATCAAGGACAGAGAACCAAACACCAAGTTATTTCATCGGTCCATTTTTCAGCACCAAATGCATAACATAATTACAACCCTCATGAATCAGAATGGGGAGATGTTGGAAAAACATGAAGACATAGCAGAGGAACTACTCAACCACTTCAAGGACACCCTCAAAGAATCCAACACTCGGTGACAAGAGGCCATTGAGAATATCACACAGGATATTCCAAAACTTTTCAATGAGGACCACAATAGAATTTTTCTCAAAGCTACCACACTGATAGAGGTTGAACAAGCAATATTCCAATTAAAAGAAAGCACCTGGGCTGGATAGATTCAATACCAACTTCTTTCACTTCTCCTACGATATTGTAAAAGAGGATGTTTGGATAATAGTGGAGGATTCGTGCAGTTCTCGCTAGCTTCTTCCTGCTCTTAATGCAAATTTCCTCACTCTCATTCCAAAGGAAGACAATGTTGCCTCCCCAAGTAAGTGTAGACCTATAGCTCTATGCAATGTCATTTACAGAATCATCTCTAAAGTTACCGCTAACAAACTGAAGTAGCTTCTTCCCATTCTCATCTCCCTAGATCAAACGACATATGTATAGGGTAGGAATATCATTGATGGAATTATCATGACCCATGAAGTCATCCACTCTTTAAAAACCTCTATAAATCTGGGCATGCTCCTAAAAATCGACCTTTCCAAGGCCTTTGACAAGACTAGCTGGAACTATATAAAGCATGTTCTTGTAGTGTTTGGCTTCAGTCCAACTTGGATTCCTTGGGTCACGAGTTTTATTACCTCTCCCGTCATCTCTATACTTGTCAATGGTGTCCCCTCTGCAACCTTCAAACCCTCCAGAGGCATTAGGCAAGGAGACCCTCTTTCACCCTTCCTCTTTGTTCTTATGGACAAGGGTCTAGGATGCCTAATCAAGAGCTCAATTTGATCTCATGAACTTCATGGTATTCCATTACACAATCTCCTTCCCTTCTCCCATCAACAATTTGTGGACGACAACATGATCATGGGCCACCTCTCAGTGTAGGAAGCTCACAATCTAAGATCCATTTTAAACTGTTTCTCTGAAGCCTCTGGAACCATTTTCAATCCTGATAAATCTCAAACTTTCTTCTTCAATACATATCCTCACACCCAACACAAAATATATCACATCCTAGGCTTCACCATTTCCTCATTCCCTTCAAAGTACCTGGGGGCACCCCTCATGGACTTTACCATCAAACACTCTGCATGGCATGAACTTTTAGATAAAATGGAAACCAAGCTAGCCTCTGTTGGGCCGGAAATATGTCATTATTATTACCACATTATAATGTCTATTTCATCTATTTATACCATTATTTTTCACATTCCTTATCATAATTTATCATTTAATTCCATTTTATAGTAATTTATGTTCTTATGGATAAGTAATACATATTCTCATTTATTTCTAATAAATTGATAATTATTATGCATGATTTTTTCAAATATGGTTTATTAATGTTTTATAACATCACTCATGACTTTTGCCTCCAAGATATCTTCCAGATTGGAAATTTGACCTCCAACTATTCCAACTCAAAAATTCACTCGGATAAAAAGTGACGGTTTTACGTTAGCTGTTTCGAACAAATCAAGATGAATACTGAAAATTTGAGACATGGGTTTTGTGAAGAACGGACCAATTCAATTCTCTTCTAACCAGTTTTCCAAAATTAGGCTTGGATTGATAGAAACGAAAGGTTCTCTAAAGAAATTTTTCTCAAATTTACTGTTGTGGGCATTTTCCAAATTCTTCCAATTGCAATACCAGATTCAACTTGTTTCAGCTGAGACATGATATTTTAGATATGATCTTGCTGATCATTTTTTTGTATAAAATCTCCAATTGTAATGGTAAATCATTTTTTAATAAAGTTAGTTTTAATTTCCTTTGCTCTCTCTGTATTTTAATGAAACCAAAGATCAAGGAGGGAGAATGATGGGAAATGAACAGATGAACAATTGATGGATGAAGGAATGAACAATTGATGAATACGAGATGAATAGTTGTTGAACTTGAGACAAAGCCAAGAGCTTCATTCTAATGTAATTATTTTTCTCATATTCTTTAATGAAAGAATTTATCCATTGAGTTCCACATTTGTTACTTGTGATCTAATCTAAATAATTTATCAAGTCAGAACTGATTCTTGGGCAACTGGGCCCACTACCTTGGATGAGGTGCTTCCTTGAACATCTAAAGTAGTTTAGTTGTGTGCTTGTTTATTAGAATTTAAATTCTCATTTCCTAAAGTAGATTTCCTTTCTTTAAAAATAATTTGTTGTTTGCTGCATTTTCCACATTTGTTATTTCTTGCAATTTCCAGATTTCATTTAATTTGCTACTCTAGATTACCATTTTAATTATGTTGAGTGCAATAGGTTAAATTTCCAATTCAGCAATGTGTGACTTAATTCATTATTGATTCAAGTCGTGTGAGTAGTATAATTATTTTCTTGTCATTTACTTTCTTGTTTCGAGATTTATTATTGCTTCTTAGGCCTTACATTTCATTTCTTTTCAAATGAGATTCATAGTGTAGAACATAATCATGAAGAACCAGTGTTAGCTGTTGGTATTTTCTATGCATATACTTTGCTAATTTCCTTTGAAATAAAAAAGTGTTCCTTGGTTGATAATTAATGAATAGGTTATTAGTTTTTTTTACTGAGCAATTAATTTTGCCCAAATTTTTGGTTTCATTGTCGAGGAAGGGAGTCAAATAGCACTTCCACACTAATATCTGGTTGTAGATACATACCTCATTCTGGGGAGAGTGTTTAAGAGTGGTGTATTTTTATTTTTTCCTTTTGTTGTCAAATAATTGGGTATTGAAAACAAGAGGTAAGAACCTGCGTATTAGAAATCAAAATGCTTGCTCTTTGGCCCGCTTCTTAGAAATTGTGTAGAGGTTATATAGGATAGGTGTTTGTTTTTTTATGAATGACTAAGTAGAAAAGGTATAAATTTGAAGAATTCTTATCATTTCATTTAAGTGGTTATGTGAGAACCACCCATTCCACTAACCAATTGACACGAGAATTTGAAGGAGGAGCCTTAAAGTATCACATGAAGAACATGGTAAGGAATGGCACACACTGATACTTTTGAATCTCCTATCAAAGATCTAAGAGGAGTGAGACAAATGCACATAATTCCCCCATATTCTCTACCAAATTTTCATGCTTTCGCAAATGCGGATCCAAATACATTATTATTTGAGTTTGAAGTACTTTGTATAGCATATGATTGTTGTACTAATGATCAAAGTTTGAAGGTGTTTCCTCTTACTCTAAAAGGAGCATCTCTCCGATGGTTCATGAGCCTTGGTGGAAACTACATTCAAACATGGGAGGAAATGAAGAATATATTCTTGAAGAAGTACCAAAAATATTGCAAGGCCATTGAAAACATTTTTAGTATGATATAGGGGGAAGATGAAAGCTTGGAGGACTATGTGGATTGATTTTAATACAACCTTCAAAAATCAAAGGATAAGCATTTGGAAAAAGAGATCGTAAAAACACTCCTACTCAAATGAATGAAAGACGAATTTTTAGAACTCTTAAATATGATAGGAAAAAGTGATGATTTTCAGCTATCAAATGATGATGTTTGTGATTTATGCATATGGTATTCAAGAGGAATATCTAAGGCTGGTATGAAATATATAGAATTTTCTTCTTTCATTTCCAAATATACTACAAGAATTCGAGATATAAGAGCTGAAATCAATGATTTATTTGAACATTTTAAAATGGATTTTATTAGCTTTCTAAATTCAAAATTGCATGTTTTGTAGGTAAAGAAAAATCAAGAAAAATTTGAAGTGTTTTTCCCTCATTGCCAAAAGGAGCATCCCATGCATAGTTTCTCTTTCTTACATAGGATGCAAGCAACATATCAAAGAGATCGAGAAGATACAAGCTCACAACCATGGAAAACATGGCCTTCATGTATGTTTCGAAACACTTCATGTCAATTTTCTTACTTGTATAATCCATTATGGAATACTCATTTGTTAGGAAAGCCATGTCAATCTCAATATAAACACCACCAATCTTGCCCACAAGTTTGGCATGGTTCATATTATGATTACATGATTACTCTCCCTCATCTTGTAGCACAAGCACATCATCCATATTCTTTTCCATCTCTTCAACAACATCTTGTTTTCCTATCAAAATCATCCACCACACAACCCAATTAGCTAAATCATCCAAATCCTCCATGCCCTACACAATTTCCTTCTCAATGCATTCCAAAACCTCATAGTAATAAACTAGTAGATCATTCTTACTGTGTTGAACTACAAACATTACCTACCCTTCCTACCCATTCTATCTCACATGCACCATTGGAGAAAAATTATATTGAGATTGGGAAGCCTTCAAATCCAAAAATTGCAGAATTCATGGAAGAAATTCATGATATGAAAACCATGGGAAATCAAGAGAGTCAACAAGGTTTTATTGAAGATTGGTTTCACTCCATCATTTTTTTGCAGCATAAATACATACTTCAGAAATTTTTGGCACCATCCTTTCAAGGGATGTTGGTCTCTCATACCGTATTATTTATTAACATGTATTTTTCAAATTTGGGTATGTACAAACTTGAGGCCTTATTTCAAAAATGGTTCGATTGGAAGTACTCTTAAAAATAAGTATATTTTATTTTTCAAAGTAGAATATCTTAGTGTAGAAAATATAATAAATAAGGACATAAATAAATAAATTTATTTATCTAAAAAATAAATAAATAAAATAAAATAAAATAAAAAAATAAAATAGTTGTTTCAACATGATGTGGAAATCAACATCGGTGATAAATGTTTGAGCTTATTTGTGCATTTAGATGTATTATATTGAATATAATGTTTCTACAAACACTCATATTCATTTTTGTCGCCAATTTGGTAAAATTTCTTGAATATCATAATTTTTTGGCTTGTGGGCTTGATAAAATTTCTGAAACACAGTGGGGATAGTCATGTTTTGAGGGATGAAAAAAGGA
The DNA here is from genome assembly GCA_034641835.2 of Pinus albicaulis. Classification (NCBI taxonomy): domain Eukaryota; kingdom Viridiplantae; phylum Streptophyta; class Pinopsida; order Pinales; family Pinaceae; genus Pinus; species Pinus albicaulis. The sequence goes on from CM076574.1 coordinate 647,548,769, forward strand.
ATATTTAAAAAATATATATATATCCTAATTATGCCTTTATGTGTGCATTCCAACCCAATTTTAATCACTCAATTTTTATTTGAAACGAGAAAGTTATAACCAAAACATTGACAGGGTGTCTAGTTGATAGCTCAGGGACATATTTGGGACAGTCATATTTTGGAGGCCTAAATGACCAAATCTTGAAAACATGCTTATATGGTATATTTCAGTATGAATATAGTTTACAAGGAAATTTTAATCACTCTATTATGATATTGTATGAAAAATTCATGACCAAAATATTGACTACCTATCGTAAATCAACATTCTCAAAACTTTGTTTTCCGGATGTTCACTTGCATATTGACCCATCAATTATTTTTGCCTTAAAAACCTATTTCTATTGGAGATATATAAATGAATCTCCTTTAATATAAAATTTGAATCATTTTAATCTGCCATCAAACGAAAAATTTATGCCTAAAATATCAAAATATCAATTATTGGTCTAAGTTGGGAAACTCAAAATGACTTGGTTATGCAGGTTGTTCTAAGTAAATTTGACATATCATATCATGGAATTTTTATAATTTGTTTTTTTTGTGATATATATTTTAAAAAAAATTCATTTGGCTTTGGAATCACTGAAATTGGATGAAAAACAAAGAATTTACGATTAAAACGCTACCGATTAGTATTGTCAACCAATGCTCTCTCGCAGGTAACATACAAATTCTGTTTTGTTTGTATTTCTGTGGATTTGTTTTATAGAGTAACTACTTGTTAGTTTTTTTCATATTTATTGGATTAATAGATCCTATACACATCTCTTCTTGCATGATGTTACGTTTTATTGCAGGTAGATACTCATTTTTTTGCAGGTTCGAAGAGAATAAAGGAAGTCCATTTATGAAAAATTGATTCTTGAAGACAATGTTAATGAAATAAGGCCATTTCATAGAAACATATTTTAAGAAGTTTAATATCATATGATGTTAAGTTTTTTAGGTGTCATGATCTAAAATATATTATAAGATCTTACCACAAATGTCCAGCTAATACCTGCCAACACGAAAATGATGTGAAGATATTTTCATTTTTTGATGGATTCATAACAGCAAAAATGAAGAATTGAAAATTCAAGTCATTTCTACCAAAGAATTTTTTTGTTTTCAAAGGATCGTTATTTTCCATTCATTCACCATTGACATATTGTTGTTCCTGTAAATAGATTGATGTTCCCTTAGGAAACAACATTACTGCAACTGAAATCACATCTGTTGTAACTTAATTTATTTATTTATTTACTATTTTTAATAAATGGTTGTTTCTTTTTTTAATTCTCTTGTGTTTTTGTGTTTCAGGTGTTGCTTCCTTTAAATTTTTGGTTGCCACTCCGTTGGCGAATGCGCAGTTTCTATAAATAAATAGTTGTTGTTCTGTCCAACGAACGTTTGTTGTTTTATCAAATGAAGAGTTGTTTTTCCATTCCCGACTGTACATTTGTTGTCCCCTCTTCGACTGCGTGGCTGCTATTGGATCAAATGGACAACCGTGTTTATTTTGCGTGTGCTTAATAAATCTTGTTCAATCAATTGAACAACTTCTATTCAATAAAATGAATAATGCAATTTTTTTGCTCTGGTTTTGTTGTTCAATCAATTGAACAACGCAATTCTTTTGGTGTCTTTTTTGTTGTTCAATCAATTCAACAATGCAATTTTTTGGTGTGTTTTTTTTGTTCAATCAATTTAACAGCTGTTGTTCAATCAATTGAACAAAACAATTTTTTTTGGTTTGTTTTTCTTGTTCAACCAGTTGAACAGCGCAATTTTTTGGTGTGTTTTTCTTGTTCAATCAATTGAACAACTGCTATTCAATCAATTGAACAATGCTATTTTTTTGGTGTGTTTTTTTGTTGTTCAATCAATTGAACAGTTGTTGTTCAATCAATTGAACAACACAATTTTTTTGGTGTGTTCTTTGCTGTTCAATCAATTGAGCATCCATGTTTTTGTAATAAGTAGTTGTCTGAATGAATTTTTACCTTTTTCTCATACAATTTGTCATGGAAATCATCTTTTGAATGGGGAATGTGCATCTAATAAGGGGAAAATAAGCAACACTAATAACAATTATGATCTTATTACCTTTGATGGAAATCTCTATTTTCAGACATTGATATAGCCTAACTATATAATGGCTTGCTGGAGATATTTTCTTCAAACATATTATAAATAATTCATTATCTTAATACCATGTTGGGCTATATTTTTACACTATCAATGGCTAATTTTATAGGATACGGTGACTTAGGAATAAATGTATAACTTTTATTGGCATTTCTTTTCAATCCTCACACCATCTCTAACTCTTAAGGAGTTAATAAGCTTCCCTATATATATATATATATATATATATATATATATATATATATATATACGAAAATGAAAATAATATCCAAATATTTTAGAAAGGATAGGGGGTCTCATCATGAGCCAGCCTAGCATGATCATAGGAAGATAACAAGTAACATTCCCACAATGGCTTCCACATCAAGGCAATGAAATTCTAGCCAAAGTAAAAACTGCTTGAAAGAGAGGAGGTCTCATCATGAGTCGGCGCCATTACTTTCTTAAAACCTAGTGAATGGCACTATGACTATCTAGTTACCATGCCAGCATAATGGTCTTTCTATAAGAGAAAATAATTATCTAAATACTAAAATAGAGGATTCTTGCTCATTTTTTGGTTAAAAATAAACCCTGTCGAGGCTATGGATGCCTGCTAGCAACAATGGCTCTGCTTGTGGCATTGGAGTTTTATGATAATAGCCAATCATTTTATATTCTCTTATTTTTACCAATCCATTCCCAAAGGAGAACTTACCATTTGAATAGTGTTATCTTTATAAAAACTAGTATGCATGGTAAAACTACATATGAGTTAAATTAATTATGTCTGATTGTTTAATCCCAGTAGTTGTTACCACTCACTATCTATCATGTTCTGTCAAAATTTTCCGTCAAAGCAAAAATCCTTTTCATAATAATTTTTTTTTTCTTATTAATCATTTCTCCATCATCCTTATGTTTTGCGTTGATTTGATTGATTTCTGACACAATATATGTCGCTCTGGTTATTATTCTCCTACATTTATGAATCCATAACGTCTTTTCCCGTTCTTTCTAGTCATGGACACCCATGGGAAGAAAAACCCTACCACACTTTGTAATTACTTTCAACTTCCATGGCTTCCACCTTTTGCGTCACTTTCAGCATCAGCTCAACCTAAATTAGCTTCAACAAATGCTAGTCCCTATATGTCATTCCACATTTTTATGGAAGTAAAACTTGAGGTAAAATAGCATAAGTTTCTGATTTATTAAGAATTTAGGAAAATTTCATGAAAATCCATTGAGAATTATTTATCTTCATTTGTTCTGATTCTTTACCACTTCCAAATTTTCAGAGACACAAAAGCTTTCAGTTTTGGGGAGTGTTACCTTCTCTCATTTATTTATCATGCCCATGCCATCATCCATCGATCTCCTTCTTCATTCTCAAAACCTACCTTATTACATGTTGTTGTACACCAAGCATAACAATTGTAGCAACTACCTCCATATGTTTTCTAGTATAGCATGAGGGCATGCTAATTATCCGGATTGGGGGAGGAATTGCTACACATGATGGATTTTTTCTAATTTCTTTCTCATTTATGGCATACAAATTATTTTTTATACAATGCAGAAATTGATTTGTGCATATCTTTAAAACTATGAATTGAATTCTTGTGATTTTTGGACAGCAAAGAAGTATCTTAAAACTACACAAACCCATAAAATTTCAAGCTAAATTAGTTTGTAAAATTTCAGAAATCATGCACTATCACCTACATCCATTTTTCTTATATCTCATGATCCATGTATCAAAACAATCCGATTTTTGGATTAGAGAAGCATTAACATACGATTGAAAGTCAATGTGAAAATTTTTGTGCCTACACCAACATCACTAAAATTGTATATTTATTTTTTTGAGGAAGAAGTCATTTGTTCCATCAATATAATGTCTTGGGGTGAACATTTTGATTATTTTATTACAGCTTGGTTAATACAGAGGCTTTGGGTTTCATGAGCACATGCAACATATCCAGTTTGGGGGTATGTTGGGCCACAAATATGTCATTATTATTACCACTTTCTAATGTCTATTTCATCCATTTCTATCATTCTTTATCACATTTTTTATCATAATTTATCATTTAATTCCATTTTATAATAATTTATGCTCTTATGGATAAGTAATACATATTATCCTTTATTTCTAATAAATTGATAATTATTATGCATGATTTTGTTAAATGTAGTTTATTAATTTGTTATAACATCACCCCTGATTTTAGCTTCGAATATCTCTTCAAGATTGGAAATTTGATCTCCGACTATTCCAACTCAGAAATTCGTTGGGATAAAATGTGATGGTTTTGCATTGGTTGTTTCAGAAAAAATGAACATGAATCTTGAAAGTCCAAGACATGGGTTTTGTGTAGAATGAATCAATTCCATTTTCTGTTAATAAGTTTTCCAAAATTCAACTTGGATTGACAGAAACGGAAGGTTCTATGAAGGATATTTTATGTGATTTTCTATTGTGGCCATTTTCCAAATTCTTCCAATTGCAATACCACATTTAACTTGTTCCAGCTGAGTCATGATATTTCAAATCTAATCTTGCTGATCAATTTGTTGTAGACAATATCCAATTGTAATGGGAAATCATTTTGTATGTAGGTTACTTGTAATTTCCCTTTTCTCTCTCTGTATTTTAATGAAACTAGACATCAAAGAGGGAGAATGATGGGAAATGAACAGATGAACAATTTTTGGATGAACAAATGAACAATTGTTGAATACGAGATGAATTTGTTGAACTTGAGACAAAGCCAAGAGATTCATTCTGATGTAATTATTTCTCTCGTATGTTTCAATGAAATAAGTTATCCATTTTGTTCTACATTTGTTAGTTGTGATCTGATATGAATTATTTTGCAAGGCAGAACTGGGTCTTGGGCAGTTGAGACCACTACCTTGGAGCAGGTGTTGCCTTGAACATCTAAAGTAGTTTAGTTGCATGTCTGCTTATTTGAATTTAAATTTTCATTCCTTAAATTATATTTCCTTTCTTAAAAGTAATTTGTTGTTTGTTGCATTTTCTAGATTTGTTATTTCTCGCAATTTCTAGATTTGTTATTTCTCGCAATTTCCAGATTTCATTTAATTTGCTACTCTAGATTAGCATTTGAATTATGTTGGGTGCAATATGTTAAATTTCCAATTCAGCAATGTGTGATTTAATTCATTATTGATTCAAGTCGTGTGATTAGTATAATTACTTTCCTAACATTTACTTTCTGGTTTTGAGATTTAGTATTTCTTTTCAAGTCTTACATTTCATTTCATTTCGAATAAGATTCATAGTGTAGAACATAATCATGCAGAACCATTGTTAGTTGTTGGTATTTTCTATGCATATACTTTTTCAATTTCCTTTGAAATAAAAATATGCTCCTTGGTTGATAATTAATGAATAGGTGATTAGTTGTTTTTATTAAGAAATTAAATTTTCCCAACAGCCTCCTAGACCCATCGCACCATTAACATAGCAGGATGATTGCTCCTCATAAAATATGTTCTTCAATCCCTGCCTATATATCTCTTTTCTGCTCTTGCTGCACCAAAATGGGTCCTCAAAGCCATGTGTAACCTCCAGTGAACCTTCCTCTGGAGGGGGGTACAAAGGCAAACATAAATGGGCACTTGTTAAATGGACCGATGTTTGTGTGCTGAAAACTCAGGGAGGACTTGGTCTACGGAACCTAGAGCATAGAAACAACATCCTTGGGGGCACCATATGGTGGAAATGGGTATCCAATCCACACACACCATGGGCGACACTATGGGCTATAGAATATGTAGGAAAATGGACAAAGGAGGAGCTAATCTGATTCAATATAGATCCTGGAGGGTCCCAAATCTAGAAGGCAGTCTGTCAACAAAAACATATCGTCCAAAACCACATCTTTTGGGAAATACACAATGGAGCTCAAGCTAGGTTCTGGGAAGACTCATGGCAGAAAATGCCTAGTATTTCCTCAATTTTCCCTCGTCCCATCTGGAGCCCAATCTTATAGGCAAGAGAACAAAACTGTGTCCAAAATTTTTGGACTGATGAAATTACTCAAGGATACAAGAACTGGCTCCATACCGAAAAATGGCAGGTGGACTAAAACAGTGAACAACATACAAAAATTTGGGAAGAACTGACAGCTAAAAGAAGAACAAGAGCACAGGAAGGACCAAACATTCTTAGATGGGGTCACTCCCCAAGCGAAAACTACTCTACCAAGGAATCATACGACCTCATTCAACTTCTGAATCCCTATACCACAAACCATATATGGAAGAATATATGGACAGCCAAACTCTGGCCCAAAGTTGCTAAATGTTTATGGTTGCTAAGTAAAATACACATTCTCACATTAGATAATCTTATCAAGAGAGGGTTTGTGGGTCCTTCAAGGTTCCCCCTATGTCAGAATGATCTCAAAACAATCGATCATCTAATGGACCTCTGCACTTTATCCAACACTTTCTAGGATAGAATTGGGATGCTATGAAAAAGATAAAATAGAGAGAGAGGCAACATTAATCACACCATCTGCAAATGGCAGGATAATCCCTACTCCAACAACATCCTAAATCGACTCTAGCAGCTTATTCCATGCCTCCTCATATGGAACATATGGAAAGACTGAAATAGTAGAATATTTAAGGACAGGGCCTCAAATCAAGAGAAAATATGGGCCAAGATACACAACAAATTAGAAGAAACGTTGGCCATAACTCACTGGGAGAGGGAGGATCTTCCAACAACCTCTACTTAATGCACCATATGGAACAGTTGGAAGATAAGAATTAATCCCCCCATGGAGAATTCCACCCTTCGCCCATGTAGGACCTACACTCTCGATTCTTGAAATGAAATTTTGATGGAGCCTCCAAAGGAAACCTAAGAGAGGCAGGATTCGAGGGCATATTTATAGACTCTAACATCAAACCTCTACACGCTTATTATGGGAATCTAGGGTGGACACCAACAATGTTGCGGACCTTAAAGGCCTCATACAGGGTATCTCCTTAGCCAAGCAGTGTAAATTTTTCCCTTTGGAAATGGAAGGAGACTCGCAACTCATCATCCAAGTGGCCAACTACATCCTCCATGGTTATCCCTCCATAAAGGTCTCCACTAGTTGGCAACTGGCTAACTTCCTCGCTCACTTGGAACAGCTATTGCAGCGTCACAAGGCCATCACTTTTCACCATGTGCGCAGAAAGGCAAACATAGTAGCAGATCTCCTGGCCAACATAGGATTGGACAACTACTCAGTGCTCTATAATTCCATTATCTGAATGGAATGTGTTAGTTTTGTTGTGCTAAGTATCCAAATAGTAATTAAATTGTGTACATAAGGTTCGCTGAAGTTTGTAGGTGAAACAAATATTTTTAACTTGGTTAAAAATATTTTTATGTGAGGTTAAAGTTTGTAAATTAGCTTGTATAAGACTATACAGTAGTAAATAAAAAAGAATAAATCATCATATATGAGAATACTCGGCAATTTGATGAAGTAGTTCACCCTTCCTGGGCTACATCTGTTGGTCTAACTCCCGATGGCATGTCCCTCATATCTTATTGCACAAAAATGGAAAGTACATGTGATAAAAAGCCCCAAATGGCTAACCTCTCTATAAAAAAAAATTTAGAATGCTTGAATTAGTCAGGAATGACTATTCATTTGCTAAAAAAAGAGAATGGATGCTCAATACACTAAAAACACCTTAGTGGCCCTAGTGGCTCCTTGATCTCTCCTAAAGAAAAACTGGCACAATATGACCTCTGATGGCTCTAAAAGCTCTACTAAGGTGTTCAACATGTCATAATTATCCAAAAATTACTATTCATTCATAAAACATGGTCGAAATCTCCAAGAGTTATGACCAAAACAGTAATTTTCCCAATCACTCCTTAGAAAGCTCCTCCAAAACTAGAGGAAATCTAGTTAACCGGAATAAAATGGAAATTTCGTTGAATCTGGGGGTCCGCCAATGGAACCATTGCATGTATTGATAGTTACATTTAATATGAAACCTTCGCATGTGAATGTGCCCCGTATTTACTACTAAACTAACTGTCGCCAGTTCCATAAGGTCATGGTCACGAACAGAGGGTCATATGGTGGGGGGTTGGCCTCTACAACCCCCTCCGCATAAAACTTTCAACTTGAAATATATGCAGCGGCCCTTAGGGGTTAAGTAACTCTTGTGTAGCGTGGCAGTTGGGCGCATGCACTATGTGCGAGAAGGTCCTGCGGTCGAACCTCATAGTCTCCAACTATTTTTAATGCACCATTTCAACCTTCGGCATGGGGCCACGTGGCAGCCTCTGGGTTGGCCACGTGGTATGCCCTCACTGGCCCGAAAATCTATAATAAAAAATATTTTCCAAATAATAATTTTTTTTGAAATTTTTTATGCTAAGTCAAACTGAGTCAAAATGTCATTTTTTTGGGATTTTACTGGGCTTTTCAAACTTTCATAATGTTTGCATACTACCTCTATTTTTCAAACTTTTCATGGCGCCAAAATCACAGTGATGAGACCTTTATGGTTGCTAAGGTTGCAAACACTTTTGAGAACTTTCATTTTTGAGCATTTTTTAACAATGGACATGATCTCCTGATCACACCTCCCCACTGGGAAGATTTTGGACCCCAAAATCTCTCTGGACTACTAAACAGAAATATGAGGAGATTCTATCCCCACTCTTCCAACCTTTATCTACTGAAATTTCCCTAATTTCATTAATTCGAGCTTTTCATGAAAATACAAATTTTTCCTTGATTCCATTGACCAGCCATTGCTGAATTTGACATAGTCATGCTACACATTTAATAAACTTGCAGAACAACAAATTAACTTTGTATTAAACATCATGTTTCTACATTGGTATATAATCGAAGGAACCTTGAAATTACTCTCACCTTGCATCCTGTCCTGATGGCAATTTTTTGCTGAATTTTCTTTGAACTTGTGTCCATTCCTGACCAAGCTTCCTCGCCATTGTACCATGCCTTTCTGAAACCAGCACTGAACATTTCTGAATTATGTGCCTTCTTTGCTAAGTTGTTTTTCCATCTATTGGATCTTTGCAACTTCTTGCACTGACACTTTGTTTTCAGCACCATTCAACACCAAAGTTGACTATTGCAACGGCTTGTCAACTTATTCCAAAGACAAGCTGCTTTGAATCTGAAACAACTCATTACATATATTAGCATTTACATGAAAAGGATTATGTAAAACTTCTCTTTTTTTAATCATCATCAATTTTAAGTTTTGACTTTCATTCATGAGTCTCTTCATCTGCCTTGCATTAACTAAAGAAGAGTCTAGTTTTTTGCGATGAGCTCTCAAAATGTACTCCTTTCCATCTTTGAATAAATGGTATTTGTTCTCATGGTGATGGAATATTACCTTCCTATCATACAGGTAAGGACTTCCCAACACCATACATATTATACCAAGCGGAACAACATCTAATCCAACTGTGTCAATGAAATGTGTAGTTATTGCAAGGTGCAACATGCACTTCTTTGAAACCTATAAATTTGCATCCTTACAAACCCAACCAAGTGGATATGGTTTTGGATGTTGAATTGTCTCAAGATTAAGTTTCTTGACCAAGTCTTCAGAGATTAAATTTTCTTGCAACCCATAATCAAACAATGTGTTAACCTTGGTATGTTTGGAAATGAACCTCACATGAAACAATTCAATTCTCTTTTCTTCACTTGGAGCTTCTATGTGACAGTTAGAAATACTAGAACTGGGGTTTATTTTCAATCTCTTTCCCCTTCAAGTTATTTACTTCCATAGCTATGGTTTTTGTTTCATCTCCTTAATCTAAACCTAGGTCTTGTTCAGCTATTGCAACTATCTTTCATTCCTCCTTGGCTTTCTCTTTGCCTTTAAAACTTTCTAGTTTCTGCTCTGGATGAAGTTTCCAACAATGGTCCTCATCATGGCTAGTTTTAGAACAATTTTCCCTTCTCTTTTCTAGTATTTGCATTTCTCTTTTTCTTCCATTTTCCTTTAAACTCACTTTCCTCATTCCCTCTAAGTTTTGTTTTCCCCTTGCCACTAAATGTGTGGCTTGAACACAAACCTCATCTAGGCTTGTAGGGTTAAACATGAGAATTTTATGTATTAGGTAGGTATGTAAACCTCCTATATACTTGAGAAAAGTGTCTTGGCTATGCAAATTTACTCCTAGTAAAAGAGCTCTTCTTATAAATTCTTGAGTATACATTTGTACATTTTGTCGTTTCAATTGTTTAAACTTTTTCCAGCCCATTATGGCTTTCTGCATGTGAGCTAATGGATAAAACTGTTGTTTTATTGCATAAATGAAATCAGTCCATGGTAAGATAATCTTACCATATTTCTTGATCTCCTCCTTTATCTTGGCTTCCCACCAAACAAGAGCTGCACCTTCCATTCTCAATGAAGCTAGTTGGATTTTGGTGTCATCATCATGAAATTTTTGGATTCTCAAATAAATCTCTAATTTCTTGATCCAATTATCTAGCTTTTCTGCATTAACTTCACCATCAAACATTGGCAATTCAAAATTAACATTGAGTTTTAGAAATGGATTTTTACCAGTGTTCTTTGACTTGTATGGCTGATGTACTGAAGATGAAGTAGAGGTTGATGAAGATGAAGATGAGTTTAATGATGGTGAATTTCCACTATCTCCATCTCCTCCATTACCCTTCTTGGATTTATCTTCATCATTATGGCCTCCTAACAATCCCTGACCTTCCTTTTGAAGTTTGGATCCTTCTCCTTCTATTCTTTCATTCCTTTCTTGATAAAGGACTCTCACCATTTCAGTCATGTCAAGGAATGTTTTCCTGAGCACTCTTAATTCCTCTTTGGGATCAACCTTTTCATGGGTTCCTTCCTCCCTTGAAGTCATGCTTATGGCTTCTTCTTCTTCTCTTTGAGGTGAAATTGAAGGTGGAGATAATGTCACTCTTTCCCTCCTTGGCTGAGGATTACTTTGAACTTTCAGTAATTGACCTTCTCCTCTCCTAAGCTTCAACCTAGTAAGTATAAAAACTATTGCAAACTATTAAAAAATCCTTTGCACATATATTAAATAGAGAAAATACTCTATCTTAACTCAAGCTTTGATACCAAATTTATTTTAATGGAATTTATTAGTTTTTTTGTGCTAAGTATCCAAAAAGTAATTAAATTGCGTGCATAATGTTCACTGAAGTTTGCAGGTGAAACAAATGGTTTTAACTTGGTTAAACATATTTTTATGTGAGGTTAAAGCATGTAAATTATCTTGTATAACATTGTACAATAATAAATAACAAATAATAAAGAATCACATATGACAATACTCAACAATCTGATGAAGCATTTAACCCCTCCTGGGCTACATCTGCTGGTCCGGCTCCCAATGACATGTCCCTCATATATTATTGCTAAGAAATGGTAATTACATGTGATAAAAAGCCTCAAATGGTTGTGCTATATGTACAAACAACTTTAGAATTCTTTAATTAGTTAGGAATGACTATTCATTTGCAGAACACAAGGAATGGATGCTCAATACACTGAAAGCACCCTAGTGGCCCTAGTGTCTCCTTGACCTCTCCTGATGCAAAAACTGCACAAGATTAGCTATGATGGCTTTAAAACCTCTACCAATGTGTTTAGAATGTTGAAATTAGCCAGGAATGACTATTAATTCATAAAAAAAGGTCGAAATCTCCAAGATTTATGCCCAAAACAGTAATTTTCCCAAACACTCCTTAGAAACCTCCTCTAAAACTGGAGGAACTCCAGTTAACCCGACTAAAACGGAAAGTCCGTCGAATCTAGGGTCTGCCAATGGAAACACGGGATGGAATAACAGTAACATTTAATTCGAAACCTTTGCATGTAAACCCGCCGTTTATTTACCACCGAACTAACCGTCGTTGGTTGCATAAGGTCATGGTCGTGAACATAGGGTCATATGGTGGGGGGATGTCCCTTAGGGCCTGTCCTCCCCAACCCGCACCACATAAAATGTTTAAATTAAAATATATGCAGTGCACCTTAGGGTTTAAGTATATCTCGTGTAGCGTGGCGGTTGGGCATGTGCACTGTGTACAGGAAGGTCCTACGGTCGAACCCCATAGTCTCCAATAATTTTTAATACACCATTTCAAACTCTAGCCTGGGGCGACATGGAAGCCTCTGGGCTAGCCACATGGAACCCCCCCACTGTCTCGAAAAGCTTATAATAAATAATTTTTTCCAAACAATATTTTTTTTGGAAAATTTGTATGCGAAGTCAAACTAGTCAAAATGTCATTTTTTGGGAGTTTACTAGGCTTTCCAAACCTTCATAACTTCTACTTGTACCCTCTATTTTGAAAATCGTTCACAGTGCCAGAACCAAAGTGACGAGACCTTTCTATTCACCTAGGTGGAAAACACTTTTGAGCACTTTCATTTTTGAGCATTTTTGAACAATGGACATGATTTCCTGATCACTCCAACTTCTCACAAATTCAGCAAGGAAGCCTCCATGCAAACTTACAAATTCTCCTTGAACAGGATCATATCCCCCTGGATGTAGGTGAAATGATTTTTCCATGCAATAAAAACTCCTCCCATGCTTTATCTAACAGCGTCGTTCACCTCCAGCCTCAAACAGATGCGAGAACTCATCTCAGTAATCATTCATAATGGTGCTCAATTGCTTTAGATCCTCGGCCTTACTTGGAACCTCATGCCATATCACTTGACCTATATATCATCGAATCTTTGAGTGTGTAACCACCCCTCCGCACACACACACTCATGCCTCAAATCTTCAAATAGCCCTGTTCTCCCTCTATATGCCATTCTACTACTGCTCTTGTGTGTGCTCTCCCTTGCTATTTTGCAGTTGCTTCTGCCCATTTGTGAACTATACCAATTTTTAACGCCCTCTAATGCACATCCAATTTTGCGAGCTCCCTTATTCTATGCTCCCCACCCTTATTCCCTCCAAGTTGCAAGCTCTTGGCCGCATGCATCCCTGTTGTGTACCCCTCCCTAGAATTTTGAGCCCCTCCCTGTTGCGCATCCCTCCCGGTGTTATCCCTTGATGTGCACCCCTCCGCTGTGTGCCCCCTTGCTGCACACCCCTTTGTTGTGTTCCCCCTTGTGCGCACCCACGCATCTCGTGCTTCAACCACGTACCTCCTAGCTCTTCTTGTCAATCTCCCCATGGCTTCGTGATAACGGAAAAATCCCATCAGAGGGAGTCACAGAGGTGCTTTCTCAAAACACTATCAAAGAGGTCTTGATAATCATCTAGAATATTATAGGGAGGGCTCCTCCTCAGGTAGCCATGTCTGGAAGGGCACAGAAGAACCAAACTACCCCTCGAAAGAGAAGGCCTTAACCCTGGAGAATACGAGAGGTGGAAGTGGTCCCAGGAAATCCACCATTACGGACTCAAAGATGCCTTAATCTCAGAAGAATGAGCCACTCTCGGCTCAGGATCCTTAGGAGGAGGACAAGGATGTCTAGATAATGAAATCATAAGGCATATGGACTAGAGTCCGAGATGCAGAGAACCTAGATTCCCACATCTACTGCGTTTTCATCTCGAAGTCCACCCATTCGTCTACCACTGAAGAGGATGCCATTGAGTATGACTATGGATGCTTAATCAATGAGGAGGACGCAGCCACAGAGGAGAATGATGGTACACCATCATTGCATAGTAGCTCATCTCAGCTATATTTTTTGTCAACTCTGGACCCATCATATCTTGTTTGTCTTTATCTGTATCACATATATTACTATAGACCATGACTGTATGTGCTTTTCCAGGGACTGGTTTCCTCCTTGAAGGCAATCCCAAACCTACACTTTTTTGAAAGCTACCAAGGTTGGGATAGGCTAAGTTTGCTAGCCATCTCAAGCCGCTACTGATGTAAAGTTTATTTGTTGATTATAATATAGATTAGCCTAATTTACAAAAAAAAAAAAGTATTTTTATTATTACTTATATATTCAAATTTATTTATTATTATTATTTTTATTATTAGTATAACTCTTTCTGTTATCATTATTAATATTGATTTTTTTTTTTATTGTTACTAATTTAATTTTTAAATAGTATTTAGTAATAAAATAATAATTTATATTATTACCTATGTATTCAAATTTTTTATTATTTTTATTATTATAATTCTTTCTATAATCATTAAATTAAATTATTATTACTAATATATTCAAAATTATTATTATTATTATTCTTTCTTTCTATCATGAGTAACATATTAAATCATTTTAATTATTATACTTTCAAATATTTTTCTTCCAATTTATTTATGTAATTTTCATTATTATTAATAGAAATATATTTATTATTATTATTATTATTATTAAAAATACTATAAATGAAATTAAAACTTAAGGAATTCTTCTGAATTAAAAAAAAATTGTAACATAGAACCGAAAAAACAAAAAAACAATTGTAACATCTAGAATAATAAATTAAAACGTAAATTAAAAAAATAGATGTAAGTCATAGCTCGGAGGTCAAATATCAGACCTTTCTCTTTCATAAAACACTACAGAGGTTCTTTACCTTCTGACTCCCGTATTAATTGGGATCGGGCCACATACCACAACAAAATGAAAGAAAAGTCTTCTGGCCCGAACTCCATACTCTCAACTTCCCTCCTTTCCTAACCTTCCGACTCCCAACTTCCTTCTTAGCCTGACAACGTTGTGCATAGGGCTTGCGCTATCCACTGCAATATAAATTATATTAACATCATCCCCACTTCTGACCACCCAGCTAGCCACCTCTTTCGACAAAGAGATCATTCATTTTTATTTGGTAAAACACCATAGACGTTCTTTACCTTTCGACTCTCATCTTAACCGATGTCACAACGCATACCGAAACAGAATAAAAGAACAATGTTTGGTCTGGCTCTTGACTCCCAACATGCCTCTTATCCCAACCTCCTGACTCTTGACTTCCCTCCTAGCCCAACTACGATGCAATATAAATTATATGAAGATCTTCGTGACTTCCGACCGCCCAATTCGCCACCCCTTTCCGAGGTTAGAGGTCGATAATTTCTATTTCACAAAAAAATATTCAAAACTTCCTGACTTTCCAACTTTCGACTACACCAGAATGGGACACCATGCCCAAAAAATATGAACTCTATTGTTCTCCACACACGACTTCCAAACTCCGTCCTACCCTGACCAATCTGAAGGTCGGCATCGCCGTCATCGTTTACATAAAGACCAATTTAACAACATCTCGGCTTTTGTCTACCCGAATACCTTGCACTCTTAATAACAATAAAAAAAATTATATTTTGGTATTTGTGCCAACGATAATTATATTTCACCTTTCTCTACTTTTATTTTGAAAACAAACTCATAAACATGAAGTCATTATTTTAAAAAATAAATTCCCCAACTTCCACCACGCAAGCTCATCTAGATTTTCAGGCACAAATTCTTGAAACATCTCATCGCTTGAATGAATAACTAACACATTTAATGTGAATTTATTGTTGGACATCCCAAGGAATTCCAAAAAAATATAGCAACTTTCCTCCATTGCACTCTCTATTTTTCATTGTCTTCTCCACACCCTATTTACAGTGGTTCTCTGAAACTTATCCCTCCTTACAAACTATCAAGTCCAAATTCACTGTAATCCTTCTAATTTCTAGTAAATAAACATTTTTATACCCAATTGCACCAGTAAATTTGATATATCTCATATAAAGCTCACTTTTTTTTGTTCATCTATAGGGCACAACATGGGAAAGAAAGGTAAAATCATGACATCAAAGCATGCCAAACAACACATCAAGGAACACCTAAAGGAGCAACAGTTCTTGAACCAGAGCTCTGCAATGTCAAAAAAGTTGTCATCTTTGACACCACCTTCAAATATGGTCAAATTGGATGGGATTTACCAATGGTATTTACCATGGTATTTTCCCATGATATTTTCCTTTTCTTATGTAAAATAATAAAATAAGATTTCTAGAGAGACCATCAAACCTATAAAAGTGGATAGGAGCTAAGCCTTTAGATCATTTTGAGTTTTTATATCTTATTGTGTGTTTGTTGAGAACTTGGTGTGGCTAGTTCCAAGTTGATCCCGGGAGAGAAACCCCACGATCACATCGTGTGGTGGATCCACTCAGGATTCACAAGTTGGATTCAATGTCTTAGATTAGTTATTGTTGAGGAACTATATATGCTATGGGTAGGGGCTTTCGTATGTCTTTTATGAGAATGTATATTGTTTTTAGTTATTAATATAAATAAGAGGATACATTTTCAAATCCCCTTTTGTTTTCGTTGTTTTTTTTTACAACTATTTTAATCAGAACACTCAAGTGTGCTAAATATGTTAATGATTTTGACGTTTGGGATCTTACAGTGGTATCAGATTACTTTTTCCTACCAGCCTGAGTGTTTCAAGAGGGACTATTTTTCTCTGATCTTCCATAATCACCCTAGGTAGAATCTCGTCAATTTCGGTGGTTCTCCATAACCACCCTAGTTGACCATTTCAAAGAAATTACTTATCCATCATTGAATTTTATTTACGGGTTAATTTTTTTCATTATGGAGGAAAAATTTAAAGAGACTAAAACCCTTGAAGTTGTCATAGTTGTCATATCCTTTTCAGGGTTTATATTATAAAATTCAAAGTTGTTGATTAAAAAAAGGTATTAGAAAAATACATTGTTGTTGAAGGGAGTCTATCATAGTTATCAAGCTATAATATATTACGGTTGTGGGAACTACACGTAAGACGTGGTGAGAGAATCTTGCTCTCGTAGGGGTGCTTGTTTTTGCTGCTCATATTGGGAGGACCTATCTTGAATATCGTAGCCATCGTATGCATAAGAGTAGACCCAAGCTTCCATGAGAGGGGAAATGGATTGTAAGGAAACGACATTGCACCAAAGGCAACATATACCATCTTACATGTGTATATAGGCCATTTGTTGGTGTACATGCACCTAGATTAGCTTTAGTTAAACTATAAATATTGCATGTGATGTGCACTAGCTTAGTTAGTTAACTTACTGCTTGCATGTGGTGCATGTGCACATTAGTAGAACATAAAGCACACTTAGCTTCAGTTAGCTTTAAATATCCATAGTTATTGCATCTACAACTAAGCTCAACTTAATTTCTTTATGTATTGATTCTCAACCTAATATTCATGAATCAATTTCATTCTCAATTGTAATTGTTTTTCTTTTTCAACTTGGCAAGTTTGTGCAATTATTCTTCAACTAGATCCATATTTGTGCTCTAATAATTTCACATGGTATCAGAGCTACAATGGTTTGGAGAAGTTGCATGAAGAACATTTTTGTAGGTTTGAAGATCATAGAATTGGAAATTGTACGAAGATTTGATTTGTGGATCCAAATATTATAGAATTTCCTGCAATGGAGTTCTCATCTTCAACGATTATGACTCCATACAATTACCATGAATGGAAGCCAATGATTTTGCTTCATCTTAGGAGCAAAGGCTTGTACCAAATAGTCATGGGAATTGAGAGAGAACCAATCTTAGAGGATGAGAAGTCAAATTGGCTTAACAGATCTGACATGGCTTATGGAAGATTGTTTCTATCTATGTCTCATGATATTCTTTGTGAGATCATAAATATTCAATCACCACATGAAATCTGGACTACATTGAAAGGATTATATGGTGATGAAAATTATCTAGAAGAACACCATTTGGAGGCAAACAGATCGACTTATTATAGAAATCATGAAAATGGTGAAGAATCCAAAAATGTGGAGAAATATTCTCAAGACAGTGCTGAACAAGAAGATTTTTGTTCTTCTATTGTTAATGAACCTGTTGCAGATGAGAATTTTATCTTATCCAATAACGAAGACATTTCACATGAGGAAACATATTCCTCTACTAATGATGAAGACACTACATTCAAAATCATAGAAAAGGACTTTGATTCCTCTACTATTGACACATATTTGACGCGGTCTCAGTTTAATGATGCCCCACATTCACTCTTAGTCGCAAAGCCATGCATGCCCATGCATGCATCTGAGGCATTTATAGCACCATGTATGCACATGTATGCAACCACAAAGGCATCTCGAAGGCCACACATGCACATGCATGCATCTCTAGAGATAGCCATTCTCATGCATGCATATAGGGTACATGAATTTGATCGTGAAATGCATGACGAAGTTGCAAGGAATCCATATTGGCATGCAACCATGTATAAGGAAATTCAGTCATTGATCCAAACATGGGATTTGATACCTCTACTTCAAAAAATGAAGCTTATTCCTCCAGATCCAAGATAGGATCATCAAACTTGAGTATTTTCCAAGTCCGAGCAGACTGTTGATATCTTCACCAAGAATTTCACTAAGAAGAAGTTTCGATTTCAATGAGATCATATCGGGGTGAAGGACACGACTGCCTAACAGTTTCCTTTTCTCTACTTTTCAATTATATTTCGAGGGGGGGGTTTTCTTCCCACTGGTTTTTCCCTCTTTCCTCTTTTCATGCATTGTATATGGGTACCTAAAATGGCCATGTTGTCGGGACTCATTATTTTTGCATCACACTCACCTAATTTATGCTAAAGGTGGAGTGTTGGTGTAAATGCACCTAGATTAGCTTTAGTTAAACTCTAAATATTGAATGTTATGTGAACTTAGATTATTTAGTTAACTTACTACTTACATGTGGTGCATGTGCACATTAGCAGAACATAAAGCACACTTAGCTTCAGTTAGCTTTAACTATCCATAATTATTGCATGTAAAACTAAGCTTAACTTAATTTCTTTATATATTGATTCTGACCCTAATATTGATGAATCAATTTCATTCTCAATTCTAATTTTTTTTCTTTTTCAACTTGGCAAGTTTGTCCAATTATTCTTCAACTAGATCCATATTTGTGCTATAATAATTTTACACCATTGTACAAGGGAAAACATTCACACCAGAGCTAAATATGGTCATTAAAATGGTGAGTGGAAGCTTCAAGGCCATATTTTCATAGATTTGGGTATCCATAACCCTTCACAACCATAATTTCAAGGATCAAATTCCAGAAAATCATCGTGAGAAATTTCCATAGTTGTGTGATTACACGCTACCATGAGGAATTGCAAGGGTCAAGAAGCGGCGTGCCAAATTCCACCGTGATAGCACCATGGGTTCTAGAGAAGGGTAGAGAAAAGTTAGATGAATTCGATATATAGGTGGGATGACCAAACTACGGAGACTAAAAATGATGCATATACAGAAGGTTGAATACATTGAGTTTGTATTAGATCGGGGCATAGAAGGGATGATCTTGATTACGGCAGGGCATGAGACACGAATCTAGCTCCTGTTAAAGGCCAAGAAATCACTTGTAGAAGAGTCAAGACCATGATATACATGCGTAAATGGATGAATTATAGTGATTTCAAGTCATTCAAGAATTAAATAGCAACAGAAGGAGGAGGATCAAACCAATAATGCCAACTGGTTTGGTGCGCCGAGATTCCACCACTAGTCGTGTTCCTCTATCGGTAGAGGGGTTGACATGATTTAGGTTGATCACTTATAGGTTTTCATTCAGTATATTACAGTGAGGCACTGTCACAATCCATTAAGGGAGAAGTATGAATAATAGCAGCTATCACATTTATCATCTCTAGTGTTTGAGGACATTGGTTTATCTACAGGGATGAGTTGATTGTCCTAATCTATGAAGGCTATCACACTATCTATTAAGATCCCATTTATCCATCATGATGGAGTAAGGCCAAGAGGCCATAAACCCTCACTATGAGAAGCATAAGGCTGATAGGCCATACCATTTTGTGTGTTAACTACAAGCCATTCTTCATCCACATTCACCTCATATGTCCTTCATCCAAATTCTTTAACAAGGTTGATAGTTCATACCATCTCGTACAAATTCACCTGATCTTTATCTATGGATTCATACCATATGCAGGGTTGCAGGGCAGTGAACACAATTTTCATATTAGTTTCTTAGAGAACCAATAACCATACCATCATCGAGGGAAAGAGGTGTGGAAACTTTCATCGAAAGGAGGGTCGTCGATAACATCAATTTTTTTATCATGTCGATAAGCCATAGTCTGAGAAGGTTTATTATTGTGGGAATGTTGAGCCAATAACATTAAATCGAATTTTGAAGATCGAAGCACCACAGCTGAGTGAATCATATATTCCTATTTGTCAAACCATAATTGTAGGCTCCGATCGACCAAGTTGTGAGGCCATGTTGATATTTGGAGGGGCATGTGTGTAGGAGATGAGTGTGGATACATTGGAGCTTGAAGGTTGAGGGTTGGGTAAGCATGTTTCAGAGGGCTCAAGACCGCTAGATATAATAAATTAATTGGGCAAACATTCTTCTTTATATATGTATGATTGAGAAACAAGAAGGGAAGAGCGTGAATTTTAATTTTTGTATAGGGTATTTTAAGTGTTTGATATTATTAAAAAAAAAAAAAAGAGGAGTTGAATTTGGTGTCACAAGAAAAAGGAAAAAAAAAAAAGGAAAAGAGGTGAAGAGAGAATTATTGGGTCAAATTTGTTGAAAATATTTAAAATGTTGGTATGGATTGGATAATTAAATTGTTTTTCAGCCATCTCGGTGTATTTGGACAGGAAAAATGGTGACCATTTTTACCTTGGGGACCCAGTTTGGAAGAATGGGTCTAAAATTTTTTAGGAGCGTTTTGAGGCATCAAATGAATTTTTTAGGGGTAAAACTTTACCACGTTGGCTCCTAACCATCTCATGTTATTCTACGCATAGATATATTTCCAATGATGCAAGAAGTGCATCAATCATAGTCCATATGCAAAAGCTATGCAACTCAAAAGTTGACCTTCCCATTTTCACTGTTATTCTACACATACATATATTTCCAATGATGCAAGAAGTGCATCAATCATAGTCCATATGTGAAATTTATGCAACTCAAAAGTTGACATTTCCATTTTCACACCTATAGTTCGGGAAGATGCCACATAAATCCCTATTATTCATGGAAAAATGGGCTAGCCACATGTTTGTGATGTAAAATACTCT
Source organism: Pinus albicaulis (assembly GCA_034641835.2). Taxonomy (NCBI): domain Eukaryota; kingdom Viridiplantae; phylum Streptophyta; class Pinopsida; order Pinales; family Pinaceae; genus Pinus; species Pinus albicaulis. Next base: position 647,570,064 of record CM076574.1, read on the forward strand.
AGAAGAGTCTATATTATAACTCTAATTAAGATTAGATGTAGTCAAAATTAACCACTAGTAGGCTATTGGGTTGTGTTATAATCGGGCCACCAGGAGGAAGAGGCAGTCCATCTTGTCGAGAGATTTTTGTTTCATAGTTGAGAAAAGATAGTGAGGAGAGAAAGGAAGTAGAGCACACAAAGAGGATTTGTGCACTGTAGCATCCCACAAGCCACAAGCATTACTTTCTTGTACATGCATCCATATTTCCAAACAGAGAAAGAGAGTGAAGCGGCCTCACCTTCTAGTTGGGCTTTCTCCCGAAAGAGTTTCCCAGAGAGCATATCTTGTATCTTATGTGTGTGTGAGCTTACTTTTTTCTTTTCTATTTTTCTGCATAATTTCCATTCGCATGCATGCACTAATTAGAGTAAAATCTATAAATCTAGAATTTAAATAAAACTATAATAGTGTAAAAATATGTTATTTTTAGGTCGATAGACTTTTCTTTTGACTCCATTCATCTCACTATTTAGTCAACCAATTTTATGTATATGTGACATCTATTGTTGCACTCTATTCACTTTAATCACTTTATAGGGCTACCGATAGTTACTCACTAATAAAAAAATTGCCATTTTGCACTCAATTCACTTTACCCTACTTCCGATAGTTACTCATTAATAAGAGAAATGCCGCACTCTATTCATCGGTGGCTGATAGTGATCTTGTTCCACCACTACTAGAGCATCAATAAAATTCGGGTTCTGAAATTAATAAATACTAAATAGTGCTTGGTATTTTTTTGTTTTGAAATTGATTATGTTTCAATTAAATAGAGCGAATAACAAAAAAAACCCTCAGGAATGAATAATATGGTTTAGGGAAGTTCCAGTGCCTAAGTTGTTTTGAAGCTCATTATGGTTCAATGACCACTACTTTTCCAGTTTCTATGTTCTTTCACAGGTCTCGAGTTGGATAGATTTCTTTGTTTAATTGCTCCATCGAACATCAAATTCAAAATTTGACCCGAAAAATGACGCTCTCGGTAAAACCAAAGGTTGTATTTTTACTTTATTTGTTAAACAATATCCAAGTTTTTTTAGATTTTCCGTTTGGTTTGCTCCATTTTCCGTTCTTAGTTTTTTTTTTTCTTTCTCTTTTTCATTTTTTTCATTTTTCGAGGGTGGTTCCCTTAAATTAAATTAATTGACTACATCGAGTTTCGCAACACTATTTCAAAATTATAATATAAAATCTGTATTTTATTTTTAAACTCTGACATAGAGCAATTTTGAGAATAGATCCTCGACCTTTGCGTGTATGTAATGCAGGTATATACTGTTTTTGCAGCCATGGGTTTCGTTGTGGGTATTTGCGTGTTTCAACTAGGTCGAAACTTGATCACCAATCTATATTTCACGTATGTCAATGGAATTTTTCTGATGCAGATTTTGATAATATTCTAGAAAATTCAATGAATATTTTGAAATATCATTGAATTTTCAGAATATTCTATAATTTAATCTGACAACAAAAGTAAATTGTTTCACGTCATAGAAAAATGTTAATTGTTAGAGGTCACTTCTAAACTATTCCTGAAATCCATTAACAAATAAAAATATTCCTAAAATAACAATTAAATGAAATATAAAATTTAAAAAATATTGTTATTTTTTTAAATGAACTTAATTATCGTAATATTCACTTAAAACAAACGCAGGGCATTTAATTTTTATATAAGGGAGAGTATGTATTTAAATAATTATAATTATTTTAGGGTGTACATGTAGACTTGCGAAAACAAATCGTGCAGCAGGAGTTGTGGAGAAATACGAGGGTGAGGTATGTTGAGCATCGTCTTCAACGTTTCCTCTACTTCAAAGGTCCCCAATTTTTGCCTTCGCTGGAGGCCATTTTCATTAAAAAGGACAATTTATATCTTTTATGCATATTATTAATTAATATTTATTTGTAATTATTGTTTTGGAATGGTATTGTGTGGGGACCTGAAGTTATACTTATGAAGCCTCTTGCAAAATATTTTAATAAACATTCTTCTTAAATAAAATAAAACAGTTTTATTGTATAAATTATATTTCTAGGTGAAATCTTTTCTAATCCCTATTGTTTGAATTTTTCTTCCAGAATTATCATATCATCCATTTCTTTTTGGTCAAGACGTTGGTTCAATTATCGATCAAACTTAATAGTTTACATGATGATTTGGTACTCAAGCCTCCAGACCAAGAGGTATAAAACTTGATAGACAAGCTATAGAGGAGAAAGATGGAAATATTAAAGATAGAGGAACTCACTTGGAAGCTAAAGAGAAGAATTCAGTGGCTAAAGGAGGGAGAATTAAACAACAAATTTTTTCCATAAAAGTGCCAATGAAAGGAAAAACAAAAGCACCATTTCGCACATTCAAAGGGCTGATTGGAGTAGGGCCATCTCTACGGATGATATTCAAGAGGAGGCCTTCTCACATTTCTTGACCTTTTACGAAGAGGACTAGACCATTGATCATAGCTCTCAGACTTGGGTTCTTGAACATAGTCCAAGAATGTTTGAATGTTTGATGCCGATGTAATCTGGGGTTTTAATTCAAAAATTACTAAGGAGGAAGTGGAGAAAATTTTGAAATATTTTTCCCATGACAAATGTCTGGGTCCGGATAGTTGGTCAGCTGAATTTTACATCCATTTCTTTGATCTGATGGCTGAGGAGATTACAACAATAATGGAACAGAACTAGACTATGGTACACATTCCAGCAAACATGAACTCCACCTTCTTGGTGCTTATTCCCAAATCATCTGATCCCAAGGATTTCTCGAAATTAAGACCTATAGCATTATGCAATATTATCTATAAAATCTCATCAACAATCATTGCTAACAGGATCAGGGAGGCATTATCAAAGGAAATTTCTATTGAGCAATATGCGTTCCTAAAGGGTCGATCTATCCATGACGCCATTGCTATTGCGAAGGAGGCAATGCATTCTATACACGCGGGGAAGAAGGAGGCCCTCATTATGAAGATAGATCTTCTCAAAGCTTATGACAGAGTAGATTGGTCATTCATTCGACTTGTATTAATGAAGATTGGGCTAACTATGCAGTGCATTAGGTGGATCATGTCCTTTATAATGATGGTAAAATATGCAGTGATTATAAATTAAATGCTAACTAAATTATTTGGGGCAGGACGAGGATTAAGATAGGAATGCGCATTCTCCCCTCTCTTATTCATCCTCATCATGGACGGGTTTAGCAATCTCATAAAAATGGCAAAACGGGCGGTTTATATCTGGCTTCTCCTTCTCGCCCACTGTAAGTATTACTCACTCCCTTTTTGTTGATGATTATCTCATATTTGGTTGTCTCATCAAGAACCACTGGCTTTATATTCACTATTTTCTTAATCGCTTTGGCACAGCCTCTGGACTCTGCATCAATAAGGAGAAGTCTTTCCTTCTATATGAATGTGGTGATGCTGGAGAGATAAATTTCATAGCTGGGTTTCTTGGAATACAGATAAATCATGCAAAAGAGGGATTCTTCTATCTGGGATAGAGAATAAAGCCATGTGGATACAAGGTGAGGGATTGGAAGTGGCTAGTGGATAAGTTCAAATTCAAAATCACTAAATGGATTCATAGGTGGCTGACCCTAGGTGGTAGAGTCATTATTATTCAAGTGGTCCTCTCCCAATTTATTGTATACTAGGGACATCTCTTCTGTATACGTGAAAAAATAGTGCACCAAATAAATGCAATAATATCTTAGTTCTTATGGGAAGGTGCTTCTATGGGGAAGAAGTATCACTTATGTAAGCTTAGACATTTAACTATACCTAAAAACCATGGGGGGTGGGGCATTATAAATACCATCACTTTCAATTATTATTTTCTCATCAAATCCCTATGGAGGGCCATCTATGGTCACAGAATTTGGTCTGAGATTACTAAATGCAAGTATTTATTGGGGGATACATTACACAAAGTATATTGTGACCAATTATTCTTTACAAGAGAAATCTTTGTGATTTGGAAAGGCTTAAGAAGAATTATGCCACAATTTTTGGATAGGTTTTTGTGGAGGTTTGGGAATGGACAAAGAATTTTATTAAGTTGTGACAAAATTTTCGGGATGGTAGGGGTCCCTCTCATGGAGCAGCATATTTCCCATAGGCTTGCTCACTGGGGCATCATGTATCTGTCACAGATCATATATTATTGGGCACATGGGGCGCCCATATGGAAAAGTGCCACACAAATCGGCCTTCATGACCGTAAGGATGTGTTTAAATGGAACATTTTCATTAGTAAAATGAAGGCAGCTGGGTTGTGCTTGATGGTTGGTGGCGACATCATCACATGGGAGGGGGCCATGAAAGGGGATTCTTTGGTGGTTAAGGAGATATATTCATACATTACCCTTCAGTAAATACATGATAATAATCCTTCTTATTTTTGGAACATTTGGTACAGGCGAATTCCCACCAAGATTATCCAATTTGGATGGTTAGTATGGTGGAAGAAAATGCTAACGTGGAATTCTCTCATTAAGCGAGGGCTCTCGGGGTTTGGTCGATGTGCCCTTTGTCACCTCCATGATGAAACGGTGGATCACCTATTTTTCTTTTGTCCTTTAGTACTTCAAATATGGAAGCTATTCATTTTTTATCTTATGGATCCTACATGAGCAACGTTCGACTTCATGGACACTTTTCACAAATGGGACAAGTCCCCAGGAAACTTCAAATCGCTACCTTTTTTCGTCATATGGGAACTATGGTTAGCCAGAAACAGGTATGTCTTTGAAGGTAAGACAATATCCATCCCCCAAATTCATGCTGCTATTATGAATTGGATTAATGGTCGGGTACCTTCTTTCGGCTAAAATTTTTTATTTATCACAATATATTCAACCTTATCCCATCTCTCTTTCGGCGATCTTTTTTGATGGGGCATGTCAGGATGGATTGTGATCCATGTGGATATTGGTGGTCACCCACCTATTCCACTTGGGGCTCCACCATTGTCTCTTTCATTTTTTCAGTTTCGGCACAGTTTACTATTTTTAGCAGCTTTTCGGGTCCTGAACTTCCGGAGCCGTTTTGAGGCCCTAAACGATGTTTTTTGGGAAAATGGAGAGCAACATGGGTCCATGGACTGATGTTTCTCATTCCAAATTTGTATTCCTCGGATAGATCTTTCTAACGAGGTATGGTATGCATCAAATGGAGATCGTATGTCAAAGTTACGCCCCTGGGAAGTTCAAACACCAATTTACCCAAACGGGGCCCATTGTTTTGGCGCTTCATCTCCTAGGGTTAGGATTTTGGCTATTTATGATTTCCCATTGTTTCTAAATAATAAATAGGCCATTAAGCCTCATTTTAACTCATTTTAGAGGCCTGTAGCCACCACATCCCTTCTCAAAGATAGCTACCAGTGCCCTAGCTAGTTTTATTTCCATTATGTCTGTAAGCAAATTTTAGTTCTTTGATATTAATGAAATGAAGTGTTATTTCCGCTGCATCTCTATATTTATGGTTACATGTTTATTCTGTTGCATTCCTGCATAAATCTGGATCAGTGGTATCAGAGGGGTCTACTTTTTCTCGATCCTTCTTTGCATGTCCCCAACGAGGTCGGGGTATAAGGAGCTAGGGCTCGATCTGGTGGAACTTTTGCAAGATCAGCCTCGCAAAACTTGACGGACACCCATGGGGGACGAAAAGAAAGATGAAGGAGCAGGAGATCCTATCAAAATATTGCTCGAGGAGGCCCTCGAAAAACAAAGGAACGCGATGATGGATAGCTTTGCTCAGATCCTTCAACGGCTGCCCACCGGCGGCGCATCTGCATCCAGTAGCCACTCTGGAGTTGCGACTCCCTTTAAGGTACAAGCAAATTTTGACATTCCCATATTTGAGGGTCAAATAGACGCAGATGCCGTAGATAGATGGTTGAATCTATTAGAAGGATATTTCTCTGTTCATGACTTTTCAGACCGGGAGAAGATTATTTTGCACTCCTCAAAGCTACCCCCCATGTTAAGGACTGGTGGGAAACCTACTGTGAGAACAAGGACCAGACAGAACCCTCTCTGTTCTCGGCCGTACCAACTTGGAATTCTTTCCGAGACGCCGTCAAGGAACAGTACTATCCCCTGGGGAGCTATGAGGACAAGTACATACAATGGACCACGCTGCGACAACAAAGGGATCAAGATGTGCATGAGCTGACGAATCTGTTCCATACCCTGCGCACAAAGTTGGGTATCAAAGACTCAGAGAAACATTTGGTGCTAAAGTATCGCAGCTGTCTGCACAGATACATTCAGGAGGAAATGGAGTTCCTCGACATCTCCTCGCTTGGTACGGCATACCGGTATGCTGCCAAGATTGAGTAGAAATTCAAGCAGAAGAAGCGAGACTTTGGATCTGCGAATCAAAAGCAAGGGAAAGGTGCTTCCAAACCATAGAATAAATGACAGAGCCAAGGCATGGCGGCTAAAGACAATTCATCGAAGCCACAAGAAAATAACAACACCGCAAAGCCAAATAAAGACACGGGAAAGTGGTTTGAGTTCCATAAGAGCTCCACTCACAACACAAGTGAGTTTCGGGCCAAGCAGTCGCTAGTGGCTGAGATGAGGGCTTCTAAGTCAGAAGCATGCTCTGACTCCGAATCACAACTTGAAAAGGGGAATGAAAAAGGGAAACAGATTATTGATGTGGAGCCCAACGACACTGTTGCCACTACAAAGATCCAGAAGGAGGAACCAGAAGATCCAGAGGAGGAGGAATGTCTCTTCCACTCCCAGATGTGGGTAAAGGCCTCCCCGGTACAGTTCATTGTCGAAAATGGGAGCCAAAAGAACCTCATTTCAATAGACGTTGTGAAGTGGATGGGCTTGCTGACCATAGCTCACCCACATCCATACACCATCAGGTGGCTTCACCAAGGACGAGATCTCCGCGTCAGCCAGCAGTGTCGCCTTCCCTATAGCATCAAGCCCTTCATGGATGAGGTATTATGTGACGTTGCTCCTATTGATTTTTTTGATGTATTATTAGGACAACCATACTTGTGGAAGTGTCATGCTGTGTATGAGTCTCAACCTTGTGCTGTTATTGTTACTTTGGGAAATAAGTTGTACAGGATACCAGAGGTACCACCTCCTGCTGCTATCTCTTTGGTTACTGCAAAAAAATGTAGCAAGCTCATTTCCCAAACCAGGAAATTAATTTTCCTGATGATTCGCCCCCAAGGAAAGAAGAAGACTATGGCCACGACCTCTAGACAGGGCTACTCTTCATGACAACAACAAATGGATAAGGTTGTGGAGGAGTACGGGGACATATTCACCTCACCCACAGGGGTTCCTCTGCACTGTCAAGTCAAGCACCCGATTGATCTGACCCCAGGTGCGCCGCTACCTAATGGACCAATCTATCGGCGCTCTATTCTGGAGAATGATGAAATCAAGAGGAAGATTCAGGAGCTATTGCAGAAAGGTCACATCAGACCAATTTCATCGCCCAGTGGGAGCCCGATCGTGTTGGTACAGAAGAAGGATGGGACATGGACACCCTGTATTGACTATCGGGTGCTGAACAAGATCACTATCTGGAATAGGTACCCAATCCCATGGATTGATGACGTTCTGGACCAACTCAAAGGTGCAAAATATTTTAGCAAGATCGACCTGAAGTCTGGGTATCACTAGGTACCAATTAAATCCTCCGATGTGTGGAAGACTGCCTTCAAAGCAAAGGAAGGCCTTTTCGAATGGCTGGTCATGCCTTTTGGGTTAACGAATGCTCCCACAACCTTGATGAGGATGATGGATGACATATTGCAGCCATTCACCAACTCATTTGTGGTGGTGTACTTGGATGACATTCTAATCTTCAGCCAGACTTGGGAAGAGCACCTTCACCACATCCGACAAGTCCTCCAAACACTGCGGCAACACAAGTTGTGTGCCAATTTGGAGAAGTGCACTTTTGGCATGACCCAAGTTCAATATCTGGGATACATTTTGGTGAAAGGGGGGTGCATGTGGATCCAGCCAAGATCCAAGTCATTCAGGATTGACCAGCCCCAACCACTATAACAGAGCTTCGCAGCTTTCTGGGTCTTGCTAATTTCTACCAGATGTTCGTGTTGGGATTCTCTCATATCACTTGGCCCTTGAGTCAAGTCACCAAGGGAGGAGCGAGAGAAAAAATCTTTTGGTCGAAACCTCAACAGAAGGCGTTCATAGAATTAAAAAATCGCCTCTATTTTTCCCCAGTTCTCACTTTACCAGACTTGCAACAGCCATTTTAGATCGAGACAGATGCCTCTAACTATGCTATTGGGGTAGTTCTTACTCAACAGGGACATCCAGTGGAATTTCACAGTGAGACATTGTCTGAAAAAGTTCGCAAGTATCCCAATTATGACAAAGAAATGTATTCCATTGTGCAAGCTTTTCAACAATGGAAGAATTACATTTTGGGGAAGGAAACAATCATCCACACAGACCACTGGCCCCTGCAGTTCATACAGACACAAGGGAAGTTGCAGAATGATCGCCATCAGAAGTGGTCCACATATCTGCAACAGTTTCATTTGAACATCAAGTACAATAAGGGTAGCACCAATAATGTTGCAGACTGCCTCAGCCGACCACCGATCGTGGCGCTCACCACCGTGCTCAACTCTTGTGGGCACGAGACTTATGATTGGCCGCTTCTCTATGAGAGTGACCCAGAATTCGGCCACACTTACAAGGCACTCTTGGGGGGTACGCAAGTTCCAAATTTTCACCTCCAAGATGCATTTTTATGTCACATGGGACACTTTTGTGTTCCTTCAAGGGAGCGTGCCAAGATGATATGGGAAGCACACTACAGTCGAGTCGCTGGGAATTTTGCGGTCGAGAAAACAGTAGAAATTTTGTAGAAGTATTTCTATTGGCCGAACCTTCGAAAGGATGTCGAGAAGCACATCAGATCCTGCACTGCTTGTGCCATTGCCAAACCAACCATTAAGAAGCAAGGCCTATATACTCCTCTACCTACCCCTAATCAACCTTGGGAATCCATCTCCATGGATTACATGTCGGGTCTGCCTTCTAAGCAGGGAAATGAATGTGTTTTTTTGGTCATCGAGAGATTCTCAAAGATGGCCATTATGGTGGCCTAAAAGAAGAATATCACAGCAGAAGCCATTGCTAAACTCTTCTTTGAACGAGTGTGGGTGCACTTTGGGATCCCACAGTCTATCATATCAGATCGGGATAGCAGGTTCCTCAACACATTTTAGTCCAGCCTCTGGTCAATTTTGGATACCAAGCTCACCAAGTCCACAGCTTTCCATCCCCAAACAGATGGCCAGACAGAGGTTGTCAACAGAATGATTGTACACATTCTGTGCATGTACAATTCAAAGCATCCACGCACATGGGACGAGAGCCTCCCCTATGTACAACATAGTTATAATCGGGCTCTCCATATTTCAATCGGCCATAGCCCCTTTCAGGTGGGCTTGGGATTCCAGCCACTATGTCCCATTGATGTAGCCATGCCATTTGCAGCTGCTCAGGCCGATTCAGCTAATGTCCAGTTTGAAGTTTAAAAAGCAAGTAGCTTCATTGAGCACATTCAACACATCTTCCAACAAGTTCATGATATATTGGACAGAGCCAATGCCAAGTACAAGCAACGCCATGATCAACATCGGGTGCCACACAACTTCTAGGTGGGCGACAAAGTATGGCTACATTTGGAGAAGGAGCGCCTCACTGGACCCCACCACAAGTGTCGCCCCCTCCGATACAGGCCATACACCAACACCAAGGTTGTAGGGAACAATGCCTTTGAGCTCAGTATTCCACCATTCCTTGGTCTGCACCCAGTATTTAATGTGGATCGCCTTCATCCTTACTTCCCACCTCTACTGGACACCTCGGACATTGCAGAACAACTCACACCAATAGAGTTAAATCCAGACTGCATGGAACAGGCCACCACAAATTGTATCATGGACATGCAAATCAAGAACACTCGCCAACAGAAGATCCAACTATATCGGGTTGTCAAAGCTGGCCAACTCCTACACCAAGGAAAGTGGTTCACCAGGGACCAAGTTCAGCAGAAATTTCCTCATCTCATGGAGGAACTTAATGCAATGGGGACCATTGCTTCCTAAGGGGGGAGGAATGATCTAGGTGGATATTGGTTGTCACCCGCCTATTCCACTTGGGACTCCACCATTGTCTCTTTCATTTTTTCAGTTTCAGCACAGTTTACTATTTTTAGCAGTTTTTCGGGTCCTGAACTTCTGGAGCCGTTTTGAGGCCCTAAACGACGTTTTTTGGGAAAACGGACAGCAACATGGGTCCAAGGTCTAATTTTTTTCATTCAAAATTTGTATTCCTCAGATAGATATTTCTAACGAGGTATGGTACGCATCAAACAGAGATCGTATGCCAAAGTTACGCCCCTGGGAAGTTGAAACACCAATTTACCCAAACAGGGCCCATAGTTTTAGCGCTTCATCTCCTAGGGTTAGGGTTTTGGCTATTTAGGATTTCCCATTGTTTCTAAATAATAAATAGGCCCTTAAGCGTCATTTTAACTCAGTTCAAGGGCTTGTAGCCACCACATCTCTTCTCATAGATAGCTACCAGTGCCCTAGCTAGTTTTATTTCCATTATGTCTGTAAGCAAATTTCAGTTCTTTGATATTAATGAAATGAAGTGTTATTTCCGCTGCATCTCTGTATTTATGGTTATATGTTTATTCTGTTGCGTTCCTGCATAAATCTAGATCAGATTGATGGGCTGCGAGGCTTGGATCAAAATTTATCACGCTGAAATAATTCTCATATGCTGGAATGGAGCAAGAGGAACCAATAATAAGGTAGATTTGATGGCCTTATGGAGTGGTTTGATGGCGGCATACAACCTGGGGCTGAGTGAGGTTAACATCTATGGGGACTCTAAAATAATCATTGATGCTATATCTGGGAAATCAATCTTCTCCTCCCTGGGTTGTCAGGGATGGTATATCATAACCAAGCAATTGTGGATTAAGAGGAACGAGCCACCTCTGATGCATATCTACAGAGAAAATAATACCAAGGTGGATGGGCTATCTAAAAAGGGTATTAGTATAAATTATGGTATATTGCAGGTTTCTCATTATAGAGATGGACATCCATGTAGGACTTTCAACGTCCCCATTTGATGATAATGCACTACAGGTAAGAAACTACTACAGCCGAGCCGGATCAAGCAAGCCTGAACCTCATCAACAAGTTTTCAATTGCAAGTGAGCCGGTATGAGATATATCACGAGATATATAAAAATATCCATTTGACATTCTACAAACATCAAGCGAGCATGTACATTCTTGCTTGAATAGGAATGATCGAAGAGTCGGGGTTTACATACCACTAACTCAAAAATTATTTTATGTCGATGTTTTTTAAATAGTTAGATGTCATTGTGGCCGAATATCTAGTTGAAACGACTGTTCGATGATTACGTTTATGCATGTTTTGTATTTTCCTGGTTTGTATAGGCACTTCTGACAATACATTTAGATCCATGATGGACTATAGACAAGATTAGTTTTAAGCCACTATTCTGTTATTTGTTTTTTCTATCTATGGATGGAAGGAAGTATATCCTAAGCATCTATATACCCACTATGTGGAGTAATATCATACCATGACTCGGAGCAAATGTTTGCAAATGTACTGTTTACTATATAATAGACAAGGTTTTTTTCTTTCTGAAGAAAAAAAAACAAACTAAAAGATTGATGTGAATCAAGTGGTTAATGCAAACTCAATTGTATTTTTAAAACACTAATGCTTTGTAACAGTGGGATGAAATTTCCTCAAGAAGGATATGTTTTATAATAATAAGGTGGAACCATTTGGTTTATGTATTTAAAAAAACATAATTATTATATATAATTATGGTATATTTTAAAAATTATTATATATATATATATATATATATATATATATATATATATAAAGAATGTTTGGTAATAGCAATATCCACTGCAAATGAGTTTTCTTCTTTATGTAATGAGATGTAAAATTTTGGATTTGGAATAACCGGAATATATTTTAGGAATACTTTTTTTTATAGATTTTGTATGTATAAAAGCCAATGAGAATTACTTAAATTTTAATATTATATAATTAAAAATATAATATTAAATAATAGTTTATAAATAAAAATAAAAATATTATAAAAATATTTTAATTTTAAAATGATAAATATATGTTAGATATTAAATTAATGTAAACAAAATTAATTTATGAAATTAATAGTTGTATTATATTTAAATTTAAAGTTATGTATATATTGTATGCATAGAATCATAATTATTAGATGTATTTAAATTGTAAATTTTTATTAATTTAAATTTATAAAAATTAATTAATATATAAAAAACATTTAATTTCAAAATGACAAACAAGTTACATATTAAATAAATGCAAAATAATTTGGTTTATAAAATTAATAGTGGTATTATATTCAAATTTAAAGTCATTTATATATCTTTTTCATAGAATCAAAATCATTAGATGTATTCAAATTGTATTTTTTTTTTATTTTAAAATTAATTTAAATTTATACAAATTAATTAATTATTTTAGTAATTTTGATATTAAAGAATAGTATATATTTTACAATTTTATGTCAAAAGATATTGTAATATTTAGGTTGATAGGCTTTTTCTTTTCTTTTGACTCACTGGACTTTGGATTTTCGTCTACATTTTCTGTTTAAGTTTGACATTTGTACATCATATGGCTATGCATCATTTATAAATGTTGTTGTTACTCATTTATAGTCATGGATGTGTGCAGGTTTGCATATTTACATGAATCATTGGATGCCAAAATGGTACTACCAGCTACACTTTATATTACTACCTACCAGCTTGTCTTCAAATTGTTACCTACCAACTTCACTTCCTATTAACTATGGGAGAAATTATAAATCTCATTGAATTAAAAATAACATTAAAATAAAAACATTACCACTCTTTCTTTATATGAAAAACTAAGGTAAGTAATTAATGTGCATAATTTCATTATCCAGACCATGAGATTTTCCAATCGTTCTGTAGATGCATTTTGTGGAACTCCTAGACTGTTAGAATTGTAAGGATTTAATCACGTGATATGGGTTTATTTTCATCCCTTATTTCTAATAATTGAATATTATTTTCATTTAAGTTGGGTAGGAATGTAATGTTGTATGTTTTACTCTCCATGCACAGATTACCTGGCAAAAAAAACTACCCAAGATTTTATTTTCTGTGATAAACCAATAGATATTAAGATGGTGGTAGTTTCTTTTAGAGGTACAAAGCCATTTGATGCAGATGAATGAGGCACATAGTTCAACTTCTCCTGGTACAAAATGGGCTCTATTGGAAAATTTCACCTGGGGTTCCTTGAATTAATGGGTTTGGTCGATTGTTGTGATGAACAAATCTTAAAAACCCATTTGGAGCTCAAGAGGGAAGATGTAAGTCAAGATCGCAACATCACTAGATTTCCATATGAATATGCCTCTGAATATCAGGAAAAATCTCTGGCTTATTATGTCATAAACAGAAATCTCGGCAGATTTCTAGAAAATCACAAGAATGCACAATTGATGGAGAATTTATTAGTGGTTTATACATTTGGACAACCCATAATTGTAGATAAATAATTTGGAAATTTTATGAATATAAAGTTGAATGAACCTGTCATAAGGTACCTGAGAGTGGTGTACAACAACGACATGGTTCCTTGGATGCCACATGACAATAAATTGTTTATGTTCAAGCATTTTGGAGTGTGCCTTTACTACAATAGTTGTTACAAAAGGTGTATTAATTTCACATGGACCCTTGCCTCATAAACTCTACTTTATTCTTCCTCCTTTGTATTTATGCAAGTTGGGTTGGCCAAGCTCCTTGGATCTAAAAAAATCTATGTCACAACTCGGGTAAGGGAGAATTTTGGGTAAATATTGATCTTAATCATGTTATTTATTTTCAGGGCCCAATCTTTGGTACTAAACCTCTAAAAAAATTTCTCATTTCGCTAGATTACTAGCCTACAAACCGAAGGGAATCATTAGCTTTGGTGCAGGATAAAATCAAGTTTATGAAATTTTTTATGTTTTATTATGTGGGTAGAGCATACCAATTTATGAAATGGGGAAAAATTTAGAATTGATGAGATGTTGTGGGGGGTATTAGGGATCTCTCTTATTAGTCATCTTGCTGGCAATTAATGGTCAACCAATTAAAACCATTAGCTTTGGTCAAGGAAAGAATCATGTTTGTGCAATATTTCACTATTAATATGCAGTTAGACCATACTGATCCATAGGAATGAGAGTTAATAGGCTATTAGGTATTTGGGATTGTTGCTATATAAGTATATACATATTTAATGGTGTTTACAGTATATTTATACTATGTTTACTTGCATTAATACATGGTTTCTCAATGCTTATTATTGTTATTACACCAATTTAATTCAAGCAGCATCAAAGAATTTCAAAAATTTATGAAACATTCTTGCAGGAATAAAATTGTGACTTAATGAGGGTTTTGAAATCTGGGCCAAAGCATGCAGGAATACACTGCAGAATTTAGGAAGATCGCTATAATGTTTGGTATATCTCCAAAGAACCCAGATGTACTCCTCAAGTATTTCTGGTATATGCACTTCCATATACGTGATCAAGTGATGTTGTTCAAGCCAAAATCAGTAGGTGAGGATTGTGTACAGACATAGTACCTGGAGAACATAGGCCTGAAGAGAGTGCAATCAAGTGGATCGAAGCAGAAGGAGA